>VZSG01000792.1:270307-338272 GCA_013398315.1 Nothoprocta pentlandii
GTGATGTGGCCGTGGAGGCTTCTCCTCGTGCCCGGTGCAGCCTCCGGCCGCGCTGGCCGCACGGGGTGGAGTGGCGGCACTCGCGCTCCGAAGGGACACCTGGGGACAGCATCCATGTAGCGGACGCCCTTGGTGTCCCCTTCTTCCCTCCCGTGTCCCCATACACTTGTCCCCATACGCTTGGGGAAAAGTTCTTGTCCTGCACCAAGGACTTCCCCAGCTCGGTGCAGTGCCAAGTGAGGAGCCTTCTGGCCAGTGCTGCCTGCCACGTGGGTAACTGAGGGATGAACCAACAGGCACCAGGTTGTGTTTTCAGTAGAAGTCAAAGGTGTGTGGCCTGCTGGCCACTGCATCCAACCTCACTCTGGAACAACATCCTGGCTCTGGAAGAAGGACTTGTCCCACCTTTCCTAGTGGTGACTGCTTTCCTGACCGCTCCTGCGGCAGCGTGGTGCTAAATAAAATCTGATGGTGGGAACAGTGAGCGTTAGGAGTGCTCTGTACGGTGAGCTGCGGCGTGGAGCTCCTGCCTGGCGGCTCCCTTGAAGGACGTGAAGGAAGCGCGGCCGCAGCGCGGCTGAGTCGGCGTCCTGGCCCAGGGGAGCAGAACGGCGGCGGTTCGTGGCACAAGGGGACAGGGGACTTGGTCCTCTGCAGTCTTAGCTTGCAGCCAGTGCCGTGCACTGAGGTGGAAAACGGTTTGCTCGGTGGCTTTTTGAGCCGAGCAGCAGCTCCGCTGAGCGCGGATGCTGCCTGGGAGCAGGCGAGCGGGTGGGAATTTTTCCACCAGGGCTGCTGGCTTCCTCGAGAAACTCTGAATGGGGCGGCGAAGACTTTTCTTTAACCAACGAAATAAAATGAGGGCATCGTGGCTTTTAATTGAATAGCTGTCGGTGCGGTGCCTCGTGGAGTGATCGCTGCCGCTCCTCGACTCGGTGTTTGCCGCTGTAATTGTATTCGTGGTCATGAGAAGAACACTGTGCAGCAAAATGTTTATTTTTGGCCTGCTGGGGTTGTTCAGGAGAGCTTGTCTGTGTGTCAGGGAGGCAGTTTAGAAACTGTTGTTGTGCTTTGTTTTCTTTTTTAATTAGAAAAAATGTTTAAATACGTCGAGGAGCTGCTCCTTGCGGAAGCCTGACTGCGCAAAGGAAAGCAGCAGCTGGGGAGGTCGGGGCGTGAAGGAAAATTTGCATGTTCCTTGTTATTGTGGAGCGGGCTGACCGTCGCCTTGCACTCCGGTTTGCTCGGTGCCTTTCTGAAGGCAACTGCCCTTTCCATGAAGCAGAGAAATGAATGCAGGTGTGATCGCGCCGCCGTGTCTCTCGCCTCCTGGTTGGCACCTGTGTTTTCTGACCTTTTCCCAAATCCACTCCGCAAACACCTGAGCTTTGCAGAGTGCCCTGTGCTCCCCAGGAGGTGCCGGGGGGTTTCAGCAGGCCGGGGCACAGGGCGCTTTGGCAGGGGGAAGCTTGCAGTGATTGCAGTCCCTTGCTGTGCAGGTTCCCTCGCCCAGCCGAGTTCAGCCGAGGAGAGTCAGCCTGCTGGAAAAACACACTCATGTTTATTAAGCGCAGGAAATATCCACCGCTGCCGTCACCCTTGCAGGTCTCAGCCACTCTTACATGGAAACTCAAGAGGCGCTGGCTCAGATGGTTTTGCCCCTCCTGGATGCTGGGACATCCCGGTGTCCTTGTGGACCCTTATCCACAAGGAATGGTGTGGTGTGGAAAATGAGTGATTGCAGAAGTGCAGTAGCAGGAGGGCTGCAGAGCTGGGAGTGGAGCCCAGGGCCACCAGCAATTCCTCGCCTCCCTTCCGTGGTACCCAAGATGCCTGTGCCACTCTTGGAGCGGTTTAGGCTGCTGCCTCAAGCTTGCGAAGTGAGGCTTGAGACGTGCTAAACAAACATCCCTCATTTCCTTTGGATCCTGGCCTCCTCTGCATCCTGGCCTCCGTCCCCGGGCGCCTCGTGAACGGGGACACTTTGTTTTGGCCGCGGGCACCGAGGCTCTGCAGCCGTGTTAACCCCGCGGAGGGGCCGGTGTCGGGGCACAAAGTGCTGCTTGTTAGTGGACACCAGAAGCACTGTGCCAGGCCAGGAGCGCTTCCCGGGAGAGCTGGCCTCGGCCACGGACGTGACTTAGGAGAAGACCCGGGAGCAACGTTGGAAAGCGCATCGGGAAGCAGCGGGCTCTTTCCCACTGCTGCCCTGTGGAGGGAATGCATGGGATTCGTGTCCCAGCGAGGCTTGCAGGGTTGGTCCAGGGATGCGGGACAACTTTGCTTTCCAGTCAGTAAGCCCCAGGGATTATTATTTTCTGAAGTGTAAGCTGTACCCTGGGCTTACTCAGTAGCCATAAATAATGCATTAAAAATAAAACTAAGGGCACTTGCAGGACCTGTGACTTTCTTTGGCTAATTCTAGCAAGCTCTTCGGTGGGCATATGCATGTCCTAACAAGACCCTTTCCTTCCAGCGCAGACACTTAGCTCTCCAAACAAGGCTAAATCAGAATTGCTGCCAGCAGATCTGATGGTAAGATCTGTTTTTCATTTGATGCTCAGGCAGTGTCCCATTTCCAATGGCACTGCCCTGTCCACAGAGCTGCTCACACCAAAGACCAACTTCTGGAGAGGCAAGGGCTGTCCTCAATGGTTCTTCTATTCTGACTTTTTTTTTTTTTTCCATAGCCTTGGGGTATTGGTTAAATGTTGTACTATCTTTATAACAGTTTTGTCCATTTTTGTCAATACATTTTATTTTTATTGTTTTTTTTTTTTTTTTTTTTTAAATGTTGTACTATCTTTATAACAGTTTTGTCCATTTTTGTCAATACATTTTATTTTTATTGTTTCTTTTTGCTCAGCCAATATGCAAGGCTATTTGCTCGTATTGGAAGCAGAGAGTTTTAGTTGCCCGTTCTCTCCTTTCGAAGGAGTTGCTTGTTGTTTTCTTTATGTGATTTGGAGTTAAACTAATCTCTTTGGAGAGCATTGCCGCCTGCTGATCTGTTTGGCAATTCTTGCTGAAAAGCACCAAACACTGCAAGAAGCAGCTGAGAATTATTTCAGACTGCTTCTACCTAAGCTCTCTCAGAGAAAAGCTTGCTAGCAAGATATATCATCTTTTTTTTTTTCCTCAACCCTTCTTTCCCCTTTTTCCTCCCAATAATGTGCGTTTGCTTTTCTGTCTGACTTACAATTTGAATCCTCAGGTTTTTGTATGTAGTGAAAGCGTTTTCAGTGTAGTATTGGCTTTTAAAGTGTAAAATAACTTACTGTAAAACTCCCAACCCTCTTCTGCTCTCTGGATTCATTCTTTTACTCTTCTAGGAAAGCTCAAGTTTTGGGTTGGATTGTTTATCTTCTGGAGGTTAACTTTCTTTCCCAGCAAAGCCCCCCTATATAAACTCAGCCTGTTAATATATTTTCTCAGTACTAGGGGCTGATGTTCAGTAAAACAGCGCTGATTCATCCTAGCCTGGAAAAGCTGCTGTGACCAAGAGGGGCCATGTAGCAGCCAAGAGATGTTCCCTTTGCAGACAGGTAAATTCTCCCCTGCCCCAAGGATTTTAGGAAGGAGGGCATCAACTGATGAGAAGAGGCATCTCGTAGGTGTCCTGCGAGCAGCATTCCTGTTTTCCATTTATATGTGTTTTATCCTCCTTTTCTGTGAAAACTATTTTCTTGCCACCACGCTGTCCGTTGGCTGTAGCTGGACTGTTGCTCTCGCATCATGACCCTCTGTGACCAGGTTTCCCCCTTACACAAGATGTTTCCATTTTTGACCAGCCAAATTGATGTGGATTTGTGCAAAGGTTTATTTTTGGTGGTCATCTGTAGCTGGCAGATCAGGGATCTTCTGGTGGGCATAGTGCTCTCGTTACCGATGAAAGAAAACAAACCAAATGTCCTAGGGCTAAATGTTTCTGTGCTCTCATGAATCAGTAGGTGCCCCAGCTTTGCCTCGCTCCTGGCAGAGATGCTGCTTTTAGGTCAGTTAGTGAGAAGACCTTGCTAGTAGTGGGTTTTCCTCTGTTGTTTTCAGTGGTGAGGGGTAGGTTTGACGCATTCCTCGCTGCGTGTGCACTGATGAGACATAAAAGTCGCTTTGCAACCTCAGTCCTGCATATATTAAAACACAAGCATGTGCAGAGTAATTTTTTCATCTTTTGTGTTTCTTCATCATCCAGGCGCTTTGGTGCAGATTACAGGGACAGTTTAATAGAGGTCTGTTTTGCAGCCCTATTAGTGACAAAGGGAAGCATGAAACAGTGATCCAGGGCCTTCCCTTTGCATGGTTCTCTGCAGACTTGGAGCGTTACCTCCTTGCTGTCCTCCCTCTGGTTTCAGAGCCCCCTTGCCCCCTGGAAGAATACTCTGGAGAGCTGCTTGGCAGCATTTTGGTGTGTTCTGGAGTGGAGATCTCTGCTGCAGATCGAAACCAGATGTGTCTGTAGCTGACTTTGGAGAACGCCCGCTCGATGCGGACACATCGAGCAGAGCATGCGAGCTCTGCTATGGTATGCAGTCATTATGGGGGGGTCCCTCTCATGTCGTTGACCACGTGCTCCAAATTAACCCCTTATGAAGCTCTTACCTCCTTTTCCACATGTCACACAACCTGCCAAGTAGGTGTGTAGATCTCCGGAGGTAAATCTAGCAGCTGCCTCCTTTACTTTTTGCATCTTTAGCCTGACTTCATTGCAAGTAAAAGGTGCAGGAAGCCCTGGATTAGGCGAAAACTCCTTGAATGGGGCATATTGGGGGCATGATGACAGCGACTTAATTTTAACAGCATTGGGTGTTTTCTTAGGAACAACAAAAGAGGCATTCTGAGCCCTCTGGCTCGCTCAGTGAAGTAGTAATACTGGAGATATTTTCTGAACTAGTGATGTCCCTAAGAGTTTTGTGCAGGCGTTGTTTGCTGCCAGTGTGTGTATGGAAGGGCATGGCCACAGCTAGCGTGCCAGAAAGCCTGGATGGAAGGAACCTTTCCATGAGCTCTGCTGAGCAGAGCTGTGTGTATCCTGGAGCCTGGCGTTGGCAAAGGGTGCCTCTCTGCTGAAGGAGCGCTTGGTGCAGACACCAGTTGGGCAGGGTTTGACCACGCTGGGCTGCTTGAGATGTCATCCAAAAGCATGCCTTCAAGGTAAAGCACCTTGTGGTCATGCTTACTTGGATTTCAGGTGGGTTTGTTCTTGTCACCTTGTCCAGTTCCCAATGTGAGTTGCATTAGATCGGCTTAGGAGACATTCAAATTTAGAAAATCTTCGTGGGGTTTGCTTAGTCTGTTTGGATGCAGATCATCCATCCCAGGCGTGCTGGTGTAGACATGACTTTGGTAAATACACTGACTGTCTGAGACACTGGGGTTTGCTTGATTGACACAGTCATGCCAGGTCTGAGTGTTGCTTGTGTTTGCAGGCTGGAAAACTCTTAGACTAAGAAAAGGATGGAGAAAAGGAAGAAAACAAACTGAAAATGGAAAAGCAAAGCAGAAAGGTCTTTAGTTGCACTGGGAACTGGAGCAAGTACCTCCATGCTCTGTGCATCCCAACTTGTGCTCAGTCCGAGCATTAAATGGTGAAGTGAAACAGCTCTCAACTAGTTAAGTTTCTCATTCTTGGCTTTAGGTTGATCTTAATCTTCTATTTGAGACATTTGCGGTAACTCAGAATGAGCCGTGAAAAATCATGGTGTTGAGGACTGAAAGGCTCTGCTATCGTCTCGAGTTTTGGCTGTCAGGAGGGAACGAGGTTTGCCAAGTTGGCCCCAGGAATAAAAATAGTGTGCGTTTCAGTGATGAGATCAGGTTGTGTGTTTGTAGGAGACGTTAAGCTTTAACTCTCGCGCTGTTCCCTAGTGCTGTGCTGCTCTCTCTGCTCACGTCCATTCCCACAGCATCCAGGCAGAACGATGCGTGTGTGAACTCACTGCCTTGGCTGCAGAGAGCTATAATTAAACAAAAAGAAACTTTTTATTTTCACGACTGATCCAACTTCCAAAAAACGGCAACTGACTTAAGGGAGGGAAACAAAACAAAACATCGCCTCGCCAGAAAAGCGTCCTCACATCTCTGGCATTTCCTTTCTTTCTTTCCCTCTCGCCAGCCTCTTTCCCCAGTCGATTGCATCCTGGCTACAGCATTGAAAAGCTGAGATCAGATTAGTTGTACCAGGGTGGGGTTGCTTTCAGGCTGAATGCACAGTGTTTCCCAGCTGGACGTTCGCATGAACTCGGAGAAGGAGAAACCAGTGCTCACTTTTCCCTTAACAGCAGGCACTACGCCTCTGGACTCAAAACCCTCCTGGGTTTTTTTTCCCCTCCAGAACTATTAGGCGTTTTTCCTGTGTGTGTTGCTGCATCTCAAGTACAGACTGAGTTACTAAATCCTAACCAATTCTTTTTAACTCATCTTTTGAGAAGTTACCAAAAAAAGGAGAAAATGCATGGATGTCGACTTCCAACAGCTTGTTATCCTCAGTGGCGGCTTCTCCTCGCCTACGGAGAGTCTGGTTTGTAAACTTACTGGACCAGCTAACAAAAAAGTGGCCTTTCCTACAGAATTCCCCGTCCTGTTAATCTTCTGTTTGCTCAGGCTAAGGAGAGGAAGGACATTTCTGGAGTGGCTGCTCGCATTTGGACCTGCCACGTTTTGCACGCGCCCTGCACTGTAGTTGCTACATGTGCCTTTCAGCCTTATCGCTAAGGCTTTTTGAAAGCAGGCAGAAAAATCACGGCAGTCACTATGTGGAAGGAATAGGTGCAGGAATAGGTGCCAGGAGCAATGGGAAGGAGTAAGAAAGCGTCAGGTTCCCACCAACAGCATGGGTCATGGCAAGCTGTTGTGTGCTCTCCAGTCTGTGGGACCTCCTGCAGCTCGTGCTGAACAGCAGCCTCTCTCCTGGCCCGCTCAGAGGGACCAGCCTCTGCTTTCCTGAAGTCTTTAATTCCACCAGGCTTGACCCGGACTTGTGTGTTATCTTCCCAGTGCTAATGGCTTTGCCGGGCATTCACAGTGCTGGCTGCAAATTTCCTGACGTTCCCATGGGCTTGGAAGAGATTTGATGCCAAGTCTGAGATCACAGGTGAATGCCTTTCTTCAACCTTCTAGTTTTATGCAAAAATTTTCTCTTAGCTGAGGTCTACAGCAGTTACATGCTGGGGATCTGGGAAAAGGGAGTGTTGGAAGTCAGACTAGAGGAACGGGGTGCCCAGGGTACCTCTGCTGTGTTACATAACAGGATGCAATGGCAGACCCAGTTCTGTGTTGAATGGATAACATGAGTCTTGGCAGCTTCCTTGGGTTCATTTCTTCCCAAGACTGGTGGTTTGGGTTAACTAAAGTCCCTGCTACCCAACCCCAGCAGGTCCCACTGTGCATAGGGTGCTCTGGTGCTGGATGCCATGGCCCAGGTGACTAAAGGAAAGTGAAGTTCTGTTTCTGTTTGCACAGTCAGATTTAAGTTGCTCATACTTAATTTGATTTCAGCAAACCCAGTTTTCCTTTTGTACTTGTTGGCATGGGCTGAGTTTTAAGTAGCTAGTTTAGCTGAGTTGATGCAGTGGTCTCGTGGGGATGATGCTGAACTGAATGAAGCGTGTTACTGAGCTGCTCGGTGCTCCTCACTGAAGCTGCTGCTCGTTTGTAATAGTGTTTCACTTGCTCTGCTGCTTTGTGGTAGCTTCCTGCAATGGCCCTCATCTCTTCTCACTGCCCTGGAGCGATGGTAGGTTTTTTTCAATACAAACTTTCCGGGATGTGACTTCTTTTCAGCTCTGAGGCAGCTGCTCACCTCGTCTAGGAGAAAAACACGGCAGCCACACAGCAAGCCTGTCTTTTGACCATTGTAAACGTTGCTTGGTTATCTCTAGGCAGTTGCTGCCGACACACAAAGATTTACTGTCCCTGGGAGTGGGTGTTTACCTCGTCAGCAAAACATCCCTTCGGAGGACAGCCTGCTCGTGTGCTGCTGGCTCTGGCCTTGGCCAGCTTATCATCTTCGAGTTGCGGGCCGCGCTGCTCGCTTCCCGGAGCTTATCAGGTCTGTGCGAAGCTGGGGTGAAGGAGGGATGCTCTAGGGTTGGGACATGGGTGATGGGTCTCTTCCCACATCCGCTACAGGCTTCCTGCATGTCTTGTAGATCTTTCTCAGCCTGGAGAGAAAAATTGGCAGACAAACCCTGTGAAGCCTGCAGGTTCACAAGCGGCCGTTCAGTGCGACATCTTTCCCTTCTCTGCAGCCTTTCTGGCCTGTTGGTGAAATATATACTTAAAAAAAAAGGCTACTTTTTTTTAAGCTGCGTGGAGTCAGAGAACAGTGCTGAGAAGCAGCTTGGTGGAAGCAGCGCGTTTCCAAGTAATTGTTCTCCTGTTTCATGCTGCTCCCGAGGTGTGGCCTGCGCTCCCCGGAGAGCGCGCAAGGAGCCTTTCCGAACGGCGTAATGCCGAGCACAGTTCCTCAAAGTTAATCATGGCAGAAAACATTTTAATTAACTCAATTAGTGAGGCGGTCCATCTGGGCTCTTGCAGGGCTTCATTAAATCCCATGAAACGAGGTCGTAGCCCCGTCCTGCAGACAAGGGACGAACGCGTCCAAGTCTCCTCTCCCTTGGGGACCTGCTCTGGTCTCTGACTCACTGCTGATGGGCTGGGTACCAGGGTTTTTGGTGTTGCTGTGTTGTTTTTTGCGGAGCATCCTGTTCTGTACCTGCAGGAAAGAGGAAATGTTTTCCAGGAAACATGCACCGAGTCGCTTGGAGGAGGTTGAAGTCCTGCATCTCTTGGGGTGAAATACCTGACGCAGGACAGCAGGCAAGCCAACCCACTGGCAGCATCCAAAGAGAAGTCTCTTCTGGTGCAAATTAGGGCACTGCTGAGTAAGAATGAAGTGCAAACACCGCAAGCCCCATCACCGGGACTGTGCAGGACACGTTCACTGCATGGAGTTAATGTGTTTGGCTTTACTGTGGTGCCAGCTGGTTTTTGTGAGAGCATCCTCTCACTGACACCTGAAATTATCTAGTTGTGCATTTGGCAAGCCCATGGTAAAATCCCTTGAAGTCCAAGGAGTTTGATGGTTAGGGCATTAGTCCCCACTTCAACCGGACAGAGCCTTGTTTTGCTCTTGTACCTGATGCTTTTAATGCCTTGCCCTCCAAGGGGGTGAGGAGAGAGAGAGAACTTCTGCACCCCAGTTTTTCCCTGCCCAGTGCAGCAGGACAGCTCTGCAACCCCTCAGAGGTGTGACCGGGGCCGGAGCAGCTGTCTCCTCTTCAGCTTCTGCTCTAGCTATTAATAGGAGCTTTTAAAACATGCATCGAGCCTAGGATTTGGGACACGACCAGGCATGGAAACAGCAAGCAAAAAGCTCTAGCCCAGCATGCCTTTTGAGCAAAGGAATGCAGCGCTGTCCACCAGGGATTTGGGAGGGCAGGAGTTTAACTCAATCTGTGCGTTTTCCACCCGGTGGGAACGACCTTTCCAGCCCCTCTTTTATCTCCGCCTGTGACCTCTGCTTTCAGTGTGAACGGGCTGGTGACCAGCCTGAATCGTCTTATGTTACAAGTGTCCCTGGGGAGACCTGCTTTGCATCCGTATTACTGTTTTTCTTGCTACCTGACCGTGGTGAGAAGCCTCAAAGGAGGAGAGAGGGGATAAAAGAAGGGAGAGGGAAAAAAAAAAAAAAAAAAAAAAAAAAAAAAAAAAAAAAAAAAAAAAAAAAAAAAAAAAAAAAAAAAAAGCCCTGCCACACACCTATGTCCAGATTGCCCTGCAGATGAGCAGGCAAGATGAAGGCAACAGAGAGGTATTTGGAGTTTGGCCTAATTTTTAGCGGATTGCAAATGGAAAGCTCTGGTGCTGTGTCAGATGGTCCATGCACTTGGAGGGAGAAGGGCGAGTATTTTCAGAATGGTTGAGGTTGGAAGGGATCTCTGGAGATCCCTAGAGCACGTGGCACAGGGTGGCATCCAGGTGGGTCTTGAAGATCTCCAAATGACTCTTTACCCTCACTCTACTCCCACTCTTTAGATATTTGGGGGAATACATGGCAAGACACCTTACAGATTGACTTTGTGTGCCTTCTACATGTCAAATTACTGCTTAAGACAAATGTTACAGATACCTAGAATAATTCAAAAGTAATTAAAACTACTGTGTGGGCCTACACACTTTGCTTCCTTTCTGAGATAAACTGATGGAATTCCATAAACTAATGAAACGAGAGCTGAATCACGAAAAATACCACTAAAAGCGGTGAGAGGAGAGCAAGAGGGAATGGAGAGGGAGGTGAAGGCACCAGGGTGGGGTCCTGCTCACAGAGAAAACCATGTTTAGGCAGACCCTGAGGACAGACATCTGGATGGTGGTGACAGAAATGACCTTGCTACGAAGTAGGGACGGCAACGGCTCTAAAATACTGCAGGAGATGTCCTAAAAAAGGACCATGTTTTCCTTCTGATTACGTAAATCACAGAAATTCTACCTCCGCTCAATAATATTTCACAAAAATATTTCAAAAGTTTTGGAGAAATGTAAAGCAAATTAAAGGGATTTCTCTGTGACCTCTAAAACTTTCAATAATCTATGAGATTATGATAATTTTATCACTCTTAATGTGCCTTTTTAACCTCCCTTTTCCCTCAGGCCTACTCACCCTGTTTACCCTGGTTTTGTGTTTGGAAAGGACAGGTGATCCCTGAATTAAGGCTGCTTTTGGCGGCCACATCACTTGTTAAATTGGGGGAAAAGGTAATGCAATGTACGAAAGCTGTTTGGGAGCCTAGAAAGCAGTAGAAATGCCACTTGCATCTCCTTGGTGTGTTCTTTGGGGAGAGGATTGGGGTTTTTCATCCTCCTGTTCATTTCGTCTCATCTGTCTGCTCTAGGAGAGACTTTAACTATTGAGAAGAAGTACCAGCGGAGCTGAAGCTGGCTGATCACCGCTCTGCTGGCCTCTCTTACCCGGTTATTTGTGTGCAAACACGAGTGTTGTGGTGTGTAATTACAGGCGGGCTCCTGCCGGTTCCCTGTGGGGGTGGAAGGCAGAGGATCCTTCTTCCAGCCCGTCATCCCTGTCCTGGTGGGAGGCTTCGCCTGGCACTCAGCTGGGTGAACCTCTTGCTTTCTAATGGGTTTTGTTGCTTGTACAACTCTCTCCTGGGAGCTTGTGGGTCCAGTCTCTCCTTCTGCCATCCAGAAGTAGATTCTGCATTAGGAGAAGGATCTGTTCTCCCTTCTTCCTGTGCTGCCTCCTCATTCCTGCTGCGAAGGTGAGTGAGGAAGGCTGAGGCCGTTTGCCCAGTGAGTTGGGAGCTGCTCTGAACTACAGCTGGAAAACTAGGAAGCCGAGTGTTGTGGTGTTTAAACCACAACTGGAGATGGTGGAGGCTGGCGGGGATAGGAAGTGAGGAGATACTTCTCCTGAAATCCCTGGGAGAGCTGCTTGCAAGGAACCACACTTCAGCCCCAGGCTGTGGGTCTGGCCTGGGGGACTTCTTACGGGGCGCAAAGTTTCTTCCTGCTAGCTCCTCTTGTAGGGCCAGGGTGTCCAGGATGTTTTGAAAGGTGCCAAACGGCAGCACATTTGGAGAGAGTCTTGCAGGTACCGTGCCAGACCCAGGTAGTGATTCTGGCTCGGTTGAATGTCCCTTTACCTCTCTGCCCACTCCCCTCCTATCCTTCCCTCTCCTGGACTGTTTCCCAGGTCTGCTCTTTTAAGTAGCGTTTGTTTGTCCATGTTGCGTCCCGATGGGGCTGCTGTCCTCGCGGGGGGCTTGTAAGCCCCAGAAAAACAAACAGCGCCGTTTGAGCTCTTTCAACGCGGCTTTGATTCAGCTGCAAGGGAAGGGAGATAACCGTGGAGCTCCCGGCGGGCTGGAGCCCGGAGGGCTGCGCTCGGGCGCGCGTGCGTGCGGCCCGGGAGCACGGATGCTGCGCTGCAGCACATGAAAAGCCTGGCGGATGAAAAGCTGGGCTTTGTAGTTGGCTGGAGAGGAAAAATAATCTGCAAAGACGTTTACCACCCAACCTGAGCGGAAGGTGGGAGAAGGCTTTGTCAGTGCCCGGGTCCACGGGACTGTCCTTGCACACGTGGGCCCTGGGGTGAGATTAGAGCAAAGCCAGCGCAGCCCTTGTCGGAGCAGCGTCTTTGCTCCGTGTTTGCCTTGCATGTGGCTGCCGGTGCACGCAGCGGTACAGAGGAAACGTGTTTTCTGGCAGCGGCCCAGGCTATTCTCTGAAGTTCTTGTTCCTTGCCGGTTGGGAGCTATTCTTAGTTGTGCTGTTAGATAATGCTGTTCCCTGGGCTGTGCTACCCCGCTGGGAGGGCCAAAGGAAAGATTGCATATACACACAACCATCCTGGAGTTTGTTTGGAGGCAAACTTCTGTCCAGGATGTTGAACGCGAGCATCGGGGTCTCAGTGAGCTTGCTGGTGTTGAGACCAGCCTGGAGAGCTGCTGGGAGTGAGGAGCAAATGAAAGGAAGGCTGTACCAGGCTAGAGCAAAGAGACGTCTTCTCTGATACCCCAGGCGCTTGCTGCTTGCAGAGGGCATATAGAAAAAACCTTCCCGCTTCCACGGCTGGTGCATTAGGGAGACGGAGCTGGAAATGGCATCCCCACTGCTGGGTCCTTATGGTAAGTGAAGAAAGTCTTGAGAAAGGAGGGCATGCAGAACAGCCTTGCAGAAGTTAGCTGTGCATATCTTCCTCTAAAATAAAGCTTGTTTCTGAAGGGGCATCCCAAGGTGGGTGGTATGCATGGAGCAGGCAGGAGCATCCAGCCTGTTGTCCGTACATAGGAGCTGAATCCATCTAAGATGTCCTGTAATATGCATTTCCTTTCTTACAGGACTGTCCTGAGCCTCACAGCTCTGTGTAATCCTCTGTGTAATCCTCTGTGTATTTTTTCTTTATGGACTCATGAGGTCTACTTCTTGACCTATCTGAAGTTCTTGTGTCTAACCCTGTGTGTTTTAATCTGTGTTAAAGATTTGTTGTAGGAGATAACTGCTTTCCATGAATTTTATGCTGAAATGTTAGAATTCAGGTCCTTTAGGCTGAAATTTCCAAGCAAGTGTGAGTGATATATTCTTAAAACAAAACTTTAAGAAATGGCCAAACCCTGCAGCTCACTTTGCCTTGTCTGGCTGCAGAGAATTTGCAATGCTTTTGAAATATAGTACATGTAAAACATTGCACAAGTTCCTGCGAGGCTGTTTTTCTCCTCCACTGCCTTGGGTAGTGCATGGAAAGGAGGAAGGTTGCGCCTCTGATTTGATGAAGAGTTGGGGTCACCAATTGACACAAATGTCAATATGTTTTTGTATTGACACATTCTGTACATTTCTGGGAGGTGTGGGAAGCATTTGCACCCCAAGGTCCGAGCCTGATTGACACCACTCCTACGTACTAGTAAATAGTTCTTGTTCCTTTCTGCCTTTAAGTATCTTTAGAGAGTCATTTTTATCTCTCTCCCTGCTCAAAAATAGTAGTAATAATAGAGAAATTTGGGATGAGGCATAGATTATGATGAGTGAGTTGCTAAAAAAGTCTTGGACTTCTTCACTAAAGCTTTTTAAAAGAATAATGCACCAGGAGAAGTTGAATAATTCTGAAGAAGCACGTTTTCCATTTGTATACTGTGTTATATCTCTTGATGTAGTAAAACTCTAATCAGTAAAACTTGCAAATGGCATTTTGGATTGTCTCAGTGTATTTGTTTTATACCAAAGTACTAAAACGTAGTTCATTGTCCTATTGAAAGTGAATCTGACAGTATGAGTGATAAATTAAAAGAAAAATCTCAGCTCTCTTGTGACTTTATTCAGTGATATTTTGCCTGTGAATTCTGTGAGCAATGAGTATTTCTCTCTTAAAGTGCACAGGCAAAGGCCCTCCTGAATTCATTGTAGAAGTAGGAGGAGGTCAGATGTCAGTGGAAGTTACCTAGCAGTAACTGGGTGGTGATGCCTGTATTTTTTGGTTTTCTTTTTTCCTTCTAGACAGTGCAAAAAATAAAGAAAAAACCCATTTATTTTCTCTAGATCAAGTACTCATTTCATTCTTCTAAATATAATCCTTTCCCAGAGTATCAATTGTTCTTTAGCTTCTGCTTCCTTTATTTGTTGTTCAAAGCAAGCTTTATTTAGATAAGAAAAAATAATCCATCTGCATCAGTCTGATATTTAGGCTGAGTTTTCCCACCGAGACAAGATCTAATTCTGTTTCAGGAGCAAAACAATGTTGGGGTATAGGAGAATATGATTTGATGGTGCAGAAAATCTCTTGTGCTACTGAAAGATGCTGAGAAAAATAGATGTTATCTACTCCACCTTAAAATGGTCATTAAGATAGTCTTCTGGTGTATCGATTGTCCCTGCAAACTGTTCTTTTGTTGAAAGGTCCGTTCACAGGATTCAGGCTGCGTGCCGTACGTAGCTAGCTGGAATTAAAACACATATATTGGCACAGGTATCAAGGAACCTTAAAGCAGAGCTGCTGATGTGCTGGTCAAATAAAAGTTAACTTCCCATTAATAAATAAATAAATAGAGAGTTTTTTTGCTGCAGCAAGTTGCTGTTCAGCTGGCACTAGATATCTGTCCCAGCGTGCATGGCTTTTTCGTATGCATTATATATACACAATTGTTTTTCATATTTTATGTTATATGTTATTGCCTTTTTTCTGTTAATGCCTATTTTTTAGTCATTACTTTCCAGTATTCTAGATACCATTGGAAATTGTAAAACTTTGGATTTTTCAGTATTTGGATTTTTCCAAATAGTGAAAAGCTGTGAGCAGCAGCTTTTTCTCTCCAATGCAGAAGTTTGGGGTTGGTGTAAGACTCTCACCCCATACCAGAGCCTCTTCTTTTAGCTCCGCTTCATCCCTAAGACAAGCTGAAGTAATCCAACATTGGGCAGTGTAGTCTGTTGCCATAGAAATCTCAGTGGTGATAAATATAGCACTCTGCTTTCAGCCTTAAATAGGTAAACTGTGAGCAGGTTGCTCGGGGTCTCTGCCTTGGACAGCTTTCACCTGCGCTGATGGGGAAGCATTAAATGAGAAGTGAGGGCTGGGCACAGCTCCTCGCAGCCTTGCCTGCGGCTCACTTTCTGAGAAAGCCAAGCGTGGCAAAATAGCAGCATGGTTGAGACTTGGCACATATGTGAATGTCCCAATGTCCCAAAACCAAGATGAAAATAAAAACAAAGCAAAAAATGAAAACCAAGACAAATAGATCAAGTGTGCCTACAATTAACCTCTGCAGCCACCTTGGCAATGCTGGAAGACAGGCATGGGTTAAGCTTTGTGTCTGTGCTCGTTTGCTCTCCTGACATAAGACTTGAGGGTGGGAGAAAACTTAAACCTTGGGGGTATTTTGGTGTGTAAAAGTTGGTCTGAGGAAGAATCTCATCTTTCTGAAATGTTCCCTTTGGTTTCTGCAGTGGCTTAGAATGAACAGTGGCTTCTGTGACGAGGACAGGGCTTAGTTACCTTGATTTAATGCCCAAGTGGGTATGTTTTTGGCTACCTCAGTATGACAGCTTGGAAGAACAAGTTGACTGCAGAGGTTTGCTGAAACCAACCCTGCAGGAACAAAGAAGTTCAGCTTGAACTGGGTACATCTTTCATTGCAAGCATAACTTCAATTTTGCTCATTAACTGACACTGTGAAGACTGTGTCTGAGATCCAGCTTGGCTTTGGTACGGAGTGAGGATGTCAGGATTTTGCCCGAGTTAGGGAATTGGCTATTTCTGTTCCAAGACCTCCTGCTAGGGTGACACACAAATGAGTTGCCCTGAAGAGGGGGACTGCTGGAGAGCCAGGTTGTGTCCCAGTTAGGAAAAGCAGAGTGTCTTTGGTGTTGCCCACTGGGGGATATTGCACGGGATTGCCTTGCGCTGTCATTTCATACCACATTAACTCTGAGTTCTTTGAAAGCATTGCAACAAGGACCTAATGCATTTTTAACTAGTACAAAATTAAACAATTCAAAGCACATAACTTTCTTTGTGGAGAAACCCTTTGAATTGCACTCGTGCCTTAAAATAATGGAATTGGTTTCTCATCAACCGTTTAACGTATGATGATGAGATGGAGCAGCTTTTACCTGACAAGACTGAAACAACCAACTACTCACCAGATGTATCTGAAACCCTGATCCCCTGGTCGTGTTCTCCCCAGTTAATCTGTAATTTACCTGAAGCCTCCATGCAGTTTTGAGGGTTATATTTTAAGAGGTGGCTTTAAAACAATGAGGAAGGCTCTCCTACTAACCAAAAAATATCCTCTTTTGGTTTAACTTAACCCTCATCCTGGCCAAAGAGGCTGTATGTGCTCTTGGAAAAATAATTCTGTTAAATTCCTATGTGTGGACGAGTTCTAAGCTAAAGCAAAGCAAGGGCTTTGCTGCCAAAAAAGCCTCTAAAATTATCCACATGGTCTTCTGCACCAATTTAATGAGTTTGGTTTTAAAAGCATCCACAAAATTGCAGCAGCAATGCTTTCTTGTCTGGGTATGCAACTCACTGGGTTTGCAGCTGGGATTGGATCAAAAGAGTGGAGTGAAGGATGAAGCCAGGAGTGAGAGGGGCAACAGTTAACAGCAAACAGCAGGGAGAAGAGAACCTCTGTGGTACAAGTTGACAGGACAGTTTCTTGGAGCCAAAAGTTCCTCTAGGGTAAGTCAGCTTAGGGAGTCCAACCAAACCAGCAGAAACACTGGTACCTTGTTTTTTTTTTTTTTTTAACAGAAAATCCTAGTGCACACCCTGATCAAGACATGTCTGTCTTGTCTACTTCTTTAAACTTGGGCTGCTCCCTTCTGCCCTGAGGAGTGGGAGTGATATGAGATTATGTTCTCCAGATGCCATTCCCTCCTGCTCTGAATGAGCTGCTGTGTTTTTGACACAGGTTCCTGGACGAGCATTCTGTCAGATCAGGAACACCCCACGGAGCAAGTAACCTGCAGTCCAACTTTGCACAGCATGTTCCTTCCTCGCTTTTATGTGAGAAGGCTGCCAGCCCTGGCAAATGGTTTAAATACATAAAATGAGGTATCATGGGGAAACTGCCTAGGAAAAGTCACTGAGGCAGAGAGCCTAAATAACCTTTTCTGGGGAAGTTCTTTGCAATGTGCTGATTTCATTTGTTTCTGCAGGCTTATGATTGAATTCTGGCTGCTGTCAGCATGTTCTGCATAGCTGAAAGTATCTTGTAATCCGCCAGCAGGTCAGTATCTAGCCTAATCAAGAAGGTGTGTAAGAACATTAAAGTTAAGCTTATCACTGGAATGAGTTTGTCTGAGAATCTAAACAAGTTTTATTCATTAATGAGAATCCAGCTGCTAGACATTCTGTTTAACATCCATGAAGTACATTTAGGCAATGAGCTGAGGCCAAAGCCCCCAGCTTTCTGCATGTTGTAAAAACATAGATCATTCCTGCTTGCCTTTATTTTATTTTTTTTCCCCCAGATCGAGTGTGCACTCACCTAGAAGGCTCTGCCTTGCTGTGTCAAGGAGAGCCCCAGACTGGGAGCCTGCAAACTGGTTGGGTGTCCAATCTGATGTATATGGCCAAAAGGTGGGATGCCTTAACTTGACCATAACAACAGAATATTGTGATCTTGTGGTTGTAGTTGTCCAGGTAGGCAGCTGTCTCAGTTACCACACGGACCTTGGAAACTACTTTGGAGGCTGTCCTTAGCCTGCTCTTGGTGGATATTGCCCTGAGATCTTGGGACAGTGAAGAAAGCAGTGTCTCTTCTACCTCAGCATTGCCTTGGGAGAAGCACATACGATTTCTAAGGATGCAGTGGCTGCACCCGTGGAGGCAGAAGCAGATCTGTGTCCAGCATCCTTGCTCCTTAGCGGCTCGTGCAGATGTCCGTGCCAGGATGCAGACGTGTCCTTAGATTAATCCCTCGATTAGTCTGTGATGCTGAAAAAAAGAAAAGGAGAGATTTTCTTCCTCTTCTGAGGCAGGGGATAATGCATAAGAGCCACAGATGGGATTTCTGTTGACAGATAAGGCTGTTCCTGCATTAAAAATGTAGCTCTGTGGTCAAGGGCTGGTTTGTGGCTCTGGTCATCTGGACTTCATTTCTGCTTTGTCACAGCCTCTCTGTGTTTAAGCTGTTTTTAAAAGGTGCTTACCAAGCCAAGGCAGTGAACTGCGAGCACACCAGTTGCTCGTGAGGCACCATCTCCTCTCCTCCACCCTAGCAAACAACCTCTGGGTGCAAATTGGCCTCAGGAGCCTGGGTGGGAAGATGACTCGTGCACAAGTTGCTAATTTGTGCCTTGCAGCAGCAATTCCCGGAGCTGCCTCTGCTCCTTGCTACCTTGCTGCTGAGCTAATCTTTGCACATTTGCCAGCACCCATCCCAGTCCGTGCCCTAGGAGAGCCAGCTCACCACAGAGTCTTGGCATGCTGCAGCAGAGCAAGAAGCTGCTCTCCTGGGCTCTATTACCCTTCAGGGGTTTTGAACTCCTTGTGTGTGTGGCTTTTACCCCTGGGAACTCTGTGCTAGATGTGATTCTAGATTTTTCAAGCTTTTTGTTGGCCCCTATGGGCATGTGGCTGGAAAAAAAGCTTCCTCCTCCAGTGGGATGGGTGGTGGATCCTTTGGTAGCTGCCTTTAAAAAGCTCTGCGACTGCCCCACCTGAATTAGGAATTGTTTTTGTCTTGAGAGAAAACTGGTTGGGCAGTAGGGAGAGGGTGAATGGAGTCTGAATGCCCTCACTTTCAATATGAATCTTAGTGAGCATCAGAGGAAGCTGGTGAGAACCTGTTTCTGATGGAGGTGGTTCTTCCACCATGGAGTCGGCAAATGTGCAGAGCTCCTTGCCAAGGAACATCATGGAGCAGTAAAGTTTATGTGGACTCCGGGGAAGGCTAGACAAGTCCTCTGCTGGAAGAGCATCTCTGTTGAAATCTTCTGTCTTGATTCAGTTCTTTTAGTGGGCAGTGTTTGGGTAGACACTACTAGTTTTCGTTGCTTTTATGGAATGGGTAAGCATGTTCTTAGGGTTCATTACGGAGTACTTGGTACTATAGTAGAGTTTGATGAGCATTGGCCACACAGAATAATGTGTCGTCTGAAGACATGTGTTGGACTTATGTTGGGCAGGACAAAAAAGATGACAATGATTACACAGCCTGCAGTAGCTTTGAAAGAAGGGAAATGAATATAGTTTTATTTGCTTCTCCACTACATTATCTGCTGCTACTTGATAGGGCTCACGTGCATGTAATGATTTTATTACTGACTGTAGTGCTGTCAAATAACAGGATGTGCACTGTTAGCCCTGGAAGGTCATCTTTTTTTTTTTAATGGCACTATAAACTTCAAGAGCATTCTTGCTGTGTAGAGCAGCGTCATTACTTTCTTATGTCTTCAGGTGTTTTAAGCTATTGTCACACTGGCACAATTTCTAGCAGTTTATTTTTTGGCTTTGAAACTGCTATGGATGCCTGAAGGTAAAACTGCCTCCTGAGGAATCTTCTCTGCCCTTGCAGAGTCAGCACATTGAGGCTGCTCTTTGCTTGATGTCAAAGCAAGGCACCTCCCTTTAACTCCATCAGTTCTTTCACTCATGCTTTTGCAAGACACTTGCCTACAATTTCTACACTCTGTGGAGCCCAGATTGAGGTCTCCAACTAGGAAATGGGAAGAGTTTCAGTAGGGTACCCCTTTTCTGGATGCCTCTGCTCACGCTTGTGCGGCTGAGGTGGCTTGAATATTGAATATTTGTGAAGCACCTGCTGAACTACCTTCTGCTGTTGGATTAAATGGATTTAATAGTTGAGTGCCAGGTAGTGGGGGAGTCTTCAGAGAGTGAAGTGAATGGTGGTAGGGGGAGAGCCTTAAGAGTCATCCCAAGATAAACCCAACTCATGTGAGTGGAGGCCTGGGAGATGTGATCCAGCCAAGCACGCACTGAATTGAACTTGGCGCTTAGCGTTGCTGATGGGTTTTGCCAGGTCAGGGTGTAAATCAAATAATATTTGGTGGTGTGATGTGTTTTGCAAGCCTTTTTGATGGGTTTTCAGGTGAGAGGTCTCGGACCATACCTGACCTGGCCTCCGTTGTGTTACGGGCCCAGTGCCAGGCAGGTTCTTGCTGACTGCAAATGGCAATGAGAAAATCCAGGACAGTGGTTTCTCCTGACTTCATGGCTGATGATGTGTTATCTGAATAACTAAAATCAGTTGGAAACTGCTGTATTGGAATCAGTACTTTAATAGCAGGAGAGTCTGTAGGGAAAGTTCTCTTCTCCCTCAGAGATACCTAGTCTGTATTTAGTCACCAGCATTGACTTTCCATGTGCCTTGTGTTCCAGAGTTGTTGCTATAAAAGGAAACCTTCCCCTCCATCCTGCTTTGTTCACAAAGTGTAATATACCCTCTAGGGATGTCGTAACGGATCTCCATTCTGCAGGTGCCAGGAGACACCAGTAAGGCATACTCTGCAATGATGGCTTTTTTATTTTTTTTTTTCCACAGCAGTTCCTCTCTGCTTGCCCCCAAGAGCCGTGAGTGGAATCTCTTGCATGTGCCAAATTCCTGGGCTTCCCTCTCCCGGCTGCATGCTGAGGCTGGCAAAGAGCGCTGTGCTCAGAGAGGGCCCTAAATGGAAGCAGTTTTCAGCTCTGCGTTTGCCAGTGCTCTTGGGAGAGGAGAAACATGAGAACTTTTTTTTTTCCCCATTCATCTGGCTCTCCGCTGCTGGCCAAGAACAGGAACGGACGCTTGGTTAGGAGCCGTGCTGAAAGACCAGAGTCAAAAGCACAAGTTCTTGACAATGCCGTGGGGCACGTGGCCCTTGTCCCACCATTAGCTCATGGAAGACTCCCAAATTGGACATGTCCCTCCACTCTTGCTTTGGCTCTTTCACCTTTTTACCTCTTTCCCCCATCAAACCTGTTGTATTTAGCTCAGCCTTGCTTGGCAATAGGCTCAGACTGTTTGAGAAGAGCCAAGTCCAGGCTTGCTTGGCTCGATTTTGCCAAAACATCTGGTGCATGAGGAGGTGGGTGGATGTAGCACAAGGCTGTAGCACAGCTCTACAACCAGCCTTGTGGTCTGTTTAACTGTGTGAACAGGGGTGCTGGGTGTGAATTTTTGGACTCTGGTATTTGTCTTGCAAGAGGAGGAGGAAGGATGTTGTCAAGGTGGGGGTAGATACTTCCCTGCTTGCATGCCACATGATTGCAGAGATACAGCTCTTGGAAAGTTCAGTTCTGTGGTCAGAAACTGTAGTTTCCCCAAGGGAAACATGTATTTTAATAGAGCTCCTGTAAACATCTCACATCCATTGCTCCTTGCCCAGTGTAACTTTCATAATGTTTTTGAAAGTCAATTTGCTTTTCTGCAGCTTTTGGTGATATTATATGTGTATATATAAAATATGTGTGTGTGTGTATATATATAGTATATATACATATATGTTTATGTCTGTGTGTGTGTGTCTTTTTTTCCCCTTCCAAGTGTTTCAACTCCTTATCTCTGGACTTCAGCTTTTCAGAAGCAATTCCCCAGCTTCCTTGCTGGCGAGGAAGACTTGGCAGGGTTTGCACTGTGTGGCAAGTGGAGCCTCCTGGAGGGCAGGGAGACATCCAAAATCCATGAGAGAGCAGAGTGCTGTGGGAGAGACCAGACTTCCCAATATTGCCCCAGTCCCTTCTCGTCTGCTAGAAATGAGAGTAAAATATCACACAGGTTGTGTTTTCTCACAGCAGCAGCTCCCAGGACTTGTTCCAGGGTGTACATGAGTTCACATTAATGTGTTCTGTGTGGTACAAAGAGCTTGTGTTTTGTGTTTTCCTAAGGAGTGGTTGATTTTTTTGGTAGATGAAAGCCTTGGCTTTTACAAACACAAGTGGTGAAGGAGTAGGAGGAGGCTGCAGAAAGGTGGCACGTTCTGGAATCGCTGAGGTCTGCAGCATTGCCAGCATCAAACATGCAAAATCCTTGGGCCAGGCTCCTGCAGAATCAGCAACAGCAGCCAGCCCTTCCCGACCTTGTCTTTGCTTGTAGGACTCAAAAGCCCTCTGGAAGACATCAGGATCACGTCAAGCAATTTGCTTTGTCTCCTGGACCTTGTTTTCCCTACGCAGAGAAACTGTGGTTAAAACTCCAGGCCCGGCAGTCCCACGTCAGTGTCTTGGCTGCTGGACCCTGCCTTTTGAAGCAAATGAAATTTTGAAGTGTTGGTCTAGGGGTAACACTGTTGCTTTGCAAGATGAATTTCTAATAGTTAAATTCACTTGAGCAGAGCATGAATGTGCTTTAAAAACAAAACAAAAACCTCCTACAATACTAGTTCATTATTTTTATCCAAGATGAGGAAACTTAACTCTGGAAGAGAAAGGGGTGAATTTAAAACTAATTACTAACAAGTGCCTGGAGTTGATCTTGGCTTTAGTGCGGAAAGTCAAAAGAGGATGATGAGTGATTGATACAAAGCTTTTTCTTCTCTTTCCATCAGCCCCAGTCTGACTGATGCTCAAGGCTGTTAAGTGAGGGATATGTCCAGCTTGAGGGCTGCTGCCTGCCTTTAGACAAAGTCAGAGATGGCAGATTTCCATTGAGCTTGCTTGGAAACATCCATTCTTATGGATTACCCACAGAGAGGTGTGTAAATATGGTCCTTAAAAGAGGGTCACCTCATGTTGGGCTGTTCTGGCTCCATTCCCCGATGTTGCCTGTGAGCACAGATATGTTCCTCGGTGGGATGGAGGGCTGTGTGCTTAAGGCCCTGGGCTTGGCTCATTCCTTGACCTAGCTCAGTGGTGTGGGAGGTGGGGAAGTGAGTCAGTCCCTCTCCCTCCATTCCCCACCAGGGACCACGCTCTCCTGGCTTTTTTCCCTCGCTCTTTGCCCTGGCCATTTGGCCCTGATGTGGAAGGATCTGGCTCTGTCTCCAGCTCTTACGGTGCTTGGTACTGGGCAGCCCCGTTGGTTCTCCCAGATCTTATCACAAGTTTCCTGCGGTCTGGCATTTCTCAATCATTCCAGCTTTTGGATGAGCACGGTCTCTCCCTGCTGCCACGTGGTGCGTTCCCTTTGAAGCAGGGCCAGGAGGGGAAGAGCAGTCCCACATACCTTGGATTTGCACCCAAAGCTCTAAGGGGAGGAGGCCAGACCCTGCCTGGTACCTGCCTCTCCTGCTCTCAGTCAAGCCAAGTTCTCATTCCTTGGGAGTGCTGCCAGCTGTGATCTATCACCTGGGATGGAGAAAGCATCCCTGGCAGGCTGTGTTATCAGCCAAGCGTGTGTGCTAGTGGAATTTGCAGCCCTGGAGACCTTTGGAAAGGGGGAGGCGGGAAAGAGGGCGGCAGGGTGCTGAAGGAGGATGTTTTCACGCAGCAGATTTGGAAAGTCCAGGAGCGGCCTCTCACAGGTCATTTGGTCGCTTGTGATGTGACAGTTGGTTACGGTACAAGTTGTCTTTTGGCTTCTTCAGTTTGCAGCTCATGATGGAGTGGGACATGTAGATGACATGCTCTGTATCAGGTCCAGGGTTAGGCCTTGTTGCAGGATTTTGGGGTACATCCATCTTCCCCGTGAGGCTTGGGATTTCCCTCTGTGCAGCTGGGAACACTCGCAGGGGTTGCCAGCTCTGACGGGTCTCTCTTTTGTGCTTGTCTCTCTTGTCTTCTGCTTGCTGATGCTCCCACAAAGCACCTGCCACAACAGTTCAGAGGCTAGTTCAGACTAGCTAAAAGACAGGTATTTGATTGGGAGAGAGAAACAGTATTTGAACTCTCTTGAGAGAGAGCGAATCCTGGTTACTGCCCTCAGGCTGTGAATTAATGTGCAGCACTGATTCACTTAAGAAACACAGGTTGGAACTGCACGTGCAGGGAACTACTCTTGCTGGTGCCTACACACAGAGATGGAGAAGCTCCCTCTCCCCAGGTTGCATCCTTGTCCTCTGCTTTTTCATTTCAGTCGGTAAAGCAGGTTATAAATGAAACTGTTTGCAAGCAAAGTGCTGGGGATGCACGGAATTAAATCAGCAGCTCGATCGGGCAAAGGCACAGTCAGGTGTGTGGATGGACCTAGATGGGGAGTGAGGCAGGAATGATTTGTGCCAGCTTGACAAGCCACTGCAGCCACAGGTGTTACTTGAACTTGTCCCCATCGTGCACTTCCAGCAGCAAGGCAGCAGCATGCAGGTATGCAGGAGTGGCCTGCAATGGGACTGGGAAACACACCTCCCCTGTAAAAGGTTGAGAGGGAGCAGGGCAGCCAACAAGCAAGGGCCTTGCAGACTCCTTTGAGTTGCTCGAGAATCGTCAGCAAGCATTGCATCGAATTACAGATTTGAGGGACAGATCCCGTGCTCTTGTTGGTGCCATCTGGAACTAGATTGCCGCTGCATCTTTGCACAGCCACTGAAATCAAAGAAGACGTGGGTTGATCCTTTTCGAAGTAATGTGAGTTGAATAAGGAGATTATACCTTGCGTGGGGCTTGAGGGATGGCTTATTGGATGTGTCAGGAAGGAAGTAGGGCAGGATTGGGACGAAGGCATCTGTCCATGATTCACAAGAACGTGCAAGGAATGAAGTTACTGAGTCTAAGTAGGAAATCACTTTGGATGGCAGGAGTAAGTAAGCATTTAGAGAGCCCAAGCCTCTTGCTGAGAGCTGCACGTGATGCTGTCTAAGATGTGGATGTAGTTACTGTAGAGGTGAGCAGTGTGTTGGGCTTTTCCCTATACTATTATTCTTTTTTTCCTCTAAACTTAGGGATGTACTGTACTGTAGGGATGTACTACAGGGATGCACTGGGGTGTACAGTGCCCCTACACTGCTTTGCACACATGAAGATTTCATCCAACACAGCTTAACTTCAGGTTTGGTTCTGGTTTTCTTGTGAATTCAGTATTATACATCAGTAGCAGAAGAGTTCTAACACGGTAGATACCGAAGTCTCTGCTTCAAGTGGAAGGGAGAACTGCATATCCATTTTCTTGACAGTGCAGTATTTGGTCATTGCCATTTGGTCAGTGCAAGTTTCAGGTGGTCTCACTGCTTATGGGGAACTGGAGTTAAATTAGTATTTGTAGGGTTTTCTTCAATAATAAGTATTTGCAGAGGTGCCTGCAAATGTCACTACATAAAAGCAGAGTTATGAACATCGTGATAGTTGCAGCCAGTCTCCACACTTTGCTAGCAGCCCTGCTCTTCCATGTTCCTAGTGGCTCTGGTTGGGCTCCTACGCAAGAGAAGGGGATGGATTTACACATGGAAATATTCACAAAATATCTTTTTTTAATGTTATTATTCCTTTTAAGCCATCATGTGACTTTCTGTGGCATTTGTGGTGCAATAGTGGGAGTATCTCCTGCACGCAACTTTGCCTTCCTCAACAACAGTTCTTGCCTTGTATCATTATGGGTGCTGTGCTGGCCAACCTGTGGGCTTTTATATAGGCTTTGTGGTGCTGTTGGCCTTGCTTGTTTAATTGCTGAATATTGAGTGACCCTGTAGCCCCCTCTGGATTTTGTGTGCCCATAGCAAGAGTTATTTTGCTACTTTATTCCTTCTGTACATGCTCAGAGAAAGCAGAATGTTGTCTGCAAGGGAGACGGAGTGGGGATTCTGAACTGTTTAGGGACTTGTGCTGTATGTGGCTGGAGAGGCTCTACCACAGGACTTGGTGGTTTTGTGACTGCAGGAGATGCTCTACAGCAGTTCTGCATCTCACCAGCTGTGGGGCCATCTGGGCTCTCCCCTTCCCAGTCTTCATGGTGGCATGCACGTGCATGAAGCAGCTTGCAAGGACTCAGTGCTTTATGATCTTCCTCCTCCTTGAGGGAGAGCAACTGAGAGGGAAGTGTAAATCTGCTCTTGGAAGAAGAGCCCAGGGAAAATAGATTGTTGTGAGCCATCCCTGCCATTCCTCCCAGATGTCATTTCAGCTGAGCTCTGCCTCTGAGGGAAAGCTAAGGCTGCTTGTTCTCCCATTACCTGTCCCTGATGCTTTTAGGTGTTTCCATATTTTTGCTGTCTCTCTTCATGGAGATGGATCTTTCACTGCCTATGAGTGACTTGTCTGAGATTGCATTTCTATGCTAATCAGGGTTAGTGGAGCTGGAATGCATGCACGGCATGTTTAATTTATAATTCAGTGGTGACTAAATTCCCCAGATAAGATATGGGCCTTGTTTATCAGCCTAGCATCAGAATAAGGAGGTTTATGGAGGTGCATACCCAGGGAGGCAAGGCTGGCATGGAAATAACTATTGTGCATGGAGAGATTGATGTGTACTTCAGTCCACATTCCTGGTGTCCTGGGGCGCTCGATAGGACCCTGGCTGCAGGTGGGAGCTTGCTGGGGGATGGAGCTTGCTATTTCCCAGACATGGTGGACCTTCATGGGGACCTCTGTGGAGCTGGGCGCACAGGAGGAGCGAGGAGGGTGTCGTTTGGGGAAGGAGCAGTCTTGAGCACGGCTCCTTTCCGGCCTGAGTGAGCCCAGAGGCTTCTCTGAAGTTATTTTTAACCCTTTCTCCCTCTGCTTTCTCAAGGAAAGAAGCAGTCCCCCGGCACCGTGACGTCTTGCTTGGACACAGCCAGACCTGGCAGGAGTCCCATGGACAGTAAAGGGCACGGGCAAAGGACGGGAATGAGAGTCTTTCCCCGTAGCTCCCCAAAGCGTTGAGAGGAGGGGGAACCTGCGTCACATCCTGCTGGGCAGTGGTGGGACCTGGCGGGGAGGAAGCGGTTAATCCATCGTCCCTGTCGGGCTGGCTTCATCCCGCAGAGCCGACTGGCACGGGCCGGGAGCGCTGCAGAGCTGTCTGGGCCCGCGCTGCGCTCGGTGCTGCGCCGCGGCCTCCCCGCGCCGGCCGCGGGCTGCTTGCTGGGGAAGCTGCTGCTGCAAAGGGAGCCAAGAGCAGCTCCCGCGTTTTATTCACAAACCGGTGCCGATTCGAGACCCCGGCTTTTTCCCAGCTCACTTGTGACGGCGATTTCACATAGAGATAAAATTAACTTTGCAATGCACCAGGCTTTCATTTGCTGAGAGGGGCGCTGCTAGGGTTTGGGTTGATGTTGGTCCCGTGCATCCTGTCTGCCAGTGTGTCGTATTCCCCCCCTTCCCAAATTCGTAGCAGCACCAGCTAACGCAAAGTTCAGCCTGTTCTGCGGGTCCCTGTTGCGAATAGCTGTGCTGCTGCCCCAAGGAGTGAATCACAGGATATGAATCCTGTGACTCGTGGTGTCAAGCCAGGAACAGAGAGGTCTAGCGAGCAAGGTGGGGAGGAGAGAGCGAGCTCTGCGTCACCCCGTAGGGCCCCAGGCTCCTGGCTTGCTCCAAGCGTTTTGTGCTGGTGCTTGGAAGCTCTGGGGGCTGCTTCCTGAAACCAGTCGGGCTAATGTTGTTGTGAAACGAGCACCATGTCAGGTAACGCGGAGCTGATTAATTGCTAATGTGGGCGTTTGTACATAGCACTGAAGACTTGCAGTCTGGTTCCTGCATGGGGTGATGTGATCGGCGACTCCCAGGGTGATGGTGAAGGAGGATTTCAGGGGGATGAATCTGCTGGGAAAAAGCGTCCAAGCTCCTTGGTTGGTTTTCCCCCTGCAGCTTTGCCTGTCCTTGCTGGGAGGAAAAAGCTGGCATCAGGAGAGGAAGCAGGTATTTGTGAGCTCCTCGCATGGAGCTGGGTGCAGACACCTTCCTTGCTCGCCCAGCGTGAGCTCTGGGTGCTCTGGACCCCTCACTTTATGTTCACAGAGGACGCGCGTCCTCGGGGTGACGTGTTCACTAGCACACTGCCTGTTTGCTTCCCCCCTCCTCTTAGGATGCTGTTCATTGCTGTGTGTAAACAGATGTCGCTGGTTTTGTTTGTTTTTTGTATTTTTTTTCCTGTTCTATATTTATAGAGCTTTCAGAGGAGTTTGCAAGCTAGTGTCTCGGCCTCAGCTATACAAATCCTTTCTAAACAAATCCCACCCCAGCCACCCATGTGCTGTTCCCTTCTCTGCTACTCCTGACTCCTGCTTTTCTTCTCTCCTGGTCTGGGGCTGGAAGCAGCAGACTTGTTCTTGCTTGTTGTCTCCTGCCTCTGCGTTTAGAAAGGGTTTGGGGCTACCCCATGGGGCTGTCAGCTCCAAAATACTGCTCCCCACCCTGGCTCCCCACAGCCTAGATAGGATATTGCAGTGGGGTGTATGCACCCTACCTGCTTGGATACATGTGATAGTGCTGCTCTATCTAAAACAGCATTAAATAGGACTGAGATGCTGCTTATCTTTCCATAATCTGTCGTGTGGACATGCGCTCTTGCAAGTCTCTTGGGGCTTTAGGATGCACGTGGGACATAATTGTCCAGATGTTTCACCACACAATCCCATCTGTCACAGGCTCTTTAACATGCAGTTTCCTGTGCAGTTGCACAAATATTGGAAGAGGGAACATGACTGCGAACTGTAAGCTTGTGGGAATGTCTGTAAGATGTCAGTGCACAACTGTAATTATTGATATCAAATAGACACTGGGCTAGCAAACAGATGTTAGAAAATATATTCATGACTTGCACTGTGATTCACAGGAAAATTGCCATTCTGTTACTGGTTTCCTTCTTGCTCAGTAAAATTTCATGTAATACCCACTAAAAAAGGATTAATTTCAGGCAAGTGGTGTGTTTTTTCCTTTTTCGTTTTTTTCTTTTTTTTTTTTAATAGGATTGTTAGCAAGAATTGCCAAAATTGGAACAACTTGCCACTTTTTCATTTTCTGTGATGATTCACACCTGACACCTGAGTATCTGGGCTTTAACCCCACCACAACCTCACTGCAGGCGGTGACTTTGGAGAGGCTCCTACAAAATCCTATGGAGTTGCTGGAAGGTCAATTCCGGGAGTAGTGGGAGGCAACAAGAATTTGCAGGCCACCTGGGCATGCAAATCCTGATCTGTGGGTGTCTGCCAGTGGTCATTTGTCCTGATAAATGATATTTTCTCCCCTGTGCCTGTGCTTTGCACAGAGACTAGATAGGCAAGGCTTTTGCTGCTGTTGTTGCCCACAGGTGCTGCTTTTCTCCCAGCCTCCTATCTTACCTGGCTGGTAGCCTTCAATAAGCACAGCCTTGACTCAAAGCCTGGTTCTTTGTGTCTAGTGCTTGCCAAGCCCTCTGGAATGTGGGAGCTGAAACAGCCTTTTCACAAAGGGAAAAGTTTGCACAGAAGCCCTCCCATCCCTTCCTTCTGTCCAAAAGCTCCCTGCATCCTTGCAATTAGCTGCATTCCAGACATACCGGCCGAGGATGGCTTGCAAAAGTGTCTCGAATGGACTGAAATAGCTCATGTTCTAACTATCCTTCCTACAATGTGAATTTTCTTCCAGTGCATTCCAGAAAAGGGTACTCTAGTCCTCCAGGGCTTGTTCCTCCTAAAATCACCCACGGAGATACCAGCTCCTTTCACTGCAGGGAGCAGCATCCAAAGCGCTTGTCCACGTCTCCATTATCTCCATGTTCCTTGCAAAGCTCTGTCATCTGAGGAATTTGGTTTGGGGGGTTATTTTCAGCTTGTTGCTTCTTTTCAGTTAGGGAAGAAAGTTGATGGAGAAACAATGTTAGGAGCAGATTAAAAGCTCTTTGAGTTGCTGAATTCATGCAATTTGGTAAGGAATTTGTTTTTGGATGTAACTTGCAGTTGCTTGGGGCTTTGTTTCTGAGGGCTGGTCGTGTTTTTCAGGCAGGCTGGAGTTTGGCACAGCTGTAGGGGCTCTGACCAGATGGGCTTCTCGGTATGATTTGCCATCACAGAGCGAAGGTGATGCCAGATACTTTACCTCTGTTGCAGCTGGACTTTGTACCTACGCCCTGGTGCAAACCCTGAATTAGCAATGCCCAGTTCAGGCCCTAGTTCACCTCTGTGCTGCAGCCTTGCTAACACCCATGTGCCTCCAGCCTTCCTGGTCACCCCCAAAGCTCCAGGGGACACATGGGTGACACAAGAGGGGGTCTTAGCCACACTTACATGAGCCTCAAGCCTCTAGGTTGCTGGTCGAGCTCCTGGCCTGTTCTCCAAGCAAGTGGGGAATAGGTTAATTTATCTCTTAGCACTTGTGCAGCTGCTCTTCCAAAGTGTTTAACCATACAGAGCGTTTTTGGATGTGTTTGGTGTGGTCGGTGGATCTGCCCCATCCCTGGTGGTGTGGTGTGATGAAATGGGAGTGTTTTGGCATGAATGGCAGAGATAACGTGCTCCTACCACCAAAAATGTTTTGCCAAAAGGGAAAGAAGAGCATTAGCATGAGTTGGATCAGTCTGCTTGGCATGTAAGGAGCAGCGGAGCTCTTTGAAGCTGCGCAAGATGACTTGGGATCCTCTTAGCATCTCTACAGTACCAGAGCTAGCACCGGGAGTTGTGGTTAGGAGGTGATTTGGGGGAGCCTCCCAGGAAAACATATGTGCATGCAGTGGGGACAAATGCAGGCTGGGGACAACTGGTTCTTCCTGTGACCCACCGGCTCTGTGCTCCTCAAACCTCCAGCCTCCCAGCCACGTGATGTGACGGGTGCAGCTAAAAATACCCCTGCAGCGCCGCCTCCTCGTGACCAGCCGAGACGATGACGGCCTTGCGGCTTTGCAAGGGCCGTGGGTTGGGTTTGGAGCGTGGTCTGAGCGGGACGCTTAGCACGTGACTGCTCTGCAGCCACTGTTTCCTGCCCCGAGCTCTCTGGTGTCCCGCTGGAGCAAGCGGTTTTCAGAGGAACTTCCTGAGCCCACACCCGCTTCCACGAAGCGTTGGCTCTTGTTTGCTCTTGTCATCCTATTACTTGGATCTCGTGGTCACTTTGCTGGGGTGGAAGCTCAGGTCGCCTTCAGCAGTGTTGTGAGTTATTAGAAGAGCAGGTCCCTATCTAGGTATTTTCTGAATTCATTGCAAGCACCTCCAAGTCTTGTATATTTTGGGTTTGATGTAACCAAAAATGGAAGAAGGCAAGGGAGCAGGGAAGACCAAGGCAGTATGAAGTTGCAAGACAAAGGAAAATCCATTTTACTGCAGAGGTTTGCAGTTGGTGAGGTCCAAGGCTGGTTGCATCTCCAGCTGGTCTCATTGGTGAGGTCCAAGGTTGGGAGGGAAGGCGCTGGCAGATGTGACCATGAAGGTTCTGCTCTTTAGCCTGCTGACCCACTGGTATCTCTTGTTCATTGTGATTTCCTGTGGATTTGTTGCCTCTGAGATCAGTCACTCCACGGACACCTTGCAAACTGTTTCTGTAAGATGTTGGCCTCGGCTGTTTTTATTTTTGCCTGTGAGGCACAGGAGACTAAATAGAGGCAGAGGAGGCAGGTGTCAAGAGTGCCTGTGAATCCCTTGTCTGTCTTGGGATCCCTGGAAGGAGCAAGCGGGAAGAACCGCTGCTTCTTTCGAGAAGAGCCTCATACCGTGGCAGGAGGCAGCAGTGCCCCGGTTTCCCATGCAAAACCCGGTCACGTGAACCCCCTCCAAGTTGACTTGGCAATCGTTATCCTGTGGGATCCCGCAGCCTCAGGCCCCAGCTGGGAGCACTTTATCATTTTATAAATATGCATTGCACGAGTGTAAAAATACCCCGAAGTTCAAAATTGTTACTAAAGAGGAAGAAGGAACGTTTCATGAGCCAGGGAACAACCTACCCCGAAGTAACTCTTGGGGAAAAGAGGTCTGCTTTTGTACAAGGGTGCTCGTAAAGAACAAGACTGGGCTGTCTGTGATACCCAAAGCCTTTGATGATTTGTATGCATGATTGTACATGTGCTTGTTAGGAGTAGCACGGATAATCTTTCTTGATGCTTTAAGGAGAACGCGAGTTTTTCTGAGCCAGTGCTGTAGGGTTGGCATGCACGAAGGAGGAGATGCCTTTCTCCAGCAGTGCTTTTTCGATAAGCAAATAAAAGGAAGGAGGGAAGCATACAGCTGGTGAGGTGAGCAGAAAGATAAGCAAATTGCCCCCGGGTTGGCATGAGGCTGAAGCTGTGGAACACATTTCCTTTGCATCCTTTGAGATATGTTGCAGTGCCGTGCGTGAAGAGCTCCATCCTGCCAAGCTTGAGCAGGTCCAGGTACATGGCATGGATGTTGTGCTGTAAACTAGGGCCTGCCCTAACTCTTTGTCTCTTGCTTTGCTTTGCAGGCTGGTTCCCCAGGCTCTAGGGGCGCTGTGGTGACACTGGGGACCCTGTAGCTGTCCTTGCCAGCCTAGCAGCTCGCTGCCACCGCCACGGAGAGGCCATGAGCGCCTAGCGCTCCCGGAGCAACAAGGCGGCTGGGAGATGGCGGCTCAGAGGATCCGGGCGGCCAACTCGAGCGGCCTGCCGCGCTGCAGGTCGGAGGGGACGCTCATCGACCTCGGCGAGGGGTTCTCCGAAAACAGCTTGAGCGACGTCAAAGGTGACGGGGCTCCTGGCGCATCCCTTGGCTCGGTGGACACTTAGCCACCAAGCGCACGTCTTTGCTCTGCTCGTCCCTGCCATGGGCTTTACCTTGGTGTGGGGCTCGGGATACAGGGGAGTGTGGGCATGCATGTGGGAAAGGATGCTCGGAAGCTGGATGCGACGTTGTGCTGATCCAGCTCGAGCCCTCTTGCGTAGCTGCCCGCTGTACCAATCCAGGCACGTGCATGATGTCTGGATGCAGAAACCGAGGGAAAACATGAGGACTGCTTACAGGGGAGATAAATAAAAGGCAACCTGATGGAGAGAGACGGAGCGATGAATAACACGTCTTCCTGTTTACTGCCTCTCTCTAATTATTTATTTATTTTTCTTCACCAAGATCAGAACAACGGGATATTCAGTGAAACTGAAAGGCAGCAGGTTTTATGGTTTCTCTCTCTCTCTTCCGGAAGCACGTGGCTGTTATTGCTGGGAGATAAAACAAAACAAAGGAGAATACTTTAATTCATAAGGCTGAGTGAGGATCTCTGTTTATGGCAAATGGAAAATAAACCCCAAGTGCAGCGTGCCTTCCCCACCACTTCCATAGGAGACATCTGTCAGCTGTTAAGAAAGGAAAATGAGAAGTTAAATCATGTCTCTCTGGTTTGACAGACCTGCCGCAGCCAGATCTTTGTCCTAAAAAGTGTCGTAGCCACAGGCCTTGCCTGATATCCCTGTCCTCCCCAAGAGATCAGGTATCAGAGAAGGGTTTGCTGGTGACCCTGAGCTGTGGGTTCTCCCCAGCAAAGATATGTGAATATCCTCATAGAGATATGTGCTCTTATCTGTCTCATAGAGATAGGTCCTCTTGAGATATGTGAATACTCTCGTAGTGACTTACTACCAGGGTGACAAGGAGGCTTCAACGGGATTCTTTTTTAATGTGATTTTTGCAGTGAGTTAATGTCCTCATGACTTTCATTGCCTGCTGGGAGAGGGAGGGATCAGGACGCGGATGAAGTCATTTAGTCTGTGTACAATCTCTTCTTTTTTTTCAATATCAGAACCCTCAAGTCATTGCGTTTGAAGAATTTTTTTTTTGCTCATGTTTCTTAGGTTACTTGATTCCCTAGTGGCATCGTGAGCTGCTCTGTGACTGTTAAAGGTCCACTCTTTTTGTCATGTTTTTATATGATCAGAAAATCTCTGCTCTGCCGTCCATTTGCCTCCAGGACTTAGGGGCTTCCCGTGTGAATTTTTAGAGCACTTTTTTTCCCACCAGAGAGCTAGCAAGGATATCAACACAGTCGTCGTCCTAGCTCTCTTGCTGCTCCCTATTTGTGAAAATTCAGCTCTTTTCCCTCTCCCCTGTATGTTTTGTTGTCTTAGGCCTGTGTAATAAGATAACAAATGTCCAAGTGCCGACATAGCGTTATCTGCAGCCTGCTTCTGGTGCTTTGTAGAGAAATAAGTCCTCAACAGGAATCTGAAAGCAATAGATGGCTTCAGCATCTGTAGTCCTCCTTGAGGCGTTTTGTTTGTAACTGGGATCATTTAGTACCAGCAGAATGACTTTCAGATGGACTTCTGCTGGAAGCACGACGCTGAAAGGGAAATTGGACATGCTGCCATGCTAGCACCTTAGCGGGTGCCCTTAGTTGTTGTTTCTGACTGTGAGATGCAAGACGTTTCACACATACAGAAGTGCAATTAGGGCAGGATGAAACCACTTTTAGGCTGCTCCTGTTGCCTTGAATTAATGTGCAATATGCTTGAAAAACAGGTGTTCACCTTCAGCAGCAGAGTTAACTATTCACACAAGAAAGAAAAAAACAAGGACATCAGTGATAGAAAGAAATGGCAGCTAAAGACATTGAGACGCCACTGATGAAATGTGTAGGAAAATGTCTTCGAAGGATCGCCTGGGTCACATTGTTTTACACAACCTGACATCAGTTTTCACAACCTGCTGGAAGGAGGTTTGCCTTCCCTGCACATACATGGCTATTATGGGACTGCAGTAAATTGTTTCGTCTCCTGTGTAGGCCTCTGCTCAACTGCTTTGAACCCCAACCTGTTAGATTAGGAACTCTTTGGAGAAGACATTCTCTTGCACCACACGGTCACCTCAGAAGCAGTGGGGGGAAATATTTTGTTTCTCAATTTTCAAATTTTTGTTTGAAATTCATTTTGTTTCTCAAAATAGTCTCTCAGGCCTAACGATATAATAACTAAAAACTAACTTGGCTTTACAGGTTCAAGTAGCGTGAGTTGCTTACTTGAAATAAATGTGTACAACTAACTCGTGACTCCCTTGCTGGTTGATTCCTTACACTGCTGTTTTTCTTCCCTTTGCAGTGCCTTCCCCTAGTGCCTTGTTGATAGACAATCCCACATCCTTTGGAAATGCAAAGGAAGTGATAGCGATCAAAGATTACTGTCCAACCAATTTCACCACTTTGAAGTTCTCAAAGGGGGACCACCTCTACGTCTTAGACACGTCGGGAGGCGAGTGGTGGTATGCCCACAACACTACAGAAATGGGTTACATCCCTTCCTCCTATGTGCAGCCTGTAAACTACCGCAACTCTTCCTTAACAGACAGCGGCATGATAGACAATCTGCTGGAGAGCCCTGATGAGGGGGTCAAGGAGCTGGACCTGCTTGGAGAATGGACTGACGGGAAAAGAAATTCTGCCAAAACCTACAGTAATAACCCTTTCTTGAATGGAGCCCAGACAAACCCATTTCTAAATGGGAATTTGCAAACAATGACCAGCCCTGACAATGAGTCCAACTCCAAAGCTACTGTTGACTTGCTGCTCTTTGACACGGGAGCTCCTAATTCGGCATTTTCCAGTTCAGCCGCTAACAGCAGCATGGGTAACATTTTTGATGAGTTTCCATGCACGAACAGGTTGGAGCTGGAGCAGACTGTGAAACGGGATAATCCCTTCTTTAGGAGCAAACGCTCCTACAGTTTGTCTGAGCTGTCCGTTCTACAAGCAAAGTCGGACACTCCAACATCATCGGGTTTCTTCAGTGGTTTGAAGTCTCCCACCCCGGAGCAGTTCCAGAGCAGGGAGGATTTTAGGACCGCGTGGCTGAATCACAGGAAGCTGGCCCGGTCTTGCCACGATTTGGATTTGCTTGGTCAGAGTCCTGGTTGGGGCCAGACACAACCTGTGGAGACCAACATTGTCTGCAAACTGGATAGCTCTGGTGGTGCTGTTCAGCTTCCAGACACCAACATTAGCATCCATGTGCCAGAGGGTCATGTGTGCCCTGGAGAAACACAGCAGATCTCCATGAAAGCAATGCTGGATCCACCACTGGAGCTGAACAGTGACAAGTGCAGCACCATCAGCCCAGTTCTACAGATCAAACTGAGCAATATGGAGGTGAAAACCTTCATCATTCTGGAGATGAAGGTGTCAACAGAGGTTAAGAATGACATCATGAGCAAGAGTTTGGTGGGACTGCAGTGCCTGCGGAGCGATATGAAGGAGGGGCCATACACACCAATGCAGCTGAGCTATTCGTATGGGGACACAATACAAGTCCAGCTGGAGAATCTGGAGCCTTGCATGTACATCGCAGCTGTAGCCCAAGGGCAAAACATCCTCTACCCTCACACTGTTTGGGATTACATCAGCAAGAAGATCACAGTTGGTGTCTATGGCCCAAAACACATCCATCCTTCTTTTAAAACTGTCGTGGCTGTGTTTGGGCATGAGTGCGCACCCAAGACTCTACTGGTGAATGAAGTCACACGGCAGGCTCACAATCCTGCCCCTGTCGCCCTGCAGCTTTGGGGTAAACATCAATTCACTTTGTCACGGCCTCAGGACCTCAAAATCTGCATGTTCTCCAACATGACCAACTACGAGGTAAAAGCTAGTGAGCAAGCCAAAATTGTACGAGGTTTCCAGATGAAGCTGGGCAAGGTCAGCCGCCTTATCTTTCCCATTGCGTCTCATGACCCCAACGAGCTCTCAGACTTCACGTTGAGGATACAGGTCAAGGATGACAAGGATGCGATTTTGACTCAGTTCTGTGTCCAGACACCACAGCCGCCTCCTAAAAGTGCCATCAAACCCACAGGGCAGAGGCGATTTCTCAAGAAGAATGAGGTTGGAAAGATCATCCTTTCACCTCTGGCTGCCACCGCCAAGTATCCAGTTTTTCAGGACCGGCCAGTGTTGAACTTAAAGTATGGCAAACTGCTGAAAACCGTGGTGCGGCAAACCAAGAACCACTATTTGCTGGAATACAAGAAAGGAGATGTCATAGCCCTCCTCAGTGAGGAGAAGATCAGGTTGAAAGGGCAGCTGTGGACAAAAGAGTGGTATATTGGCTACTACCAGGGGAAAATAGGCCTTGTGCACACCAAAAATGTGCTTGTGGTTGGGAAGGTCAAGCCCAGCTACTTCAGTGGGCCTGATCTCACCACCAGCCTGTTGCTTGAGCAAATCTTGAGACCCTGCAAATTTCTGACCTATATTTATGCCTCAGTGAGGACTCTGCTCATGGAGAACCTCAGCAGCTGGCGGTCGTTCGCCGATGCACTAGGGTATTTGAACTTGCCGCTCACGTTTTTCTGCCGAGCAGAGCTGGACAGTGAGCCAGAGCGAGTGGCCTCTGTGCTGGAGAAGCTGAAGGAAGACTGCAACAACTCTGAGAACAAGGATAGGAAATCTTTCCAGAAGGAGCTGATGACGGTGAGTCCAAGGTCTGCTGGGGCATCCCAATTCTCTGTGATGCATTCTGAGCCAGCAGTATGAGTGGGAAATTTCCTAACTCAATATGCAGAAATGAAGTGGGTTTTTTAAGGTCTTCTGCAGGCTGCTCAACACAGCCAGGTGGAAAGGTTTGTCCTGCCATTATGTGTTGGCAAGTGTAATGATATGTCTGTAAATGAGGGCACCACTGCTCAAAAGACTATACATAAATATCATCTCGGAGGAGCAGACAGGCCTGATTGAGAAGGTAGCTGATCTGAAGCCCCTCAATATCAATGGTGATTTTGGCCCAGTATTTTCAGAGGGCATTGACTTATTCCTTAGTGGTGTATAAATGAGGCATGGTTCAAGTAGTCACCTGAAAGCTGCCAGTCCCTTCATCCCTGATGTAATAGCAAGTAATAGCAGTATCTATGATGGAGCTCTTGGCTGTCATGGCAATACTGAAGATAGCATGGAAAACTGGGAAAGGGCAAGAAACCTAAAAACTATTGTTAGGGTAGGAAAGCCACCTCTTCATTCACATGATTTGGGATTGCTAAGCATGCTGGAAAGGGGTTTATGGATACTGTGGAGGATGGATGCCACTGTGAAGGATAGATTATAAAAGATGAAGCAACCTAAAATTACTGTTTCTTTTAAAGTTAATAATAGTTTCTTGTCCTTTTATCCTTGAGTGACATCTAAACTAATGACATCTTTGAGTTGGGATGCTTTGTATTCAACTGTGAGTTGTTTTTATAATTTGGCTAAAATTCTTGTACACCATATGTCCTAAAAGGCTTTTGGGGTGAAGTGCTGTCCATGAGTATCCCTAGGATAACTTTAGGAAGATTCTTACAATGAATCATCTTCATAAGGACAATTTCTAACATTTTGTAGAAAGTAAGCCAAAAAAAAAAATAGCAAGCCTTACTGTCTCAACGAGATTTGCAGCTCTTGACTTCTAACAGGCTCCTGTAGAAGTAGATAACTGGGTTACAGCAAATCATGTGTTTTTAAAATGCCAATTTAATTATGGAAGAGCAAAAGCTTCTCTTGGCAGTGATGTGCACAGGCAGTAGTGCAAGAACACGCAGCATGCAAAATGAAATTATGAATGAGTAACCTGAGTAGAAAGGATTGGGGCTAAATGAAGTATTTCATATCACTACTTCCGTTTAATACAAACAGTGAATTTTGAGGACTGAATATTTGGGTGTAAGATGTTATAAAGAGTGTGCAGCCATTCATTACTTATGGAAATCCTGTCTAGCATGTTCAAAGGGTTACTCGTGGATGTATTTCCTCAGCCTAATATTGCAGTAGAATTAATAACTCTTTATAAAAAGCCACGTTCAACTTTTGGTGTCTGTGGAAAATGGGAAGATAGTTTGTGAAAGGTGTGACTCACAGCTGTTACACTGCAATTAGGGTGATCATTGGAGCTGTCTTTGTTCACCTTCACTTAGGGTAAGGACGTTAAAATGCGGGGTTGAACTGCCCAAGGGAGCACGGAGAACCTGAGAAGCTGTAATTACTGGAGGATATTGCAGTTCCTCTGTGCTTCTCTAGCTTTTTTCCAAATGCAGCTGTGTTCTTGTCCCTTTTTGAAGGGAACTGCCTGCGTGCCAGTCCGATGGAGATGGCAAAGAGGAGCGAGGGTGTTGATTGATGTGATTAAACGTTTTAGCGGCCCAGAACTGATTGCCCTAAACTACTGGTCACACACTTTGTCAAGAGGCCAAGGATCTGCTGGGGTTGCAGTCATTTAGCTGACCAGAGATTAGTGTAGATCACAGGTAACCTTGCTGTGCGAGTAGCAATTTGTGGCTAAACAGGGCAACTTTGGCTCTTGGTAGTGTGCAGACACCATGGCACCAGCTGGTGGCAGGTCATGCCACCAATGCTGGTGCTTTTTAGGGGTTCTTGTCCTCATGTGCAGTTGTCCCTCAGTCTTTGGGACCATCTAGGAAGGAAAAATACCATGCTATGTTTTTTTGTTGTTGTTGCTGCCTTTTTTTGTCTTTTTTGTTTTGTTTGCCATCATTGGAAGCAGCAGCAGGCTGGTAGGAAACAGGGCTCAGCACTACGGATGGAGCAGCATGTTCCCATCCATTGGTTCTGAAGGTCGTCCATAAAGGCTGAACAAAAGTAGTAGTAACCAAAATGCCAGAGCATCTCAGGGAGCCATTTAAAGTCCTCTATGGCTGGTTGCTGTGTTCAAGAGAGCACAGCTCCGAAGTGAAAACCTTCCTGAGATGTGATCTGCTTAAAAAGGATCAACTGGGACAGCCACGTTGTCCTCCCAGCTCTGAATGGTCCTGTAGCAGAGCATGGGCAGCAGGTAGGAGGAGGATTCAGGAGGCCTTAGGGGGAACATGGAATAAGACCTGACCCAGTAGCTCACATCTGCCCCCAGTAGTCTGCTAGGAAGGGTTCTGTGCTGCTGTCATCTACACTTACCCGCTGCAGCTCCACATGAGGGTTGGGGTGATGGTTTGCACCTCGAATCCATGTGCAGTGTGAGCTCAGGGCACCTTGGGCACAGCTGTGTCCCATGCCTTGTTTTAGCCACAGCTCTGACTGGAGCAGTCTCCTCTTCAGCTTGTAAGTCAGGAGAAAGCTTCAGTGAAGCTGAAGGCTTCTTTCTGGCATGGGAAACACCTTGTGTCTAGTGGACGGTTTGCACCTGGAGTCAACAGCCTAGGTGAACGATGTGGTGAAATGCATATTCCTGTTGCTAAAGGCTTCAAGGGCTTTGAGCTGTTTGCCCTACTGCTTTGAAAACCTGTTGTAAGCACTATGGTGCTTGCCTTGACTGCAAGGATCAAAGGCAGTCCGTAGGTCATGGAAAAGTTGAGCCAGACCTAAATGTGTGGATGAACAGAGACATGAGGCTCTCTGCATTCTCACACACCAGCTAACTCAAAGCGAGAGACATCAGTTGCCTGAAAAAAAACTTATTGCTCCCGAAGGGATGCAGCTAGTGCAGAATCCCATAGCAAGTTTGATTTTCATTATTCAAACGGAAATTGTTTCCTCTTCCATGTGAGATCTTTGTGTCTGAATCTGTTGATAAAGAATGAGCCCTGCTCATGGTGTAAGAGAATGCTTCTTCTAAATGCCTCACTGCAAGAAAATAAACAGGTGTTTTGGAGTATGACAACCGCGCAGCAATATTTCGTGTATTTAAATCTAATTTTATTTGTAACAAGCAGACCTGCTGTCTGGCATCTGCTGGTGAGACAAATTGGTTGAATTAAACTCTGACCTGGCCATTTCACATTGAATTTGGATGCCTCATTTCAAAGCAGGGGAATAGCAAGCGGGCTTGTCTGGCTTCAGTGTCGATTGCACAAGATGGGGCTGGCAGAGGCACACACCAGTAGCCAAGCGTGGAAGGGCCTCCGAGTGAATGGTGCGCTCCATCATGATGGCTAGTTAATAAATAATCTGTGTGTTAACTTTTTTTGTCTTCCTTTCAAACCTAGCACTAGCAGCAGTGTGTGAAGGTAACTGCGGAGAACATTCTTCAGAAGTTAGTCATCACATCAGAAGGAGAGCTGTACCCGTCCTCTCTGCCCACCAAATGCAAACCACACGCAGATTACCTTGCCCAAAAAGCCTGTAGTGATTAAAGTCTCCAATTTGCGAGATGCTTTGAGCTGTGCTGATGCCTCAGGAGGGAAGGCCCTTGCTGGGTGGTGTGCTCAGCAGGACCTCCCTGTGCTCTGCCCTCTGACGGTGCTGTGGGCAGTGCTGTCCGCTCAGGTTGGTGGAGATGCTGGAAGCTGTGCTCATAGGTGAGCCTTGTTTCTAAGCTGTGTTCCCGTGAGCACTTTCTCCAAAAGCATCTCAGACAAACGTCCTTGTAGCCAGGCTGCCAATAACTGGCTCTCTTTGGCTGTTAGTGATGGGAAGAAGTGTTTGCTTACATCTCCATGGAAGAGCTTTAAGGCAATACGTTTCTCCCCCATGCCTGGAAATCACCCCGTGGCTGTTTCCTGCATCCCAGCTGTCAAGAGGAAACACCATTAGAGTCTACAAGCTCTCAGCATGCAAAAAAAAAAAAAAAAAAAAAAAAAAAAAAAAAAAAAAAAAAAAAAAAAAAAAAAAAAAAAAAAAAAAAAAAAAAAAAAAAAACCATAGGTTTCAGGTTTGTAGGAGAAGGCCTTTGGGTGCTTTTACAAATGCTATTCACCCACTGCAGCATAATCAAATGCACTCAAGTTGCTACAGGGAAACACGCCAGGTTTCATTTGAGAAGCAAGACCTGGCTTGCCACAGAGTGACTGCATTACCTGGTCCTTTGGAGCTGGAGTTAAGTATGATGAGATGCAGCATTTCTCTTCTTCTTTAGATAATGTTTTTATAGAGGCTTGCATTTTTTTCCTCCTTTCCAAAAGACCCTACTCAGAAGCAATGGAAGAATGAAAATGTTTTCTTGTCCACAGTTTATATAGACCCCCCTACCACCACCAAACAACTGCTGATGGGCCCAAGTAGCTCTGGGTCCCCTTAATATCCAGCAGTGCCAGGCTTGGGTTTTGCAGGGGCATGTGTCAAGCAGGCCAGCCCAAAGTTGCTTATGGTGGTGCCCTGTTGCTCCTGCATCCAGCAGCAGTGTAGTGCCTTGGTTGGTTGGTTGGTGTGGTGCCTTTGGGACAGAGGTGGAAGGCATCTCCTGCCTCTTCCTGCCTTCAGGGGAGCAAATCCCCACCTGCGTGCGTAGCTTGCAGATGTTGCTCCCATAAGGAATTTATGCAAGTGCTGCACTCGAGTTGGTGGAAGTTTTCCTGTAGGATGTGGCTTGTCCTTGCACAGACAGGTGGCTTGCAGCAGGTCCTTTTCACATGAGTGACTTAACTTTTCCCACCCACCCCCCCCATCAAATAAGAGAAAGCTACAGAAATGTGGTGTTCTGCTCCTGGTTCTTCCATGGGCCAAGCCCAGGTGGTGTACTGGGAACAAAAGGAAAATATTCCCTCAAACACAGCTGGCCTGGGAAAACCCTGCCTGGCAATCAAAGCAAGGTTACACCAAAGAAACTCGCAGCAATCACCTCCGCGATGTGCTCCTACATGCTGGCGTGCCCTGCAGAGTTTTTATTTTGGAGGAGGAGATTTGCAGGGAATTGTCAATGGTCTCGTGTTCCCCAGCCGCGGAGTCGGACTGTTGTGCCTTGTGGCTGCTGTCTCTGCTCTGGGGACTGCTGGTGTGTGGGAGCCGGCCGGGAGCTCCGCGCGATGCTCTGCTGCAGGGATGCTCCCCTCCCCGGCACCGTCCCCGAGCACCCTCCCTCGCCTCCTTGGCTTTGGACTGGTGCAAAAACTGCCTTCTTGCACGTCCTGCAGTAGTGAATAGAGCGCTAAATATCACCCTAAGTGTGACCACATCTGCTGCTCCGCCTCTCCGCCCAGCCGCCTTGCAGAAGTTCCAGGCGTTGATTAACGCGATAGCGCTCCGGCTCTCCGGGGTCCTTTCCAAGTTAAACGCTGTTTAAGGAATCATTAACTAGTTAAAGGCCATTTGCCTAATAGCTTCCTCTTCTGGGCTTCGCTTGTGAGGTGCGAATGGAATCTGCATTGTTTTACCCTGCCTGGGTGAAGAGGCAGGATCTGCCAAAGACAGGGCAGAAGGAGGCACCCAGTTTTCAAAGGGCTTCACCGAATTCTGAGAAAAGTGGGTGTCAAGAGGAGGGAGACTGGGTGGGTGCACGTGTGGTTGGGAGCAGGGCTGGGTGGCCGTGAGCTGGGACAGAACAGCTGCAAAACCCTTGCAAAAGCGAGCGTTACGCAGGGGTTGTGCTGCAGGTTGCTCTTGCATGGGCCCTCCTGCAGCTCTTTGAGGTGCAATGCGAGGATGAGAGCGTGGCCTCTGCTCCGGCGCGCGCTCGGCTGGTGGAGCAAGCTCGGAGGTCCCCTGTGGCTGATATACAGGGTAGGCCTTGGTGCTGACCATCGTTAGGGACCAGGGGTAACGGGAAGGCAGCGGCTGCAGGAGCTGGGTGCGCACATCCAGTTCCCCTGGGGAGCTTGGCGTAGGGTGAGGGGGGAGGATGGGAAACAAAATGGGAGCGTAATCCCAAAAGCGCCTGCTGGAGGATTAAAGTCTCGTGTGAACCCTGCTAATCCCGGCTGGGCTTTCAGGAGAGCCCCGAGCCTGCTGGTAATTTGTACGTTTCTGTGGTGAAAAGGATGGGGCTGTGAGCTGGCCAGCTTGTCTGGCACGGTCGCTTTTGAGGACTGAAGCTGCTCCTTGCTGTCCCTAAGAGACCTGGCCACACTGTGAGCTTTTGGGACCGTTTCTTTGTGCACAAATGGAAAATATTTCACCATTACCTGCTACACCCCCAGTTTGGGGTCATCCACCGCCAAGTGTCATAACAAGCTCCTGGCCCTTGTGTTCCTCTCTGAGACCTCGCAAAAAGAGGGCTTTGTCCTATCATATGTACCGAGAGGTGTCTCATTCCCTATCTCGACCTGTGCATGAACATCAAGTTCATGCACCATGGCCCAAGATGTTTGGAGATGGTGGTTTTCCAGGAAGATGGGTTTCTTCTCCCTCCTCTTCCTCCCTACCATCACTCCTTTTGGCATCTTTCCAAGCAGTTAGGCATGTTTCACCCCACCATTTTCAGAGAAGAACCCCTGAGAAGCAAGTGGTGTCCAGCACAGATGAGGGCCAGCTCATTGCACAGGCAAGTGCAGCTGGAGTGAGCTCCAGCACCGGTGACCAGAAGAGCAGGCAGAAGGACATGGTGCCTTCGGAGTCCTCCTGCCTCCAGATGAGAGGGCAGCAAAATCTGTTGGCCCAATAAGATAATAGTGCTGGAAAGCTGGACTTGGAGTCCTCTGCAGAGGCCGTGGCGAGTACGACGCAGATGTGAGACCTAAATGCATTTTTAATGCCCATAAAAAAAATAAAAAGCTCTCCAAATGTTTTTTCCCTTGCTTAACAAGAGGGTTTATTACTCCTCTCGCTGCTACAGGAAGGCCGTATAAGCACTTTGCTTGAAAAGCAAACCCCAGCCTGCAACCGTAATTAGATTCGAGCCCTGCTTTGCTCTGCGTAAGCTGGAAACAGATAAGGGAACCGGCGTGCATTTGCTTTGCAAATTGCTGGAGTGGTTTCAGATGTTACCCTTTTCTTCTGCCTCTTTGTTCCTGTCCCTGAGAGTTGGTGTATGGGAGGATTTAACCCCTGCTCCACTTTGCACTGGCATTAACTGGGTTAATTAACTGGGTTGGCGTAGTGCTTGGGTATGGTCCTCCTCTTAAAATGCTGCCTCGGTGCTCTGGCATCGTGGACCCGCAGTCCTAATTCTGCTCTCTGAATGGCTCCAGCACTTAGCAATGTGAAAACAAGAGGGCACTCAGCAAAGCAGGAGGGCAGCAAATAGCAAACGGGTTGAAGTGCTCCTTTTTATGTCCCGCGATTCATCTGCAGAGTGAGTGCCACGAGCTGTCCCAGGGCATGGAAGTGTACGGAGAGGTGAAGAAGGATTAAACATTTCTGGGTGGTGAACTGTCCCCCAAGGGAGAGTCTCTGGTTGTTTGCCTGCCTTGTTTTGATGTTTTAATAACTCTTTTTAATTTGAAACAGTCAGAAGTAGTCACTTGATGTCCAAGAGGTGATTTGCTCTGTGGACAGGGTATGCTCCCTGCATTTAACTCAGGCCAGTCTTGGAGAGCTTGATATTGACTCTGTTGGTCAGGTCTTATGGCCTGATACTTTGCTTTAAACCCTTCATTTCCTGGCCACTATTGCAGGTTTCTGCTCTTGCAACCCGTTTCTCATTTCCAAAACCACCATGTCCTTTTTTTTCCTACCTGAAGTAACTGCTCTGTGGAAAACTGTGGGTCTCCCCGGCTAAGCATTTACTCCTTTTCTCTGTTCTTTGCAGTTATTTGCACTTAAATCAATAAATAATTTAAGGACGTGATTCTGAGCTCACTAGGGAAGTCGGGGCAGGTAAAGGAACAAAAGCATCTCAAGCAAAGGGACTGCTGTGGTGGCATCCTATAATGCTCTAAACTGGCCATTCACCTGGGTCTTACCCCAGTTCATCTTCTCCCAGGTCTGCTCTCCAGGCCTTGTCCCAGAATGTTCTGCTTAGTCCATAACTGCTTGAGGGAAAAACTTGGGCCCTCCTGCTGTCTGTAGCAAAGGGACAGTTCTCCAGGCTTGGGGATGCAAGCTGCCTTCACCATGTTCTTTAATTATCCTGATTAAAAGCATCTGTTTTTCTCAGCTCTGAGATGCTTTAAACTGCTTAGGTGGTGAGTGAGTATCTTGAGCGATTGCCTGGAAAATAAGGTTTTGCTGGCCAGCCGAGGCTACAAACCACATCAAACCAGGGTAGGGGAATTCATTCAATTACTGGGATTACTCTTCTGTTGAGCTTGTTGGCCTAATTTCACCAGCTGTTGCCAGAAAGGAGGTGGGAGGATTGGGGAGTAACGTCCTGAGAGATTCCCTTGAGTAATCCCGGGGTAACCTGACTTATTTTTATTTTTTTTTTCTTTTCTCTCCACCCTTCCTGACTTTCTGCTTGTTTTTTTCATGGTTGTTGTGCAGGCCTTGCTGAAATTGGACTGCCAGGGGCTTGTCGTGAGGCTCATTCAGGACTTCGTGCTGCTGACCACGGCCGTGGAGGTGGCCCAGCGCTGGAGGGAGCTCGCGGAGAAGCTGGTCAAGGTCTCCAAGCAGCAGATGGATGCCTACGAGGCCCCGCACCGGGACAAAACCGGGGTGGTGGACAGTGAGGTGAGAGTTGGATGGTCCTCCACGTTGGAGGGTTTCATGTGTTTCCTGAGGTGGTTTTCGCTTGTGGCCAGTGCTTCAGTTGTCTACAGTGTCGTCTTCTGAAGTACCTTTTGGGAATAAATGGGGTTTTAATGTGATGAGGACATTCTGGGGTGTTTATACCTGAAATAAATTTTCTCGGGGATCACTGCGTGTTGGGGATAGCATTATTTGGTTGCTGACTGTTCTGCCCCAAACACTGGGGAAGGTCACTGTGGCAAACCATTGAGAGATGGAGCTCCTGGTTCATCTCCGTTCTTCTTCCCTCTCTCCCGTGTGACACAGGCCATGTGGAAGCCGGCCTATGACTTCCTCCTCACCTGGAGCAGCCAGATCGGGGACAGCTACCGCGACGTGATTCAGGAGCTGCACACAGGGCTGGACAAAATGAAGAACCCCATCACCAAGCGCTGGAAGCATCTCACGGGCACGCTGATCCTCGTCAACTCCTTGGACATGCTTCGGGCAGCAGCCTTCAGCCCGCAAGACCACGAAGATTTTGCTATCTAAGTGGGGTTTCCTGGAGCGATACGTTCTTCAGCATCTCATTTGTTGGCGGTGTCTTTATTTTCTGTGTTTTTTCTTCCTTTTTTTTTTTAGGAGTTGATTTTTAAAAATAAGTGGAGATTGCTCTCCCCAAGTTTTAAGAGGCCAAAGTTTGCAAGTTCTCACTAGGACTGGAAATCACCAGGAGACATCTCTCCTTCTAGTGGGAAGGCATCCAGAGCAGATTTTTTTTTTCTATGCTGTGGAGAATTGATATCAGTTAAACTATTTCTATTAAAAAGTTTAAAAGCTGTCGAGGGGGATGGAGAGGGAAGTGGGAGGGAAAGATTAAAAAAAAGCGAACACATTTTTTTAGGTAATTAAAAATCTAATTTTTTAATGAGCAGTGAAGGTTGTAACCACTTTAGGGAGAAGTTGCTTTTTTATGTTGTAGGAACTGCTTTTAAATTATCACCTTTGAGATGAAATGAATCATGTAAATATGTATTTAAGACAAAGCACAGTGAATGCCCTCTCCCCACCTCTGCTGCCAGGCTTCGGCTAACCACCTAGCAGGACACTTGGTAGACGAACGGATTGACTTGGGGTGTCCTCAACCCAGCAAGCCTCTTACACTGAAAATAAGCTTTTTTTTTTCCCATGTTCACAGGCCCCATGACCTGTTACTTTTGGTTGCTTTCTTCTCTGTACTTTCAAGTGTGCATTTTCTCTCCTGTGGATGGAGAGATGCTTATTGCCTATTTTTGAATGCACAGGTATCACTCTTAACCGGGAGATCTGGCGCTGCCCCTCACACCTGGTTGAGGGAATGGTTCATCCTGCTGGTCATCCCAGCTGGTTCCTTCTGGAAGAAGCTGGCGAGAGTTGTAGTTTGACAGACACCTGCTCCTTGCTGCCCTGTGGTGGAGGCTGGAAAGATGCTGGGAATGGTTAGCCCATGGTTAGCCATGGCAGTGAAATGTGCTTGGACTCTTCTTTCCTGGAGTTCATGGTCTGGGGAACTGGCCAGAAAAGCAGAGGAATTGTTAATTGTTGCAATCTACATATCCCTTAAAAAAGGAAAGAGAGAAAACATCTCACCTGACTTGAAATCCAATCCAAAGCTCATTGGAGACTTGTTACTCACTGGAGATTTGTTACACGACTTAATGCTCATTGTCATTAATTTCAGTGAGCTTTGAATTGGGCTCTTAAAGGTTCCTGAATTCCAATTTAACTTGTAAATATTCTTTGCTATAAAAATGGTGCCATGGAACTAAATAGCGCTATGTGGCACTAAGTGCCCATACTTTTCCCCCTTCTTTTTATAGCTAACTCTTTTGAACAACCTCCTCCTTCCTCCTGCTCCCCAGCTTTGAAATATTTTACGTGGGAGGAAAATATTTTTGCACAGAAAGATGACTTTATTTTAAGTGCGACGTTCCTTTATAGCAAAAAACTGCTACCACAGAGAAGTTAGTTGTTAATGATGCTTTTATTTCATGTTGATCTAAAAGGAAACAGAGAAAAATCCCCCAAAATGGGAAAGGTCTTTTAAATCCCAGAACTTTACACTGATAGCAGCACACAAGAAACAGGTTACACGGCCTTGCTGCCAGGCAGGATGAGGATTTATCAGTCAGTTGCAGGTGATGGTAACGTTCCTCCACTGCAAACCTGAGGAAGTTGCAGGTGACATTAGCTCCCTGTCCACAGCTGAGCTTGGGACAATTTGGCTGGTTCGTGTTATCTGGCTTTTCTCCCGGTGACCTAAGACAAGGGCAGCATGATGTGATCTGCCTGGTCTGTGCAGGATGTGGGCATTTGATGGGCTCTTGGTGCACCAGCGGATCGTGCTAGCAGAACAGTCTCTGAAGGGAGTAGTAGTCTTACAAGGACTATCTATTCCTGTCTGCTCTCATGTCCTCTACCCAAAAGCAGATCCCTGGAAACATTTGCTCTCAGTTTAGACCCATCAAAAAAAGTAAATAGCACCTTAATTTCTCCTCAGGGGCTTTAAGGAGTTTCCTATGCAACCCACCATAGCACAGAAATAGTCTGTCAGGCCCACCCGAGCCCACCTTGTATCTGCTTTTTACTTACAAGGACATACCACCATCAGAGCATGTTTTCCATGCACCAAGCAAAAATCCCCGTTGCAGTGAGGAGAGGGGTTGAGCTGACGGACAGATCTGCTCCTGGGCCAACTCATGGACAGCGTGGAGTTTTTTCCTATCTGCTTTACCCAAATACTGTTCTTTGCTGTTGAAGAGGCACGTGCTGAACGAGGCCTCGGTCCTGCGAGCAGAGCTGTGCTGGTCCGGAGCTCTGCAGAGCGGCTGAGCCTTGGCAGAGGCTCTTGCAGGGCTTGAGCCAGGTTGCTGCAGGGGGCAAAGGAGGAAGGAGGTGGGAGCAAAGCCCTTGCTTGTCTCCTAAGCCTTCAGAGCAGAAGTTTTGGCCTTTTGCAGTGCTGATACGTTAGGAACGTCCCTGGATAATTCCAACATTATGTTTTTTCCCCCATTGTTTTTTCTATCTACCTCAGGTACTCTGTACACCCGGCTTAACATTTCAGCATCAGCCTAAAATATGCCACACTCAGCTCTTCTGCTGTAGGCATCTGCCCTCACCCTTCCTGAGAACCACATGAGCACAGCCGTCACGTTTTGGGATCGATGGAATAACCTCTGCGTTAATTTGTCCCCATCCATGGTCAGAAACCCTGGCTCTCCTCCTGTGCTGGGACTGGGGGTACACCTTTCAAACGCCTTTTGTCCATTAGATGTCAAGTCCTCCTCCAAAACTTCGGTCTGGGCTTTGCATTACTACAGTTTGTGCAGTAACTGGTTATTGTACTTAAAAATTAATTCTTTTTTTTCTTTCTTTTTTTTAAGAACAAACTTTTTGGAAAAAAAAATATTATGATTAAAGCTGTTATTATTCCAGTGCTACTGCGTAGACCTACTGTTTTTTCATGATCACAGGGCAATTTTGGTTTTGATGCGTGAGATTAATTTAATAGGTTTTCAACACATAAATAGCTGTGTCTTGGAGCAGCTTTCTGCACCTACAGCCATCCGTTCATTGTGTCTTGAGCCCAACTTTGTAATCTCAATTCAGAGTGTGTTGACTTTTCCAGAGGTAATTCACTGAAAAAAAATCCCACTGCAACTTGGTGGTTTTAGGAGAGAAAAGCCAAATGTAGATTTACTGCTTCTAGTGGTGTGTTTATTCTAGCTCCCAAGCTGCTGATTGTGTCCAAGCACAAAGTAAGAGAAGAAATCTTTTAAAATGGGAAGAGATTTGGTTGCCTTTTGCCACATTTGTAGTGGTGCAATATTTTCCAACATCTGTTTTCTGAATGGAGAAAATGTTTATTTTATACGCAGCTGAAGGCTATTAAGACAATTGCACAAGGTGAGTAGATGTGTAAAAATAGACTTTGCCATGTTAGAGAGCTGTATTGAAGACATGAAGGCAAAGAATTTCCAATTGCATAATGTTCATACTCCCAAATCTCTGCTGCCAGGTTGTTTTTTAAGACTCCCAACAGGTTGATGGTTGCTACCCACATAGACTTGGACTCCTGCGTCAGGCTGGTGGTCTCAGTGCCATCGGGACAAGCTAAATTCAGATTTCAGGACTCAAAACAGAGGTATTTAGCTATCTGGCTCTGATGGTGGCTTCGTTTTGCCAAGGATGAAGGATAGACGTGATGGTTTGATTTAATCTTTGGCGAACACATCTTGCGGTCTGGCACGGAGATCACATCCGGCTGGCTGAGCCAGGGCTGCTGCCTGTTGCAGATGACAAGGAAGATGTGTCACGCAGAGGTTGGTTGCTTTGGTCCATGGATGCCTTTTCGTGCCTTCTGAGGCAGTCCCAGATTTGTGGCTGCATCCGTGCGCTCTGGTGCTGTTCAGAGGAACTGCTCAGTGCGGATGCTCTTAGGAATATGCCCAGGTAAACTGAAATGCTCAATAAAGAGGCAATCCTTAGGAGAGAGGGCTGTTAGCAACTCTCAAGTGCAAGTACTGCTCTAGCCCTAAGGCCTGGCCTCAGGTATTTGAGAGGGGCCAGTGTCTGCACTTTAAAATTGTTTATCCTGCACAACTGGGCGTTTGCTTTATTCAGGGGACTGTGCAGCTATCTACTATTGTACTGTCTGCTTTCTATTCTCCACTGCCTGATGTTTTTTTTCCAGCTGCTTTCCCAGAACTGCTTGTTACTTGCATTGCACAGGAAGAACATGCTGTGAGAGGTACGTGAACCAAGACGAAAAGCAGTGGAATAATGATCCCAGATTAGATTACATCAAGGGATCTGCTGTTCCAGTGACGGTACGCTGGCCTGCTGCTTTGGGAGCTGCTGCTGGCTGCCTATCCTATTGCTTTCTTCTCTTTCCCCTCACTTCTAATGACTAGCAACACTATGCTGATAACAAGGTGTCTAGACCCAGCTGCCCTTCCTTGCTTCCTTGGTGAAAAGAGGCAGTGCCAGTAATGTGGGACTGTGATGGATAGTGGGGCTTCACCACATTCTCCAGCCCAGCTAGCCCTCTTCCAGATCCTGTGATGTGGGTGTTTCCCCTCCACAGATGCCCTGTACGTATTTTCCACCTGCAGACAATTAACCACCAGGTTTTCCCAATTAGTAGTCTGCTGCATTGGCTCATTTCCCCCAGGCTCCTTGTGTTGAGCACTCCTAGAGCTGGTTTCCCTTTGAGAGGGTTATTGTTCCCCTTACAAGTGTGCTGGCATGAGGGCATTAGGACGGGGAAATGCCTGTGTTGCCCTAACCTGCTGGAGGAAGGCACTCCACTGTGGAAATTAAAGCATCCCTGGCTTGTGCTCAGCTGCAGAGGAGGTGCAGATTCACCCAAGGATGAGCATGTAGGGACTACCAACCACCACCGGGACTGGAGAGGTAGGTCATCAGTGGCACTGCTGGTTAATCCTCAATTCAGTGCTTCACTCTGTTGTTCGACTTCTCACTGTGAAGGACTACTTTTCTGCAGCCTGTATTTTTCCATGTCTCTTGAAATTGCTCTGATTATGTATTTCAGCCCTCATCTGTGGATTGCTCTTATGTAGCCTAGGTAGAAAGGGTACTAGGCATCTAATTTGAGCAGTTCTGCATTAGCTCTTTCTCTGACAATGACTCTACTCCTTCAAGTGACTGATTTGATTCTTTATTTTTCCCTGGAGTCAATCAAAGGACAGGCCTGCTTCAGCACAGGTCACCTTGGAAATACATTTGCACCCTCTTCTCTTCTATTTGAGCCATCAAAACCAAATGATCGCAGTTCTAATAACTCGGCTCAGCTTGTGTTAGTTAATGCCTGAAGATGATGTGTCAAAAGGGAAAGAAATTGATCCCCTTTAGGTTATCAGTGTCTCTACAGAAAAGCTGCTGTATTGGTGATTTCTGCTTCGACTTCCCCAGCTCTCAGTGTCTAGATGCCCGGTGCTGTTTATTAAAGACCCTGGAGGTCTCTGGACATGTGTTTCTATCCCTAGATACCCCTGCTGAAAATGAATTGCTTTACTTCCTTCCTATTTCTTGGTTCAGTGCTTGTTGTGGATTATCTGCAGTCAAGACGCCTCTGTCTTGCAGTATTATGAGCTGTCACGAGTGCTTAGAGGACAGAAATTGGTTAGAGGACACCTATGTATTCCTGCTGGTGGTTGGTTTCTTTTGCCTCCAGAAAATGTTTGTTCCCAGTGCTGCCCTGTGCATCTGCTGTCTGCCTCTGACAGGACCACCTTCTGTCTCATGGAGTTACAAATGCTGGTGTTATGCAAAACTGTGCCGAAAAAGCAGGTAAACCTGCTAAAGTAACTCTTTTCTATAGTATTTCTGTTAGGGCCATCTCCTGCAGTTCCATGAAGAGACCATTTGGCCTTTGGCTTTGCCGACATTCCAGGTGTATCTGGCTCTGGAATCCTCTCTTTGGTTTGGTGTTTCTCTGTCTTCTGGCCCCTCCTAATCTTTACAACAGGATCAACTTAATCAGGCCTGATCCTCCCTAAAAAAATGGTATCGAGTGACTGTAAATTAACCAAGACAGTCATTGTCCTTTGAAACTCTACTTCCCGCTGTGCATTGGTGGTGTGACTGGTCATATCTCCCGTCATGGAAGTCCTCTGTTTGTTAACAGGCTTAATGTAAAGATTTCCTTGGGGCTTGTTTCTTCACAGCTCAGCCAGATTTAATCCATCTGTGAAATTCAGCCACAGGATCAGGGAGCTCAAAGCAATGAGTGACACACAGAGCTCTTCTGAATAATAATCATTTTTACAAAGCAGAATATAAAAGCATGTTTGCCCAAAGGTTGTTTGCGAATGAGATTGAACAGAACACCGACAAGCGCCATTTGTAGGGTTGTCAGATAAGGCCATGGCGGTTGGGGGGCACTCATGTCCTGTGTGAAAATGAAGAAGCCTCTGGCTGGGGAGGGGAACGTGTTAATTTGGTTAGCATTTAACACACTTGCTTGATTTCAGGAGCATTGTTAGTTGTTGGTTTTCCCCTCCTTCTTCACACCTAAAGCATCCTGTCCCAGGCTATCTACAGCATCCCTCTCCTCATAACGAGATTGCTGGAGACTGATCCCTCTCGGGGCTGAGACCAACTGCTGGCGGCCAAAACTCAAAGAACAGCCCCGCCATCTCAGCAGCCTCCTGAGGATAATTAACCTTGGGTTTGTGCCCCGCTTTGATTACCCCCTGCTGAACGTTAATTAAAGCTTCCAGCAATGGCTTTGTGAAGTCCCGTCTGGTGCAAACCAAGTCACTGGGATGCGATCTGGTCCCTCGCTGGGAGAAATAAATGAGCCGAAGAAGGTTGCTTGGTAACAGATGTAGCTTGTTTTAATCTGTGCCTGTCGCTGGGCCCTTGTTTCTTCTTGTGGCGGCTCTTGGTGTCTGGTAATCCAAGTGGCTTTGCTAGGAGGACCTTTTTGGCCTTGTTCTCTGCAGCAAGACCAGGCTCACACTGTATGGTTGGGGAGATGCCCTTTCTGCTCAGTGGCTTCTGGGGCCGTCTGGCTCCAGTCTTGCCTCCACCAGGATGAAATCCCAGGTGCCACAGCGGGGGAAAAAAGATGCTCAGCTTTGCAAAGAGATGAGGTGTGCTGATGGGCTGGCGAAGGGAAGAAGCTGACCTCCACAGCTCGGTGTGTCCTCAGATTACCTAGGTTTGCTGCCTTTCGGGGAAGGAATCTGCCAGCTCTGTTTGCTTCAGCTGACTTCTGAGGAGGGTTAAGGTGATAGATAAATCAGCCGGTGCCTAGGCGGATAGGGGTTAGGATTTGATGTCTGAATGGGACGGGTTGATGACTTGTTTTTATCAGCCTCAATGATCAGATCCTGTGTATGAGACTTTTCTCCTTTCCTTAATAAAAAGGGAATTGGTATGGGGAGCGCCTGCTAATACCTATCAAAGGGAAATAATGCAACAGCATTTTTTTTTCTGTCTGCTTGATGTAAGCTGTGTTTGATCCCTGTGCAGCTGCCGTAGGCCTGGCAGCAGGCATCCGATGTGTGAAAAATGAGCCCTGAGTTGGCATCTCCTCTCAGAAATACCCGTGTCCTAAGCTGGCTCAAACAATGCTTGAAAACAAAATCTCTAGATGGAGATTTGATCTTCTCTTCCCTTTGTAAGCCCGATTGGGTGCATGCAGCCCACGCTAGCACAGCTGAATGGTGCCAGGCAGGCAGTGGTAGCTCCCAATTTATGTATGGCTCTATTCCAACTATTTATTTCCAAGTGCATCTTAATTTTCCCATCGTGGAACTGCAAGGGTAGCAGAGGCATAAAGATCAGTCCTAAACTTCCTTAGAGTTGGTCCGATCCTATCTGCCTCTTGAGAGATTTGGGGCCAGGTGCTCACTCCCTAGCCCCTTCCTTATCGAAATCCCAAGGCATGGTGAAAAGTTTCTGCACATCTCCAGTTTCCCAGCAGCTCAGAGACTGCTCAGTATCAGGGCAAGTGTTTCTGAGGAGACCCTGGTGGGCTCATTTGTGCCCCTGTCAACGTCCTTCCCTGTGGCACCAGCAGTGTGGCCGCAAGCTACGGGCCGAGTCTGGCCGCTTTTATTGTCAGATTATAAAAGTCTGCCCTGTAAGGAGAGCACTTGCAATGTGGTGGCTCAGGGCTCGTGAGTCTCTCTGCTACTTCTTAAAGACAGAGTTTTCCAAGCTGGTGTGGTTGGAGATCAACTTGACCCAAGCGCAGCTGTATGGCCTGTCCCTAACTGAGCTCCCGTGTGAGGCCCGTGGTGGTTTGCTGCCTCTCTGGATTTGCTAGGGTGAATTCCACCCCCTGGCAGGAAGACCATGTTCTTGATTTTGTGGCTGGTTCACTTTGTGCAATCACTTGCTGATCAACATCACCCACAGAGATGTTCTTAGGAGTTAATTAATTGGGGATTTGCACGGCCACTCCAGCTGAAATTGTCTGACTTGAGAGTTCCCCGAGATTGTGGCTGGGACCAGGGCCACCACGTTGCCCATCGCAGCAGTGGGACTCTGGTCCCCTGGGCTGGCTGGCAGGTTTGGTGTCCAAGGCTGTATCCCAAGCACCGTATCCTGGAAGACGGCAGCAAGCACAGCCCAGGCTGGAGCTGGAGCAGGGTAGATGAGTAGTCCTGCCATGTAAAACTGGTGAAAAAAAATATGGTAAAACACATAAAATTGATGGATGGAGCATCTGGAAGCTCACACAAAGCTCCTGGACCTGGAGTCGCAGGCTCTCAGCCCTGGTTTTCACAGGCTCTCAGCCCTGGTTTCTAGCAGCAGTGGATTTCCACTCCAAGGAAGTCACTCAAAACCGTAGATTTTGGAAAACAAGCTACATATAGCAAGACAATAATAAATTAATAAATTTTAATATATCAATAAGTGTGAGCATCTGATAGAGAGACATGTGTTTGGATGCGTCAGGATGAAGTGTTTGTGCTGGAAGCCTTGCTTACAGGTCTCAGGCCTCAGGAGTCCCTTTTGGAGCAAAAGCAATGAATGTTTTGAAGCGGAATGGGTTTTCAGATGGGGATTCTCCCTCCTCAAGCACCTGAAGTTCCCAAATTTCCATTTTTGGCAGCAAATGGAGCATTGGGATTTGCAAGCATCAGAGAAGCTGTGGAGTGACGTTTGTTCTGGTGGGGCTGACAGGACATGAGCTGGGGGCTGCTCCTGAGCTGAGGCTTCAATCTATGGGAATCTGGGATGTACAAAAGGTGAATTCCCTGAATTCTGCTCCACATGGGCCTGGACAGAGCCAGGAAAGAGCCTGAGAGCTGCCCTCAGCGGTGCTGGGAGATGCCTTACTCCTTCCCTTGGGGACTGGAGCCCGGAGGCGAGCGGGAAGGAGAAGCAGCCCCGTGACCAGTGTGGCTGCTGCAGAAAAATGTCAGCAATTCCTGCCATTTCCTGCGGTCTGGCTGGGGGGAAGAGGCAAGAGAAAGGTGGCTGGTATGTCCTCCCACTGAGGCCTTGTCCCAGCTTCTTAGTTCTTGCCAGGTCTGTGTGGTTTTTACTGGTTCGTTTTGGCATGATTGTAGCAAGCCTGTGCGTTTAAAAACGGGGCATATAAAATGCAAAATAAAGCGGTTCTGGTGGCAGAGTGGGAAGTGAAGGCTGTCATCCACCAGGAAACGTTTGTTGATGCCCTTTCTGCAGGGACAGCAAAGAGACTTCTGCCTGCTGAGGATGCAGCTGAAGCGTGCCCGAACGCCGCTGGGTGGAAAGGCGGGTGCTCGGAGAGCCGGTGGGCACAGTGCAGCCTGCAGCCTTGGGCTCGCCAAGGCTTGCAGTGCAGGAGCACATTGCCTCTGTCTACCCTGGCTGCTGCTCACGTTGGCACCTTGGTATGAAGGGCTTGCTGGCGTCTGGGTTTGCCAGGTGGATAAAGAGCAAGTTGCTGCTGACTTCTAGAGATGCTGGAAAGGGGAGCACGAGTGAAGCCGAAGTGCTGGGAAGGCTCTGGTGCACTCCGCAGAGCTCCTTGTGGTTGCGGCAGGAACGCGGAGTGGCTTTGGGGTGGACGAAAGACTGGGGCAGCAGTGGGAGTGATAAGTCAGCCTAAGCGGGGGAAAGCCCTGCACCTGCCAGGCAGGGGAGGAAGGCTCTTTCCTTCCTCTTTCCCTGGTGGATGGCATAGGTTAGCAATATCATAGTGTCCTCTGCTGGGCACGGCCGAAATGGAGCACGGACACCACGTTTCTCTTGCTCCCTGCACAGAGATCTGCAAATGATTTTATTCCTGCCTTTCTGAAAGCTGGGGATGAGCTGTGGGTGTTCTGGTTTCTTTTTATTTAATTATTTTTTTCTCCCTCCCCTCCATCTATAGGCTAAGAGAGTTGAAAGGGTGAGCTGGCAATTGTGTTCCTTACAATACCCAAATATGTACTTTTATTTGGAGAACCCTGCACTTTCCTGTGTTCTTGCTTTTGGCTTGCAGCGTTTTGCTGCATTCCTTGATGTTGAGAAATGGTTTTTATGCATTAAGATGGCTTTCGTTGAGGATGTCGCGCATCACTGTCAGTCTTTGCCTTCCCCAGCTCTGTCTTCATCACAGCCACGTGTCCAACCCCATACCTCCCAAATCAGAAAACACAAAATTATTGTTTGTATTGGGGATTTATTTATAGGACTGGTGCTTGGGTTCTTTAACAGAACATAGTGTACAAAGAGTAAATCAGTAGGATTTTAAAACATTGCTTACAAAGATTGCCTTCACCTAACAACAGGCTGGCTCCAGATACAGGCCTCTGCCTCGGGGGAACCTGGGTGAAACAGTAGGAGCTTTACAACAACTTCTGCACTGAAAACTTCAGACTGAGTTCAGGGTATTGTAAACATGCACAAAAAAAATTAAGCTGTGCGTCTAGCTTGTCTTATGTGACACATACTGTCAGTTAATCACACTTGTCTCTTCTACAGCAGCTGCTCTGCAAAGTTTGGAAAGTGCTTGGTAAACCTGACACTCTTGTGCTAGAACAAATGTTTCTACTAAAACCACTCGAGCAAAGTCTTACAAAATCCCTGTTTATCTCCCCTGCATGTAGGAGGTATTTAAAAAAAAGAAAAATGATATCTTGAGTCCTCAGGACACCAAGAAGTAGAAGTTGGGAGTCCCGGTTCGCACAGATACCTTCCCAAGTGACTGAAGCATTGCTACACAAATTACTTTTAACAACAGAATCTTAATTAAAAATAAAGATTATAAAAAGTGAAATAACCTCCCCCATGGCACTACTTTAATGGAAATGCTATAATTTCTTGACTGAAACCCAGCAATTATGTTGGTGAGATTTGAGGTGTTCTGTGGTCCTTGCATATTGGAGCAGAGGCCTTATCTTCTACCACTAGTTTCATCTGCTAGTGAGTTTTGGATTTGGTTGATCTGCTGCTGGTCTTTCCCTTCTTACGGAAGCACCTTCGGCAGCAGAAGAGGCAGCACTTGAGAGAAATGAATAGGGAGAGAAGCACCACGGCTAAGAGGAAGGCAATGACATCCAGGGAATGATACTGGATCCAGTTGAGCTCATGAGCTGCAGGTCTCAAGTGCGGCGCCCCTTTGTGCCTCATCACAAACTCCACCCAGTACACGGCCAGATCCAGAGGGTGGATGGGTCTGTCGAGGTGAAGGTCCGAGAGACGCTTGATGTTCTCTTTGTACCTGTCCAGAAAAGAAGTCAGGTGATTCTAATGAAGGGAAAGGTAATGGCAAGGTTGGAGGCTGCGGAAAATGCTGGTAGTAAACAAAGGAGAAAAGGTATCAAAAGAAACAGGGAAGCTTAGTCTGAGCTGTCAGCAAAATCTCTGGGATGAAAGATGAAAGCAGCTGGTGGAAATGTGAGCCTGGCTGTAGAAAAAAAATATTTGTCTAAAGAGCAGAATGTCTAAATAATTGTCACAGAAGCAGTGGTTAGGAAATGATGCTAGTAAGGTACTACTACCCAAAACATGAGAGTGCCAGGGGAAGAGGAGGCCAATAAACTGAGAGGCCCCAATGACAACAGAGCATGGGAGAGGGGAAGAGGAGGTTATATTTTGAAGCTTCCCTGTGCTGTGATGCCTTAAAACATTTTGGGAGTACTGATTGCAATGCTGTTGTGTCTAGTGTTGTTCCTTGCACCACCTCAGTGTATCCTTGCGTGTTGCTTCTGCTTTGTCCTGGATTTGTCTAGCTTTGAGCCAGGAAGCATCTTATGACAAATACTACTCCTTATAAACACTAGGGAAAAAGAAGTGACAGAGAAAACTGGTCTGTAGAATTAATTCCTAATAATGGCTATGTGTAGTTCCCCCTGCCTGCTGAAAGGCAATGCCTTGAGAAGCAATACCAGCCTCTTGACTACCCTGGGGCTGTGCTACCTGTCCCCCTCCTCCTGCTGCTGTGCAGACAGCTGCTTTGGTCATGCCCATCAGTACATTATCCAGATAGGAGAACTGAAATAGCAGGGCAGGCACTCCTGGTCCTGAGGCTGGCCCACAAGACAGACCTTCAGGGTATCCAGAAGAGAGGCAGCTGGGATGGGGAAGTGGTTAGAAGGAGCCTCAGGAGAATGACCTGGCTGGAGTGCTGAAGTGAAATTAGTTAGTTAATAATAGCAGGTGGTGAGGACAGTGCTGTTATAAGGACTGGATGAGGCTAACCCAGGGCAAGCACTGGCTTCTCTGTGCTGTTACATCTTTGATATGAGAAGGGAAATTATTAGTATTCTGTTGAATTGAAAGTTAAAGTGCCAGCAGCATAGTCCACACTAGAAAGAAAAGAGTATGCTTCTATTACTGACTTTTTGTCATTAATAACTGCATGCAGGGCATCGGATATGTCCTTTGAAGTCATTTCAAGTATATTCAATGTCACTCCTGCTCCCCGTGTCTCAATTCTCTTGGCGTTGTCCATCTGGTCTCCAAACAAAGGCATCAGTACCATTGGCACGGCATTGCATATGCCCTCGTAAATGCCGTGTGATCCTCCGTGGGTGATGAAGGCCCGAGTCTTGGGGTGGGCTGTGGAGGGAGAAAAAGATTTAACAAACCAAATGGCTAAGAATGGTATCATATCCTTGGAGAGAAAGTTATGCAAAAATAGCACGGGTGTGTGTATGAATTCAGAACTTTCTACTTGGCGTGTGGTGGGTCATCACTTCTGGACAGACTTAGGGCTGCAGAGAACAGGTTGTTATGGAGTATTTAATGATCCATAAATTGTAGAATTGCATCCTGGTTTTGGTTTTGGAAATCCTTGTATAATCCTCTAAAGCTTCTCACATTTTAGGCTAAAATCATAGCTCAAACAAAGTAAAAGAGGATGCTACCACTGTTCTTGTTTGTTGTTTTATCTTGTCTTTCCACTCATTGGTTCTTGAAGCTCTCCTCCAGGCAAATCCTGTTCCGTTCTCCCTATTTTCTAACCAGTATGTGCACTCCTGGCAATACTGCACCTACCACCACTTCATAAACACAGGGATCTACCAGGAAACACTCTCTCACAGAACTTAAATTCTCTCTTTAGTCCAGCAGAAAACAGCACAGCAACAAGGGGTGGTTGAGTGCTGAGGCTAGGTAGAAATAAAGACCCACTTTGACAGTAAGCGTGATCAAGTGTGGGAACACTTTTCCAGTTTTCTTCTCTAATTTAGCCATTTTGGAATCACAAACAGATGAGTTTGAGAGACTGGCCCTCATTCAAGCAGCAATGACATTATGGTAGTTCTGGGAGTCCCTGTGATACAAGGAGTCAGTGCAGATAATGGTGCCTTACAACCATCTTATCAAAGAAACGTGCCGAGTTGTACGGATGTACGGATCACCCAAGGCATCTCAGACCTACCTAGAAGATCGTTCTGTGGCAGCCATTTGACTAGCTTTACGTTCTTGGGCAGGTTGGGGGGCACCTCTCCTGTGTAACGCCAGAGGACCTTGCAGGAGACAAAAAACACAAAGTTAATTCTCAGCAAGCAACCTCTTTCTGCTCCTCTATGGGTTTTGTAAAAAGCAACCGAAATGTCAGCGATGCACAAAGCCTGTTTTGTTAACAAGTGCAGCAGGGATGAAATTTCATTTTGCTAGAGGGAACAGGAAAAAAGAGGGATGACTGGACATGCTGAAAGCTAAAGATAGTGTATTTGAATTCAGTGTTGAATTGCAATGCTTTAGGGGTATAGGAGAACTGTACCGTCTGAGGGACTGTTCCCAAGGCTTTTGTAATTTCTATGGCTTTCTTCATTGGGATCTCAGAGACCATGGAGCCCAGAGAGAAGACCACAATGCCGTGTTCTCCAGAGGCATTCACGATGGCTTCGAATTCCTGAAAACACAAAGAACATCCTCAGTCAAAATCCTTTCTGCACCATAAGTGAGAATTCCTGTTTTGCATCCACCAAGTTATCTGGAAAGGGGAAAAAAATAAACAAAAAACAACAAAAGCATCATGAACAGGCAGCATAATGAAAATCCTATTCAGGATAACTATTTATCTATATGTGAGTCCCAGAGAAGCAATCAGGAGAATTGGATGACAGAACTGGCTCATGGATGAGTGAAGTGACTGGAGAATATCTGCAGATTTGGGGCTAGGCAAGATTTGGTATTGACATGAGGAAAAGTTTCCTTAGAAACATTCACGCAGCAAGTTCTGCTTGTTCAAAGTCTTCATTTCCTGTGCAAAAGAAAAAGAGGAATTAAAGCTGAACTGAAAAAGACCAGTTAGCCAGAGCATTCATCCTTCTATTTTGCCTAGCAACCCGCCTTGTGTTTGATTTTGACATTTATTTGTGTTTGATATTTGACATTTATTGCACGTCAGATGATCTAGATTTAGAGATGACATTCTTTTCTGACCATGAAGTTGCAAGACAAAATGAACCAAAAAAAAAGGAAGTATCCTGAAAGTTGATAGCTTTGTGTGTTAATACCTGCATTTATTGGCTTTGTCTTGAGCACCTTGCCCTTTTTCAGGCTGAGCAGTCATAGTAAGTCTTGCAAACAGATATACAATATGAGATTATTGAAAGCATAAAACAGCTTTCTGTGGGTGTTGTCTGGAAATCTGAAGATCTCCTCAGAAGTAGCATTTTCCTTGTTGCACAAGGGATGCAAAATGCTTTCTCAGCTATTCCCACTCAGCTCTACCACCTATAACTTGCTGCTGATCTGGGCTCCATCTAATGGTGGAAGCCAACAGTGCAGTCCTATCTCAATTAAGAAAAAAAAAAAAATCCACTAACCTGTGACAAGGCTTTTTCCTGAGTGCAGCTTATGCCTCCAATGAAAACCATGTTGGGCATGACAGGCCTGGGGTACTCGAACACAAAATCAAATTTCATGAGCCAGATGGCTGCATGGCTTAGGAGCTCGAGCAACGTTGCCTCTCGTTGGAGGAACTCTTTGATCAAATGGTCATACGGTGAGTAAAGAAACAAGCAAACCAGACTGTTACTCAAGCTAAATATGAAGTTGTGCACACGCTGGGGAAACGTCATGCGATCTGTGTAGTGTGTGAAGAAGCGGGGCACGTAAGAGGGAGGATTTGGACAAAGGGTAGCTTGGAAGTCTAAGCTGCATGGAAGTCCCCGTAGGAAGTACACGGAAGGTACAGAGAGATATTCAGCCACTATCTGGCCACATGGGAAGAAAGGATCCATAAAGACGGCAGCAAATGTGCTTTCTTCAAGGTACTTGATCAGCTGTTTGTCAGCCAGCAGGCGTTTGCAAGAATCGAAAAACATTGTTGTAATATTTGTCATTCTGGGCAATTTTTCCAAGAAAGGTTGAGGTGTGAAAAACTTATAGCCCATCTTTTTAAACTCTGCCTCCACAAAGTCCTTGCTGTAGGACACGGAGTACGTTTTCATGGTGTAAAGGGCCGAAGAAGTGATTCGCAAACTCGTCTCCGGCGCAAGAACCACTATTTGGTGTCCTCTCTGCGAGAGCCGCTCCACGACCGGGCGCATGCTGAGCCAGTGGCTGCCATCGATAGGTACAACCAAAAGCTTTCCCCCTTCGGAGAAGGTCCACAAAAGCAGGAAATACACAGCCCGAGCCGCAAGAGAGCTAAATCCTGTGATCAAAGCAACCATTTTCCTCATGCGGCAGAATGTCCGCAAGGTTTTTAAAGGACTGCAGAACTACTGCAGGGACAAAGAACTGCTTGGTGTGTTACTTTGCACTCAGATCTTAACAAAGGGAAATATTTAACTTCTAGTAGTTTTGGTGAAAGGGTGTAAGGGTAATATTTAATGCTTGCTTTGGTAAAAGTTTAACTACCACTCTTCGTGGATAGTGATAATCTAAGCAACTGAGCAATGCAGAATAAAGGTGCATGTACAAATTAATGTTAGTGTGTTTAAATGCTGAACAGAGCCATAAGTGGAAGGTTGCATCTTACTAGGAGAAAATGAGCTTATTAAGATGTAGTTAATCATGAGCTTATTGATTTGAGTCAGTTGGTTGGGCAGAAATCAGGCAACAGAAGTCTGACCTTTGGATTATTTTGTGCTATTAGTTTAAATAAGAGGTAACAATTGACAGAGAATCACTATGCTCTGAGTTGATATCATTCCTCTTCAGCTTTGTTTCTATATTATGCCAGCTATCAGAGTGAAAGTCTAAAGTTTAGCAGTTAATGCCATCTTAACAATAATTTCTGCTGTTGGAACCCGTCTGCAGCCTTTAAAGTAGACCCTAGAAGAGAAGAGAAGAGAAAAGGCTTTTTGCCCTTTTGCCTGGAAAGCAGTGTTTGCAACTCACATCTGCACTACTTAAACAGACCACTGGAGACATCCAAGTCAGTGGGAATAAATAAAATCCTGAAGGCTTCGTTTTCCAATCATGTATGTTATCTTGCAAAGCTATTTGCATGAATTGAGAGGCAAATCAACTCCCTTTTCCTGTGTTTGATTATGTACCTTGCTAAGTTTTGCAGTATTCATCTGCATCCTCAGTCTCTAAAACCCACCGTGCATATGCCTAGACTTAGTTCTAAAATTTCCAATCTCTTTGTCCAATTAAGTCTCCAGAAATTATCCTAAATTTCACAACTATTTGGGATATTAAAACTTAATCTCTCCTTGGCAGAAACTTTTCAGCTTCTCGCAACGCAACATATCTGCATTTTTTTGATCATCTCGAGCCTGAGATTCCCACTTGGAAGTCACGACATCTTGGCATACAATCACATATTGTCTCAAGCCTACATACTGCTATAGTAGTATGTAATCAAAAAGGATTTAAAAAAAAATAAAAAAGCAACATTCTTAATCTTTAATAATTCCCAGCCTAAAAATGACTAACCTTTGATAATTGCTTCTTCTGCATACAGTTGATGCCTCCAACATAGAACATATTTGGCATTATTGGGCGTGGATACTCAAAAATGAAGTCATATCTCATGAGCCAGATGGATGCTGTGCTAAACAGCTCCAGCAGTGTTACGTCTCTCTGAAGAAGCTCAGATGCTAAGTTCTCATATTTGTAATAGAACAGATAGCAAATTATATGCTCTAGAAAACCAAGTAGGAAGTTCTTCACACGCTCTGTAAACGTCATATGGTCTGAGCTGTATGAGAAAATTCTCGGCACGTAAGAAGAAGGATTGGGACACTGGGCTGCGCTGTAGTCTAAGCCACAGGGAAGACCACGCAGGAAGTAGACTGAAGGGAGAGAGAGAAAATCAGCAACGATAGGTCCACAGGGCAACACAGGATCCATGAAAATGGCATCGAAGTTGCTATCCCGGAGGTATTTCATTAGCTCTTCGTCATGAAAAAGATGCCGACAGGTAGCGGAGAACATGGTGGTTACTTCCGATATATTTTGGAGTATAACTGTGATTTTTTCTAGAAGGGGAGGATCAAGAAAGCAGCCTTTACCAATGGAATGGTAATATCTATCCAGAGTTTCCTGCGTGTAAGGGACAGAGTATGTTTTGATGGTGAAATTTTCTGAGCCTTTCATAAGCAAAGAGGCTTCTGGAATTACAGCAACGATATCATGTCCCCTTTCCCAGAGTTTCTCCACAACCACACGCATGCTCAGCCAGTGACTTCCATCCTGAGGCACAACCAAGAGCTTCCCGGCTTCTGCCAGACTCCAGAAAGACAGAAGAAGAACAAGGCCAGCATTTATCTGGTACCTCCGCATAACTCTCATGAAGCTATTGACAAGAAAGGAAAGAAGGAAAAAACAGAACTGCTCTTTCCTAGCTTTTCCAAGCAATATATGAAAGCAACAACAAGCAGGTCCTCATTTATAGCTTCATGCTCTTTAACCTTTACCTCTACGGAATATTTGATAAAAGAGGTTGTTGGAGTTCAAAGATCATATTTTAAACTAGGCTAAAAACATCGATAAGAGGGCTATCAAGGGAGTTCCAGCACCAGGTATTTTACTTTATCTTGCACGGTGCAGCACAATTAGGAGGCTCTTAGATTAGACGTAGGAGCTGTGTGTAGAGGGATTTTTCTGGGTCATGGTAGTTCAAAGTGAGTCACTGTGCACTTGGTTGTACTGTGCCAGCTTCAAGTCAGGAGTGCCTCTTCCCAGCTTTCATTCCTATTAAGCTTCTCTAGAGAGTTTATTTTAGAAAGCATAACCCTCAGGAAAACTGCTGTTGTGCTCTTGACATGAAAGACCCAATTCCACAACTTTCTTTCTGAAGCCTTTGCTGAGAAGGGTTTCTAGAGGTCACAGAGTATGTTTGAAAATGTGAGGATCCAGCATTCAAAGCAGCGGGGGTCACTGGCGTTTGGATAACATATTAACCAAACTCCTTTTTATGTAGTTGGTGATGCAGCAGAACTTGCAGTCCTTGCTCAAGAGGGTCTAAAGAGTTTATAGGTGAGTGTCTCTGGGCCAAACTAGTTTTTAAAAGTCCTTAGAATAGCTACTTTTTAAAAAAGTTACTAATGCTTGCTGGTGGTATCAACCAATAGGACCTCCATGCTGCTTCTGCCCTATGGTTACCAGAAGATGGGGAAGACTGAGTTCCTAAGCTATTTCTATATATGTTGTACTACCAATCTGAAGCTTGAGCTCTGGATGCACCAGATACTTCCCATCTGTTTCTACTGAATGAACAGTCAAGAGTGGTCCACCAAAGAGGCAAGTATGGCCCTGGATGGGACTGCATTTCTGATAGCTTGGGCAAGCCGAAGCTTTTGCGTGGGCCAGAGAAGTGTCAAATCCACATCGCTATTGAGCTTGTGGTGTTTCATTCCTGGTGCTAGGAAAGTCTCCCCACCTTCCTGAAGGCTTTGGTGACAGAGCGTGTGTGCAGGGAGAGAAGAGCAGCTTCAGGAAAAGCAGCTCTCAAGCAAGGGAGCCTCCAGACCAGGCAGGGGGAACGTGTACTTATTGGAAGAGGGATAGTGCACCATGGTACTGATGAACGCTGATCTCTGAAACTCTTGGCCAAAACCAGGTGTGAAAGAGGTGTTCCTAGAATGGTGCCTAGAATGACAAGATTAGTGAGTACTTAGGCATGATAAAAATGATATATTCAGTGTCAGAGGAGGACTATCAGGTCCTGTAAAAACACAATTGGATAAGAATTTAGATGCCTCTATGGGACCTGTGACTGTCTGAAGATCTGGACTAGAAGGCGCAGTAGTCCATGTGGCCAGTGCGTAAGGCAGACTCTTCTCTTAGACGGTGATGGTGCCCCAATGCAGGACCAACTCTTTTGCTCCGACTCCCATCGAGGAGCACCATCAGCATCTGCTGGTTTGTGACGAAGGGCCCGTGAGAGTCAGGCCTGTAGTGATGTGAGAGTGAGTAGGAAAGCGGCGGCCTCAGAGCCACAATGTGCTGAGCAGTGCACAGATCAACTCTGGCCACTTGCAAGGGTCCGAATGTTAAAAGCACTTACATTGCAGCAGAACGGCAATAAGCTTTATCCGGTGATTCTCAAAGAACTTCTGATATGACATCTAATCAGTGCTAGTTTATGGGGCCTATTTGGATTATGTGAATTGCCTTTAACCCAGGACACAGAAGTTTGTGCCACTGCAGTTTTCTATCTCTACCTTTTCACTGCCGTGGACTCTCCAATTAATTAATTCATGCACTGACTTGACCCGAAGGACTCACAACCTTGAAACAGCTACTTCTACTACACTGGTTAGTACAAAAGGTCTGTGATGGGACATTGCAATCTGGCCCTTCACCCATGGCATTAATGAACAAATAGAGCAATACTGGACCCAGTATTGACCCCTGGGAGACACTGCTAGCTACAAGACCCCAGCTAGAATAATCACAACCCTGTGTGAGCTCCCCTGCACAGCCAGTTTTAGTCCACTTCATTGTCTGTTCTTTTGATCCATAATTCTACAGCTTTTACATAAGGATGAGGATTTCTTTTCAACTTCTTTTCAACATTGTTAAGGAAATGAAGGTAAATTGCCTGTGGCTCTGTCATCAATCTTCGAGAGAACTAAGAGAGTACGGTGTTGTAACACATTACAAAACATATTTCAATATACATCATCAGAGTCAGCTGCAATAAATGCAACATTCATTTTAGGGATCTGTTGGATTCCTGAGCCTAGCTGAAAATTCCGAGGAGGAGAAATATTGCCCTAGGATTCAAAAACCGAATCACATTTCATCAGGCAAAAGGAAAAATGATTTCCTACTGTAGGAAAAGACGTTACTGTCACTCAATCAAGTGCGATTTACAAATGAAAAGATGCATGTGTCCATTTTAAAAAAAAAAAAGCTAAGGATGAAAGTGGGGGAGGGGAAAACACTTACTTTACAAGTTCTTAGGTAAAACACCCTAAATAGAAAGGTGTAACTCCTATCTCCAAAACAAAATCTAATTCTTGGAAAAATAGAAGTCTTGTAGCATGCAGAAGTCAAGAAAAAACAGAACACGACCCACCTGAGATAGCTTCTCATAAGCACAGTTGACTCCTCCAATTGCAATCATGTTGGGCATCAGTGGTCTTGGATATTCAAATGCAAAATCTAACCTCATGAGCCAAATGGATGCATGGCTTAAGAGCTCTGCCACAGATACGTCCCGCTGAAGAAACTCGGAAGCCACTTTTGTATATGGATCATAAACAAAGTAACAGAGATAAATGTTAAAGAAGTCAAGCAGGAGATTCTTCACGCGCTGAAGGAAGGTCATACGGTCTGTTATGCTTGCAAAATTCCTGGGAATATAAGAAGGTGGATTGGGACACTGAGTGGCTTTAAACTCTAAACCACATGGAATTCCTTTCAAGAAAAACACAGAAGGGATTGACAGATGCTCTGCCAGGATCTGCCCACAAGGTAGAAAGGGATCCGTGAAGACAGCATCAAATTGGCTTTTTTCAAGATACTTGACAAGCTCTTTGTTGAATAGTAAGTGTGTACAAGTAGACAGAAACAGAGCAAATCCTCTTTTTATGGATTTGTGCATTTTAAAGAATCTTTCCAGCATAGGTCCTTCTTCAAATATTTGATGTGAAAGTGAAAGGAAATGTTCCTGCAGATCTTCCTTTGTGAAAGGTACAGGGTAGGTTTTCATAACAAAC
>VZSG01000793.1:7400-24564 GCA_013398315.1 Nothoprocta pentlandii
GGTGGACCCGCGCAGCCGGCGCAGCTACGTGCGCGGCCGCTTCCTGGGCAAGGGCGGCTTCGCGCGCTGCTACGAGCTGGCCGAGGCCGAGAGCCGCGAGGTGTTCGCCGGCAAGGTGGTGCCCAAGTCGCTGCTCGTGAAGCCGCACCAGAAGGAGAAGATGTCCATGGAGATCGCCATCCACCGCAGCCTCGCGCACCACCACGTCGTCGGCTTCCAGGGCTTCTTCGAGGACAACGACTTCGTCTACGTGGTGCTGGAGCTCTGCCGCCGCAGGGTGAGCGGGGCCGGGGGCTGCGGGGATCCCGCCTGGCAATGGACGGGGGGAGTGGGCAGGGCCCAAGGGGACTGGGATGGGGGCTGGGCAGGGGGATCTGGGGGCTCCGTGGTGGGGAATCCAGCCCTGGGGCTCGGCAGGGGGACCTGCAGGACCCCCAGGAGATGGGAACAGGCCCCGGATGGGGGATCCAGGGGGGAATCTGGCCCTGGGCAGGGGTCCTGGGGGCCAGGGCAGCCCTGGGGTCCCCCGAGGGCAGCCGGGCTCACGGTCTCCCGCAGTCGCTGCTGGAGCTGCACAAGCGGCGCAAGGCGCTGAGCGAGCCCGAGGTGCGCTACTACCTGCGCCAGACCATCCTGGGCTGCCAGTACCTGCACAGCCACCGCGTCATCCACCGCGACCTCAAGCTGGGCAACCTCTTCCTCAGCGACGAGATGGAGGTGAAGATCGGTAGGTGCCTGCGACGCGGTGTCCCCTGCCGGGATCCCGAGCTGGGCACAGCGGGTGTGGGGGCCTCTGGTTTATGCTCCTGTCTTCCCCATCTCGCAAAGGTGACTTTGGCCTGGCCACCAAAGTGGAGTACGACGGCGAGCGTAAGAAGACCTTGTGTGGGACCCCGAACTACATTGCCCCAGAGGTGCTGGGCAAGAAGGGGCACAGCTTCGAGGTGGACATCTGGTCCATCGGCTGCATCATGTGAGTCAATGACCCTTCCACCTGGGGCTGAGGTGGGTTCTCCAAGCTCTGGGTCTCCTTGGGTTTTGGTGTATGCCAAAGCCCTGGCCATGCTGTCCCCAGAGTGCCCACCCTGCGGGCCGTGGCTGCTGTCTGGCACCTCACTACGTGCTGCTGTGGGGTGATCTGCTCATAGGAGTTTGTCCTGAGGCATTTCTGCAAAAAGCCTCCTTTTCCAACCAGAACTTTCTCCAGGCGATACTAGATCCCAGCTTCTCCTCTCAGGGAGAAGGACTAAGGAATAGTACCTGTAACTGCCTCTATGCTGCCCTTCCTGGTAGAGGGAGCACTTGGCATTGGGAAGCCTCAGGAGGCCCTTCAGCATGGAGCCGCTCCTGAAATGGGGAGTTGTCCCTTGCAGGCTGCCTCATACAAACCTGACACTTCTCTGTCCTTAAACACTCAGGTACACTCTGCTGGTAGGGAAACCGCCCTTTGAAACCTCTTGTCTAAAGGAGACCTACATCCGAATTAAGAAGAATGAATACACCATCCCCAAGGTATGGCTCCTGGAGGAGACTCGTTAACCTCACAGCAGGTTTGGGGTGCCTTCTGCGCTACTCTGCTTAATGCACAGCAGTGGGACAGCTCTCCCTGCCCCGTGCTGGGAGGGGATGTTTCAGTCTGGTGGGATGGACCTGTGGGGTTGGCTGCCCATGGAGCAGCTAGGAGCTCCCCCTTGACGTTCCAAAAACCTGGACCCCTGATGGTCCAGTCTGGCTAGAGCAGCTGGCAGAGCTCTCAATGCTGCCAGGGCATCACGCAGGAGCAGCTAAGCAGCAGTGTCCCATGGGGCTCTTCAGGGCAGAGCTGCCCCGTGCTCGCTGCACCTCATGTCTCTGACCGGTCCTGTCTGTGACCTCCGCCCATCCCACAGCACATCAACCCCATCGCTGCTAACCTCATCCAGAAGATGCTGAGGTCCGACCCTGCCACACGCCCAACTATCGACGAGCTGCTGAATGACGAGTTCTTCACAACAGGGTACATCCCCAGCCGCCTGCCCACCAGCTGCCTCACCGTCGCGCCCAGGTTTTCAATTGCTCCCAGTGGGCTTGAGCTGAACGGGCGAAAGCCGCTGACTGCGCTCAACAAAGGTGAGCACCAGCACTGGGAGCCCAGGCTGTGGTGCTGGAGGGAAGCCTGGCCTCCAGCAACACCCCCAGAACCTGGAGCATCCTTTGAGTGGGAGGCTTCTTCCCTCTCTCCTTCCTGCTGTGGTTCTGGGTCTGTCAGCGCTAGCTGTATGGTGTGGGGTGTATTTCTTGCAGCTAGGATTGCTTGTAAATCCAGTGCCCTTAAAAAGCTGCTTCCTAGTAATGTGCTCTCTTCTTTCCTGGCCCAGGACCAGAGAGCCCTGCGCTGGAGAGCTTGCCCGAGAAAGCCGATGCAGCCGGGCTGCGGGAGCTGGCGGACGCGGTCGACTGTCACTTGGCCGACATGCTACAGCAGCTGACTGCGGTCAATGCAGTGAAGCCATCGGAGAGAGTCGTCGTGAGGCAAGGTGAGCCTGGGGACAGGGCCACGTGCACTGCCCTCCCATGGAACTTGCTTCTCTGTCATTCTGCTGCTGCTTGAAGTGAGGGGCTTTGCTGAACAGCTTGCATTTGGAATACCTTCTGTAAATGTCTCTTCTCTTGGCAGAAGAGGCTGAAGATCCAGCCTGTATTCCTATCTTCTGGGTTAGCAAATGGGTGGACTACTCAGACAAATACGGTCTAGGTAAGTAATATAGAGGCAGCACTTCAGACTTTCTAGTTTCTGAGGGAACATTAAATAAGCAATCTAGGGCAGCAGTCACTGAACACTGCCACTATGGGCAGAAAACAAGCAGCATGGGATGTGGTCTTGTTGTGCTGTGAGCAAATGATGCCAGTACTGTAGCCACTAAAGCTTTTCTGTGGCATTTAATGTGACAGGGAAGGGTGACAAATCCAGGGGAGGCATCTGTAAGAAGGAGGGGCTCTCCATCTGGTGGGTGGGTGTCAGCAATCCCCTACACAACACAGTCCTTTTCTGTATTTTACACACATTCAGTCCTGTGTTTGAAGGTCTAACAGGCTCTCTTTTGACCCAGGCTATCAGCTGTGTGACAACAGTGTTGGAGTTCTCTTCAATGACTCCACTCGTCTCATTATGTACAATGACGGGGACAGCTTGCAGTACATCGAGCAGAACAGCACAGAGTCCTACTTCACTGTGAGATCCTACCCCTCTGCCTTGAACAAGAAGGTCAGTTGTGGGCACAGGGCTGCTGCTCGTGGGTGGGCATTCCCCTGGTAGCTTCCAGGGCTGGGGGCAGGGGGAACATCAGTCTCTCGCAGCCCCTTTAGTCCTGCACACTTCCCCTCGGTTGCTGAAACGTGGCCAAAGGAGAGAGACTCGCAGCACTTGCTTTGTAGCTTATGGGTAGCTTCAAAGAAATATGTGCTCCCCAAACCTGCATGTACTGCTGTTAGGAACAGTGAGCCTCGAGCATCACCAACAGGGTTAGGTGTCTGAGTAGGTGAACTGCAGGTCCTCTTGGTTACCCTCAAGACCTGGAAGCCATGGGGAGGCTTTGGGATTAGAAAAGCAGCCTCTGCCCTCCCCTTGTGGCAAATTCACCTTCTGCCCGTGTGGGTTATATAACGGCCTCTCGTGTCGCAGATAACACTACTGAAATATTTCCGGAACTACATGAGCGAGCACCTGCTGAAGGCGGGCGCCAACATCACCCCCCGCGAGGGAGACGAGCTGGCTCGTCTGCCCTACCTCTGCACGTGGTTCCGGACCCGCAGCGCCATCATCCTGCACCTCAGCAACGGCACCGTGCAGATCAACTTCTTCCAGGTGAGGAAGCCGGGCGGCAGCGCCAGCTACCCCAGCTGCTCCACCGCAAGCAGGGCTATGTGCAGGGACCCTCCTCTGCAGCAGCGGGGCCAAGCCCCGTGCCAGGAGGCTGCAGCACGAGGCACCCCCCACCCTGGTGCCCTGAGGGGCTGTCTCAGCCTCCGAGCAGGATCCAGGCTCCTGCACAGCCTTGAGCTGCCCCACCAGGCAGGCTGCTCTCTGCCCGGCTGTGTGGCGACGTGCCCTGTCACTGTGTCTGGCGCTGCTGTGATGCCCCAGCTGCTGGGACGGGCTTCCCCTCAAGACAAACCCGTGTTTGCAGTGTGCTCCTGGTGACCTCTCTTATCTCCCTGTAGGACCACACCAAAGTCATCCTGTGCCCTCTCATGGCTGCTGTCACATACATAGATGAGAAACGGGACTTCCGCACGTACAAGCTGAGCCTCATCGAGGAGCACGGGTGCTGCAAGGAGCTGGCCAGCCGCCTCCGCTACGCCCGCACCATGGTGGAGAAGCTCCTCAGCTCAAAGTCTGGCTCAGCCCGTGTGAAACCTTCTGTTTAGGCCTTGTTTTGGTGGACTTGACATCTGTGCCCAGCTGTTCCAGCTGCGGCTGGGGGGCTCTAGTGGCAGCCCTGCTTGCACTGTAACCTCCCAGCACCCAGCTGGGCTCCTGCTCCTGAGACCCATCCAGCTGCCCCAGGAGCCTCTGATGCTGTGGGAATGGTGCAGTGTTCCTGACTGGTGCCTGAGGGAGCTTCTTGCTCCCCCACACCCAATAGAAAGTCTATTTTTTATTAAGTATCTAGTCTTTTTTCTAACTTCCCAGAACAAAAAGCCTGACTCAAACCACCCCTTGTATGAGGTTCCTGGGCAGGAGAGACCAGAGCGTGGGGAGGGCAGGACTATCATGTAAGTTATTTGTACATGTTTGTGCCTTATGCTCTGGGCTTTGTTTCCTCTTGCAGCAGTTCAGCTGAGATACTTAACATGCCCAGGTTGAGACTGAGCAATCAGCCTTTTAATACTGAAATAAATTTACATGGAACCTAGACTTTTGTATATTGCATAACTTGATTAAAGATTGTTCACTGCAGCGTCCAGCCTGTCTTGGTTCTCTTTGCCTGCCCTAAGGCAGTGAGGCAGCAGGAGGGGGTGGCAGAATGATTCTGATGCCTCTGCCTTCCCCCTCTGTCCCAAGCAAGTGCATCTCAGTGCCACAAGCCACCTTGGGGATTTCTAAGTTTAGATGTTTGCCACAAGCAGCAGTCTGGGGGAAGGGGAAGGCTGCAGTACCCTAGAGCAGCACGAGAGGTGCTCTAGTACCCGGTGTCTGTAGCCACCAGCGAAGAGGAACGTTTTCTTACCTTTGTTTTCACCCTGAGAAGCTCCCTTATAGCAACAGTCCTGCCCCAGTGACCGCTTTGACCCTAATCCCAGGCACGTTTAAAAGGAGGTAATAAAACAACCCCTGAGTTGGGGTAGCTCAGAAGGAACGGGGTGAGATTTTTTTCCTTCTTTTCTGACTGCCAGGACAAGATGAATTTTGTATGTATGTCTATTTTTCACCATTTTGTATAAAACATTCTAGACCATACAAAACAACCCTGCACCCTTTGCCAGTGTAACAGGAACCCCCAGCCCCCCGTGGAATCACGAGTGTACAGAGCGATGGTGAGTGCGGGAGGAGCAGCGGGCAGGGCAGCGGGGCGCGCGGACGGCAGCGGCTCGGGGGCTGCTGCCCCCGCACCCAGATTGCAGAGATCTCCTGCTCCCCAGGTGAGCGCAGCCCCCGGAGCGACAGGACAGGGGCCGTGGCGGCGCCCCGGGGAGCTGCAGCCTGGCCTGGCTGGCGCCGCAGTGGAAGCTGCTGCTGCTGCTGCTGCTGCTGCAGTGCAGAAGCTTCGGAAGCAGCAGCTTCAGGCCTGAGTTCCGACCAAAAGGATCCACGGAGGGAGAAGGAGCCTCCTTCTCGCTCCTCTCCCTCGTGCCCTGAGAAAGCCGCTGTTCTGCTATGCAAAACACGCGGGCTCCTGGCTGACACCAACCCCACCTGAAACAACCAGAGGTTGCTGCAGAACCAAATGGGGAAACCCTTTTTCTCAGCCCATTTGAAATTAAAAATAAAAATAAAAATAAAAATAAAAAAAAGCCTTCATTACAGGGAGCTGTCTCCAGGGCCGGCTGCACTCTGCCCTTAGCAGGCCTGATGCAGACACAACAGCAGGTCCAGGGCCCTAAGGCTGGGTGCCAAGAGCTCCCCCAACTTGCCTCAGCTGGGAGGAAGTGCCATATCCAGTGTCAAAACTACCGTAATATTGCTCGGTTACCACCCGTGTACCAAACACACAGGGAAATGCCCGCTGCCACAGGACTGGAGCTTGGTGCATCTTCCGATGAACAACCAGCATCAACCCAAGCCTCGAGCTGCAACAGAGTCTTCCAGCTGTTCTCAAGAAAATTCCTGCAACGCTCAGTTTTTTTCCTGACTTCTCAGGACACCATGAAACTGGAGCCAGCTGCAGCCCGTGGTCCCTTCCTCGGGAGGCCGTTGGGCACCCCGGGCTCCAGTGCTTGCCCTGCCGCTTGCAGCCGTGGCGCACGGAGGAGCCAACGTCCCGTGAGATCCGGGCACAGGCGGCCTTGCCTCGAGAAGGCATTGCCAGTGCCCAGGGCTCCTGTTCCCCCAAACAGGCGGCTGGGCTCCCCGAGAGCCGCGCGGAGGGGCCGGGGCGCCGCAGCCGTCCCAGAGCCGAGGCGAGAGGAGGGAGCTCATCCTGCCGAGCGCTGATTCCTGCCCTTTCCTGGAGGGAAGGGGCTCCGTGTCCCCGCTCAGGCACCGGGGCCGCCCGGCTCGGGGCAGTAGTAGGGGCGGAAGAGGCGCTCGCGGGCGCAGAGCCGCATGGCGCCGTGCGTGTGCAGCAGCAGCAGCGGGAAGCGCGACGTGAAGTAGCGGACGAAGCCGTCAGGTAGCGGCCCCAGCGCCTCCTGCACGGGCGCCGGCAGCTCGTGGTAGTGGTGCTTCTGCAGGAAGGGAGCGCTCAGCGCGCCGCAGGGGCTGCATGGGGCTGCATGCGGCTGCATGGAGCCGCATGGGGCTGCATGGGGGCTGCATGCAGCTGCTTGGAGCCACATGGGGCTGCATGGAGCCGCATGGGGTGCATGGGGCCACATGGGGCTGCATGGGGCTGCATGGAGCCACATGGGGCTGCATGGAGCCGCATGGGGCTGCATGGGGGCTGCATGCAGCTGCATGGGGCTGTGGGGTACATTGCAGGACCTACCTTGTTCCTCATGGCCCGCAGCAGGTCGCGCACCGAGCCGCCCTTGTAGGTGCGGAACCGCCTCAGGTCTGCAAGGCAGAGGGGCTCAGCGCCCATGGGGCCAGGGACGCGGCGGCGGGACGAGCCCCGCGTCCCGTGTGCGCGGGCAGCTCTACCTGTCTGCAGCGGCAGCGAGATGTGCAGGCGCCAGTTGAGCCGCACCACGGCGCGCGCGCCCGCCTCCAGCGCCGACACCAGCGGCCCCTCGGGCGGCTCCTTCTCCACGCGGTCGCTGACGTCCTGCGGGGAGGCGGCTGCAGCGTCACTGGACAGGGCAGGGGACAGGGACATCCCGCCCTGGGGCAACGCACAGCCCACAGGACGGCGGCCAAGGGGCCCCAGGGACCCCCGTGCGGGACCTTTTTCCAGCCATGAGGGCTGTGAAACGGCCTTTCCCACAGGAACAGAGGGCCCTGGCCCAGCCCGGGGCACGCGGCAGCTGCTCCCCCGCAGGACTAGCTCCAAACAAGCCTATGGAGCTAAAGGGGGCTGGTTTCCACGCTGCTTTTTGAGGCTCAGGAAGACTGCGCTATGTCAGTCGTGCTCCAATCCCACTTAAATTCCCAGCTTTGGGCTGGTTGGAGGGTCCTCACCTGGAAGAACTGGAGCTGCTTCTCCTGGCTCCAGAAGAAGGGGTGCAGGAGGACCACGGGCGCTGAGGGCCGCGCCTGGGGCTCGCTGCTGATCATGGCTGCAATCAGCTCCCTCGCTACAACCTTGTCTTGGATGCAAAACAAACGGACGAGCAGCTAGTGCCCTGAGAAGCACAGGGCGCCGCACGTGCCTTGGTTTGGGCACCTTGCTGCGGTCACGGCACAGTACCCCAAGGACTGCAGAGCTGCGGCAAAATGAACCCAGCCGAGGCTGATCCTCTTCTGAGGATTGCAAGGCAAGAGGAAATCAACACGCGCAATAGCCCGACCGCCTCAAAAAACAGGAGTCGCAGAAGGACCAGATGGACCCAAATCTTCCGATGTTGGGGGATTCACACTCACGCACCGCCCCGTGCGGAGGGACTCTCACCGTGAGCATCTTCCTGCAGACAGGTCAGCTGGAAGGAGCCTGCCAGGATGTTGGCCTGTCGCCGCAAGCTGTCCCCAAACGGGTGCTTTCCTCCTGACACCACGTAGTAGAAGACGCAGCCGGCCGAGAAGATGTCCACAGCACAGGTCTGCAAAACAGGCAGCACGATGGGACCCTCACGGCAAGGGTGCAGAAATGTCCTTCACCTTCCACTTTCCACTCTTATACGTGAACCCTTGGTTGCTGGCTGGAGCTTTAGCTAGGAAGTTACTCAGAGGCAGCACTTTGAGATTCCTCTTTGGAGAACACAACCTTGCAGATAAACGCTGCGGTTGCACAAGGGCTCCTGCCCTCCTGCTGACTTCTCTGCCAGATGAGCACGAGAGCTGCTAGTGCCTCAGAAACCCACACAAACCAATCCCAGCTCCAGGCTGTATGAAGCACAGTGCCAACCCCAGCACTGCATGTCCAGCAGGGACAGGGGACCGGAGCAGGGGGAGTCATCCCACATCGCCTCCCCTCCCCATCCCAAATTCCCAGGCGCTCCAGCCCAATGGGAAGGGCTGCACGGGACACAGCTGGCCCCTCTCCCGGCACGCAGGGGTGCAGCTCTCACTGAGCTCCACGTGCTTCTGCAGGCACCTTGGAGCAGCAGCGACTCTGCTCCAGCTCTAGCACGCTTGGCATCCGCCTTTTGTCGGGAACAGCTGTGTCCACAAGGAAAAGGACAGCAACAAGTAATTGCTGATTATAGAGATCCAGGTGGTGGCTACCCCTGCATCTGGACTGGCTTTTGCTCTTACAGGTTTTGTCTTAATTGGGGGTGCTAGCAGCAGACGAGGAGACTGCAGCCAGGAGGGGACTCTGCAAAGGGAGGGCGAGCGCGGGGCGGGAGTGAGGGCAGCTCACGGACCGGGTTCTCCTTCGGGGCCTCCTGCAGCAGCTCGGGGGCGATCCAGCCCTCGGTGCCCGGGATCCCAGAGCGCAGGCTGAAGCTTTGTCGTCCCCCGTGAAGCTTCTTGCAGAGGCCGAAATCGGAGATGACGGCGCGGATCTGCCCGTGGCTGTTCGGGACGGAGATGAGGATGTTGCAGGGTTTGAGGTCGCGGTGGACTGCAAGAGGCGGTTGCAGCGTTACCTGCGGGGCTGGAGCGAGGCCGGGAGCCGGTGCGACGCAAGGGCGCCCACGCCGAGCCCCACGCCTGGCACCTGCTGCCTGCAATCCCACCGCACAGAACCGCCGCGCGGCCACCGGAGCTCCCTAAAGAGCCATTCGCCCGGCGGGACACGTCACCCTCGCCCTCGGGAGACGTGGGAATGTGAAACAGGACGCTGCCTCCTACCGATGCTGAGCGAGTGCAGGTGCGCCAGGCCCGACATGGTCTGCTGCAGGACACACAGCGGCTCCAGGCTGCGGCGCTCGAAGCTGGGGCTCTCCACGTACTGCAAGTGGACGGGGCACAGAGAGGCGCTGAGATCTGATTCCTGGCAGCCTCAAGCCAGGCTCATCAGCAGAGAGCTCTCCCTAGACGGAGCTGCACGGAGAACCACTTCCAGCTCTCCAAGCCCATTCAGAGGCCACCTGTGCCCAGGGCTAACTTGTCATGTCCAGGTCCCCCAGCTGGCATACGCTCCCTCTGCACCAAGCCTGCACCCACGTGCCCCTTAGACATCCTAACAATGCTCCTGCTTTATTGTTCTAATCCCAACTCGTTCTTGCATCTCAGCTTATGCTGGGGAAGGGACTCATCTAGAGACCTAATTCATATTAATACAGCTGTGTGCCCTGCATTTCCAAAGCACCTTGGAGCCTGTCCATGCAAGACGTAACCACCATCCCCTCCGACTCACAGGACCAGAGCAGAGCACACCAGGAACCTCAAGCAGGGCTCCCTGCGGCTCAGAGCCCTGCTCTCACACAGGCAGAGGACTCTGCTCCTGCACGAGTATTGCAGCCCAGGACCTCACTAGTGGAACACTGGATGCATTCCCCTTGTGGCTCCCTGCAAACCCAGGGACGGAGGCTTGAGGGGTTAATCCGCAGCTCCAGGGACGACTGCAGGTTTGCAGGTTTAGGCCCTGCTCTGCAGGTACCCAGGCAGGGGACGGGCTTGTGGCCTCACCTCCTGCAAGGTGGCAGCGCAGAGCTCAATGGCGATGTAGTGGAACTGCTTGTCCCTCTCGGTGCAGAAGTACCGGACGACGTGGGGATGCTCGTCCGACTCCCGGAGCAGCCGCACCTCGCGCTCCACCAGGTGGAAACACTCGGGCAGCAGCCGCTTCACAGCCACGTTGCGGCCATCAAACCGGCCCCTGCGTGCAGCGTTGGCGGCCGTGTCCACAGGCAGCCCTCACCGGACACGGCTCGGCCCTGTGGCTTTGCAGCCCAGCAAGGCTCTGGCCCACGCCACAAACTAAGAAGGGGAACTTGGAAACCCACCCACAAAAGCCTTGCTGCCATAACTGTGGCTCCCAGGAGGAAACAGAGGGAGGATTCTCCCTGTCCCAGGAGGGCATCCCAGGCTGCTGCTCACCTGAAGACGAAGGTTCCTCCAGCTCCGTGGCCCAGCACATCCTTGGGGTTAAAAGAAATTTTCCCAATCGTAATCATGTCTGGTCTTGCATCTGCGGAGGAAGACCGATGTCACCAGCCATCCTTCAACCTCTGAGTATTAGCGCCACACCAAGGACATCCAGTTCTTTAATCACCGGGTCCTTCTCTGGGCCCTGTTCTTCCTGCAACTGCTTTTGTAGCCCATGTTTATCCAGCACCAGGTCTTGCATCTGCTGCCCCTCAGCTGAGGTTGCAGCCCTCTTATCTCTGCTCCTACTTTGGATGACAACATCTGCTCAACCTCTTCTCAGGCTCTGTGCGCCTCAAGACCTTGGGTTTATTTTTCTGGGTTCTCCTTCCAAATAGTGGAGAAGGTGGCAGACATTCCCACAATAAGGAGCTTCTGGCCTAGAGGACAGAGCGCCCCGTGCACCGTCCCCTTCCCACCGCACACACCTTCCGCAGCAGCCAGGACGGCCGCGTCCTGGGCGACCACCCCGTTCGGCAGGTCCTCCGGGCAGGTGGAGGGCCCGGAGCTCCGGGACAACTGCGAGGAACTTCTCCGGGTCGCACCCAGCTCCTCCGGGTCTGCGGGGACACCCTCTGCAGAGGGCCGGCCCGGGAACAGCATCTCTTGTTGCTGTTGCAAGAGCTGGATCTGTTGCTCCAGCTGCTGCTGCTGCGCCTCGTGCTGCCTCTGCAGCTTCTGCGACACAAACAACAGAAATATCTCAGCTCCTCGTGTCCCAGCGGGCGAGAACCCAGGGACCGGCACAGCTCAGGCTCAAGCAGAACTCGTGGGTGCTTCTCTTTCCTGCCGTGCTGCTCCTCACAGCACAGTGCTGCTTGTGCCACAGAGACAAGAAAGAAGCAAAAAGCTTGCAGCCCCTCAAGCAGAGGCATTTCTGCAGCAGGCCAGAGAAGAAGGAATAATCATTCACCCTGAGGAGGAGGAAGAGGACTCCGCCGCCCAGCAGGGCTGTGCTGACTCCGGCCACCACCACGTCCCAGCTGCCGGGCTCTGGGTAGACCTCCACTTGCTCCGCCTGGGCGGACCGGGACCGCTCGCTGCTCCGGACAGCCGGCTCCTCCACGCTGCTGGCGCTCAGGAACTGCAACACAGCCAGGCACCGCCTTGCTCAGCGGGGACCCCGGGGCTGCCACTGCTCAAGGTTCCTGCCCTGCTCCAGCCTGGGGTTCTGCTCTGCTCCAGCTCGGCCCGCAGGACCCCCCTCTTCATGCCCGTTCACGCACTGGGACACGGCCCCCCACCCAGACAACCCGGCCCAGCACTGTGCACGGCGACCCGGGCAGCTCGAGCACTCACATCATCAAACACAGCCCTGGCAGGAGAACTCCTGGGAATTATGGTTTCCGTTGTCTTCCTCAGGTTGTCTGGAAAGGCTCTTAGCATCGTAGTATGGACTACAGGCGGCAGCTCGTGGTGTCCTGTGGTGGGAGGGGAGGGAACTGTCAACTGCTTTGTGGTCAGCAGAGGGAGCAGAGCCTGTCACCCCTGCAGTGCCACAGCGGGCTCACTCAACAGCTCTCTGGGAGAAAGGGTGTCTGCTTTGATGGGAAATGTGACAGATGCCAGAGCTCCCTCCTTGCAGACAGGGACCGTGTGGAAGCAGCAGCCAGTGTGGAGTGGCCGGGACAAGGTTGTCTGCCCTCAGTGCAGGGCCTGGCCCTGCATTTTGTGCCTCCCCAAACACCTACCGAGCACAACTTGATTTTCCAAGCATGACAGTGCCCCATGGCATGTACCGCAGCGCAGACATGAGACCAGGCAGGGAGCAAGTGAATGAATCCCCTGCCAGTGCCCCACGGCTCCCTCTCACTAGGACAGTGTCTGGGCGGGGATGCAGGGAAAGCGCCGCGCGCTGCCCGTCCACACCTATGAGGAGCCACTGGTTGTGCAGCGCAGTGATGCTGCCCTGGGGTAACTTGACATCGGTGCTGGGCGTGATCTCGCACTCGCCGGACTCTCGCATGGTCACATCATCCGTGGTCGGGCCGTCGATCCTGGCCAGCGTGATCCCCCGCGGCTGGGGGCACCGCGGTTAACGGAGCACCCGGGATGAGGAGGACACGTCCCCGGCTCGCGCTGGCCAGCGGACACTCACCACCAGAGCCACGCTGCCGTGCACCAGGGAGGTCAAGGCGTAGAAGCTGGCTGCATACTTCCCCACGTAGAGCGTCGGCCTGCAATGCCGGGAAGCAGCATCGCTCTCAGGGCTGCGCACGTTTGAGCCAAGGAGCACCGAGCAATGGGAACCCAACAAGCTGCCACAACCAGCACCCACCAGCCTCCCCACCCTGAGCCTGCCCCTTCTCAGGCCCGTGACGGCTGTAAAAGCAAGTGCTCTGACCTGGGTTAAGTTCCAGCCCTAGTTACTGTCCCCCGTGCCAGGACTGCCAGCCCCTCCTGCCTGTCTCAAGCCACCCCACGGGGACCAAGGGACTTCTCCTGCCACCTCCCCACCCTGGCGCGCGGGCTCCCGCGGCACGTACAGCAGCTGGGTCTTGGTGGTGGCGAAGTCCTTCATGGAGTGGTAGTTCCACTGGACGAGGCGGATGTCCTGGGAGTGGAAGGTGAGGTAGCGCAGTGTCTCCATGGCCATGTTGAGGTGCGGGACGCGCTGCAGGCTATCTTGGTGCCACACGTAGACGCCCACCACGGGAGAACCGTAGTTCTGTGCCCACAGCACCTCCCCGCTTTCCTTGTCCAGCGTCACCACGAGGCCGTCCCCGCTGGAGGCAAAGTGGGCCATTTCTAGCCAGAGACACGAGAGGGAGGTCAGGCGGCCACGCTGCCCGCGGGCGCTCTCCCCTCTCCACGTTGTGCTGGGGGTGCTGCCTGATGCTCTGTTCACACAAGAGCTCTTGCTGGACTGGGGGCAGACAGCACACTGCAACCTGCGACCTCTTCAACAAAACCCCACAGCGGCTGATGCTGTCCCCGTCCCACAGCTCCTCTGCATCCCCGGGGATTTCTTCCAGGGATACAGGTGACCATCCTGAAGCCACGCAGGGCTAGCCATGTCTGAGAGAGATGCTTGTCCTACGGCTGTGTCCCTGCGCACTCTATAGCTGTGTCCCTGCTCACCCTATAGCCGTGTCCCTGCTCACCCTGTGGCCCTGTCCCCACCGTTGCGGCTCGGGCTGCCCTTTCCCGCAGCGCAGCCTGGCTCTGTCCCTGCCCGCCGGGCCCCGCGGGCGCCAGCTCCCATGTGCTCTGTGCAGACACTCACTGTACTGGTAGGACTTCTCGTAGAGCGGGGCCGAGTAGTCCGAGTAGGTGGCGTTCCAGCGCAGCTCCCGCGACTTGGTGTCGTACATGGTGATGACGTACTCTGGGGACAGAGCAAAGCAGCGAGCTCGCAGCGCCGCTGTCCGCAGGCCCAGGAGACCTTGGAGAAGGTCTCCTTGGAAAAGGAGGAACTGGGCACTGAGGAGCAACACGGAGGAGGTGCTCCCTGTGCCGGCGCGGAGCCGCCGCGGTGGGAAGCACCGACTTGTCGGTGCCACACGGCCCGGCAGGGCACAGCGTGCACGGGGCACTGGTGCTCGTGTTTGTGCAGCCCCTGCCCTGCTGCGGGGATGAGCGGGGAGGACGCCTGGCTTACGGGTTCGGCCGATGTAGAGCAGGGGGCTTGAGGGGCACAGGCCATCCCAGGCCTCCGTGGACAGAGTGGTCTGCTTCTCTCCTGACTTGGGGTCCACGATGAACCAGGTGTCCAGCTTCTTTCCTAGCAATGAATATACACGAATGTATCTTTGTTAAGTCTCCACAGCCTGCAGTCCCCCTGCCAGAACCGCCCCCCGGCTGCCTCCCCGTCTCTCTCCCTCCGACGACACCTTCTCCATGAGGTGCCCCTCCAGCCTGGCCCTCTGCATCTCACAGACCTTCTTCCCCACATCAGAGCCATCCCTGCAGGCTCTGCACCACCCAGTGTGTCCGTTCGTCAGGTCAGAGCCCCCCGGGTCTCTTGGGCACCAGTGACCCCCCCATTGAGCCTCACGGTGCCCCGGCAGAGAGGCTGGTCTCTACCTGTGTAGAGGACCCCGTCCGAACTGCGGCACGGCGAGGACTGGACCAGCTCTGGGATGGTGAACGGCAGCTTCTGCAGCAGAGGAGCACCAAGGACTGTGAGCGGCAGCAGGACGGAGAGCCAGCGGCCTGGCTGCCTCCACGAGCGCGCGGGAAGGACCAGGCGCCGGGAAGGGGGGACGGCTCTCCCAGCCCCGGGGGACGGTTGGGAAGGGACCCAGCTCCGTTCCCCCCTTTCCCGCTTGGCAGACACCTCCTGATGCGGAGGACCAGCAGGAGCGACCCCAGTGCTCCCGCCACCGCACTGACCATCAGGCCCTCCTTGTTCTTTCCTCCCAGGATATAGAGGCTGCCGTCGTTGGGGTCCGGCAGAAACGCTGGTCTGGAAAGGAGCAGAAAGGAGAATGAAACGGGAGCTGCACCCTACTGAGGAGCCCTGCCAGCCGCTGAGTCAGAGACGCCATCGGGGCGACCCTCGGCTCTCCGTCCCAGGAGATTCCCCTTGGCTCGGTCTGAGCTGGGCTCGGGCTCTGCTCCACACAGCGACTCCCACGGCTGCTCTGTCTGCCGGGGCCTCTGCCCATCCGCTCGGGAGCTCCCTGCTTTCCTGGTGCCCCCTGCGCTTTGAAACAGCCATAGGGATTTTCCTCAACTTTTTTTCCTACACTTCTGTGCAGTGGCCTGAGAGCTCCTGGTCTATCTGCAGAAAGGCCACGTGTTCAGCAGGAGGGAACAGCTATTTCTGCATTGCGGTGCACGAGGCGCCAGCCCCGAGCGGGTGAAGGGGACACCTTGCAGGGCTACCAGGTTAATTCCTCCAACGTTTCACTTTCCTTTTGGAAGCTGCAGGCGCTCAGGGAACATCCATCATCTTGCAACACCTCCTAAGGCTGATGAACAGCAGCCTTTGCTGCGAAGGGCACCGCGCCGGGGGAAAGGACACTCACTCTGCCACATAAACCGGCACCTGCAGAATAGGATCTGAAAGAGAGAGCGAAACGTCGACATGAGCGGCCTCTCCGCGCACAGCGGCGGCGGCGCCGGCCTGCAGCTCGGCGCTCATTTGCATGGCAGGCCCAGAATAGCCGCGGCCGGTGGACACGGTGGACGCGCTCCCCGGCGCAGCCCCCGCGCCTGCAGGAGCCGCCGGCTCCGGCACCGTGCGCGCGCAGAGGCCGCACCGGGGACAAGGCTGGGGACCCGCGGCACCGCCAGCACCTGCTGGTTGTCTCTTACCATCCTTCAGGGTCCACTTGACGTCCCCCGTGCTCTTGCTCACAGCGTGCAGGTTTCCATCGAGAGTGGATACAAAGAGCAGCGTTTCTGGGGCTGTCACAGCGCCACCAGCAAGGCACTACGAGCAGAAACGTGGTCCTGAGAGACCGGGGCAGAGCTGGGGACCAGCCCCGCTGCCGGGGCCGTCAGCACCACTTGCCAGCCCCGCTGCCACCCACCAGATGCTCCACAACAGCACATGGCAGCGGAGAGCACCTGGGGTCCCTTTGCTCCCTTCTGGTCCTAAGCCAGCCGGGAACCCGGGGGTACTCATTTCCCCACACTAAGCCCCACCACGGGTTGCAGCTGAACTTTTGGGACAGGTTCCTGCCATACCCCTAACACAGAACACGCTTGTTTTTCCATCTTAAACCTGCAGGTTTCAACCTGTGACCCACGGGCCTCTGGCAGGGGCTGTGCACAACGACAGCGGCCAAGACAAAAGCCAGGTCCCCATTGGGAGCAGATGCTGAGTGGCCACTGCTCGCGGGCGCCTGTCTAGGAGGTGACGCAGGGGCGCAGGCACCGGCGCCGCCAGCAGCGAACGGGTCGGGTGGCGGTGGAGGCAGCAGCGCAGCCACCAGGCGCCACGTCGTGCGACGCGGCCGCACCCGCTCTGCAAACAGCGCGGCCGCCACACGGGCAGCGGCGCTGGGACGAGGCAGCGGTTCCGCACCCGCCACCTGCTTCGTGGCCCCGCACCTGCACAGCCGCCCTGGGCTGGGCCCGGGGACGCGGCCGGATCCAAGAGCAGGATGCGGCCACCACCGCCAAGGAGAGGCAGGTGGCAGCGGGGCAGCCTTGGCACCACGGGGACGGGCACATCCTCCCCAGCTCACAGTCCTGCTGGTGCAGTGGTGCAGGGGTGCCCACCGCGTCAGCGGTGCCCAGGGGCACCCACCGCCCCCGTCTGCCTTGGGCCCAGCTCTGCGCCAGCCCTCGGCTTCTCACCACACTATTGGGGCCAGGCGAGCCCAGCTCGGCTGCAGCAGCCGGGGCAGCCGAGCTCCCTGCCGGGCCGAGCCACGGAACCGGCCCCGGGGCAGCGGCGGCTCCGGCCTGGGCTCGGGCGCCCGGGCCCAGCCCCGCGCC
>VZSG01000793.1:25509-35674 GCA_013398315.1 Nothoprocta pentlandii
CCGGCCGGGCGGCGCAGCCCCCCCTGCCCTCGCAGCGCAGCCCCGCGCGGAACAGGCTGCAGCCCCGCAGCGCGGTACCGGCGCCGCTTCCCGACGCGGTCCCGTCCCCGGGGCACCGGCCCTGGCTCCGCGGCCCTGGCTCCGCTGCAGGGCACCGGGGCAGGACGTCACCACACTCCGACACAGCCATGCTTCATTATCAAACTTTAATTCATGAGACTAGTCTTACAGAATAAAACAACAGGATAACCAGTCAAGGTTACACTTAAAAAATCCAGCAGTGCAAATCTAAGACTAAATAGTTGTCATTTCCCCCTCCCCTGAAATAGGCAATAGATAATTTAAAAATACCATAAAACATGGTACTTACATATTCCATTTAAAATAAATCTGCAGAGGACACAAACGTGATTAAAGTTTTCTTTTTTTAATAGAAAACCAAGGAATGAATTGCCTAGAGGATGGGTAGGACACCGTGACCTCCCACGAAGCACAGGGAGCAAGTCCTGGGCTGGAAGGGAGCATGGCCCCGCACGGCCTGGGGCTCACACAAGACTTGCCGCAGCTCCCCCGTCCCTGCTCCTTCCCGCAGTGACCGGACATTAATGACCAGAACAAGACACAAACAGTCGGATTCGGAAAGGCTGGATGCTCGGCTCCAAGTGACAACAACCCCACTGGAAAACACTGTTACAGGTCAGGGAAGGCAAGCAAACAGCAGCGGGAAAGCCTGGGCACAGACGGCAACGGGAGCCTCCTGCCGTGTCCCCGGGGATGGGGAGGAACAGCGGGATTAGGGGGGACATGCAGCAGCCACCACCCTGCCAGGGCACCCCGACACTGCGCAGTGCCGGGAGCTCCTCTTGGGCCTGCGTTACGACACGGGGGACACCGACGGCACCGGCCAACCACGCACCCGAGCGGCTGCCCTCGCACCTGGCGCGCCACAAGCGCCGTGGCTTCACCGTGTCCTATGCAAGCCTTTTTCTTCACACCACCCTTTTTCATCTGCTTTCCTACTGAAACACTAACCCAGAAGCCGTTTACGCTTGGGAAGCACAAATGGACAGGGAAGGAGCCCGGGGAGGCACGAGCTGCACAGCACGGGACACAGGGCGAGCACAGTGGCATGGGGGCACTTGGCAGCACAGCAGCACGGGGCCCTGCGAGGAGCTCAGTAACAGCCACGGCCCCGTGTGCGGGCGGCCTTATTGCTGCTGCTGCGCGGTGACACGCGGCGCCACGCAGGGGACACTGCCCACGCACTGGGAGCCACCGCGACGTCGGCACGGGAAACGGTGTCTTCTGCTGCAACCCCACACCTGCATTCCAATTAGTAAACCTAGTGAAGCACTTAACACATCATAAGAAACAGCACCCCCAAAGTAACGTTCATAAGGAGTTACACATATATACACAACAGGGAACCCATCTCCCTACAGAGGCGTTAAATTGTGATTTAACCGAAATACTTCAACTTCTGAATAAGAATCACCACAGATTTTACCATATACTTCCTATGGAAGATTACACAAAAGATCTGATCTGAATCAGTCAACTTAAAATACCGATTGTATTTGCACTTTATTTGTTACACTTGCATTTTACTGAGGTCTCAGCACCCAATTCCTGCACAGGACCATTTGGCACCCTCAGTCTGCCTGGAATCACCCTAATTCTGAGAGTAAAATCCAAAGTCAAGAGTCTAGAAAAGAGCTCCCCTGTCAAACAAGTTGTGACATCATACAACTGAGGAGATAGCGTTTCTCAGGTGTTAGGACCAGTCATGTCAGTAAGTGCCTTTAAAAATGGGTATATATCAGAAGACACAGAGCTCCACATCACTCAGAGGGGAATCTTGAGAGAGAGGATGGTTAAGTTCAGTTAGAACATTAATTTTAAAGAGCTTCCAAGAAACTTACTATATTTAGCCAACAAGCATCAAGTAAAGCATTTTAGGTATCCTTTTTGCAGTATCTGAAATCAAATTTTGCACATGGAAAAGTGAAACCCAAACCAGATTTACCTGGAAAACTAGCATCTATACAGGAACGATTTTTTTTTTTATAACATTCTTTCTCTGTGCATAAAACTGCTCTGCAATGTACACCTGTACTACTCATTTTCTCCCAGGGTCACTGCTTTGCTGCAGCCGGCCGGGCTGTGCAGCAACGCGGCACTGGGAAGGGGCAGCGCTCCGAGCTCCAGCTCCAGCCCGGCAGTGGGACCAGGCCCAGGCAGAGCCCTCGGGAAGGAAGGGACAGGGAAGGGAGCATGAAGGGACAGAGCCACCCACACGAGGCAGGGACACAGAACTGGAGAGGTACCAAGAGACCCGCGGCTGCCTCGCTGAATCCCCACAGCAGAAAGCGCTGCTGCTGCTCAGCTCCCTGCACCCATTAAAAGCACTCGCTGCAGCACGGACACGGACATTTAGCTCTAATGCTTGGACTGATAATTAGGAGATAAAAGTTGTAACTGCATTTAAGTTGCCATTTTCTCCCTACTTCACTCACAGCAATTCCGTTATCTGCACTGATCCCCCTGCTTGGGGCCCTCGGGAGGAGGCTGGTCTAAGGAGCTGCCATGGCACCACTTGGGAACAAAAGAATTCCTGCCACGAGGAATTCACACCAAGACCCATCGCGGATGGCTTGCGTACAGAAAAAACATACCTCGAGCTATCAGAGCAGTCAGCACATCAATAGTTTATAGATGGAGGATAGGGAACAACTTTAAAATTCATTTTGAATGAGTGTTCTAACTGAAAACAGGAAACAAGAGCTGCTTATGTTGCCATCAATGTTATAAAGGTAAATGCCACCTTAACTCAAATTCACTTTCAATAATATTAGGGAAAAAATGAAGACCATTATATCATAAAATGAACACACTTCCCTGTCTATAATAAAACAAATGTTCATTGGGGAATTTGCACCTGCTGAGTTTCAACTGAGCTATTTCCAGGAAAGTGGAAAACAGGGAATACATTGCAGCTATTCCTGGAAGGATGTCTCTCCTCGAGGGTCACAAAATGCTGAACTACTTGTACTGAACAAACATTAAGCCTACAGTGTTAAAAAACCCAATGTGATCTCTGGGATGCAGGTTCAACGCACAGCAAGACTGGCTCGTGATGCAGTGTAAGGGTGTGCACCTTTTCTGCACTGAAAGGTCCATTCAGAAAACCTGAGATAAACGGCACATAAACTGCTGAGATGACAGCCAGAAGACCACAAACCAAAGGCAAGGAACATTATTTCAGACAGGACTAGATGCAAGAAGTTCCTGAAAACTTAAGCAAAGAAAAGCTCGGTAAGATCACCATAAATTTTCAAGAAAGACCACCACAATTATTCAGGGTCCAATTAAAATGATGTTTTAGACATCTGTTCCCCATCCCCCAAAAGAAGGAAAAAAAAAAAAGAAAAAGAAAAAAGTGATAAGAAAAAAGAAAAAAAGAAAAAAAAGAAAAGAATCCCCACCAATCCAGCCCCAAACCCCACAACACAAACAAAACCCCACGCAGGCGGCTCTCCGGAGCAGCCTGTGTCACAGGGCATCCCTCGGCTGCCCTGCGCATGGGCAGGAAAAGCTCCAGATCTGCAGCCCTCGCAGGAGGAGGAAGAGGAGCAGAGCTACGTGGGTGGGAAAGGAAGAGCTACCGGGGTGGGAAACGGGACAGAAATGGCACTGGGTCCCTGCGCTTACACAGCATCCGCCCGGGATTCATCTGCTCCACACACGTCAATCTCAACCCAGGACTTCTAGGATACAGACAACAAAAACAGAAAACAAAACAAAACAACACAACATTTTGGGTTAAGAAAAGAAAGGGTTTTGCTACCAAAGTCGAACCTGAAAGAAAAGGCCCAGCAGAATATGGCTTACTGAACATCAATTTTGCATACTATTTAAAGTTTATTTTAAAAAACGGCTTCTGAAATTCTCAGTCACAACCAAGTTACTAAATTAAGTCTAATGCTTGTAACTGAAAGATTATGAAAATATTTTTGTTCCAACCATGTAAAAAATCCTCAACAATAGACTGTAATATTTTCTTTTTAAAACTAAAATGGAAGATCAACTCTTAGCAGATTTAAGTGTATTACACACAATATTTTGTGAATTAAGATTTATTGATTTCCATTGTATTTGCTTTAAATATGGTTGAAGCTGACTGCAGAAAAGGGATGCTGAAATTTTTAAGTTAAAAGTAAACTAATGGTGAAAGAACATCACCTCTGGCTTCCATCAATGCCTCGTTTATCATATTTTATTAATAAGTTCCAGGACTATCACATCCAGGGATGTTGGAGGCCTCTCCCAGCAGTGTCCTTAGCTTTGTGTCATTTTCCTGTGCCAGAGGTGAGCGTGCTTTCAAAAATACTGCCATTTCCCCAGCACCGTGTCTTTGATTGCATCGACATATTGAGTCGGTACCCAATAGACCCAGTAGTAAGATGCTTCTGTTGGGCCCAGCTGAAATGCCTGCAAAGTTAAAAACGACAACATTTACAAACGGGAAGAGAACAGCTCGTGCCAGTCAGACTGGTTAGCCACTAAAAATAATAATAATAAAAAAAATCAAGCAAGTCTTTTGCATCTACAGCCTCCTTCAAATACTTGCTGCACACTAAAAATATTTGGTTTGTAACTGAAGAAAATATTCCTTGGAGAAGCAAGAACGGTAAAGTACCAATTAAAATGATGAGCTACCAGAATAGCAGGGAAAACTTGGCCAGTTTCAAGATCACGAGGAGCATATTCTGGACGTCAGAACCTGAGGTGTAACTCCACGAAAAGCATCTAAAGCAACTACCAGATTGCAGAGAGCTAAGAAGCCAGAAGGGAACTAAGGCAATGACCCTACATATATACATATATATACGTATACACACATATATGTATGTATACACACACACACACTTAAATGAATCGTCACAGAATTCTGTATTTAGACAGAGCATTACCCCCTACTCACATTAGAATAAATAGGAGAGGAATATTACAGCATGACAACAATCTCTATCCTTGTTTTAGGATAAGAGTTTACTAGAACAATGGCTTCTTTAGATTATGCTCTATGTTGGTGATCAAAAAAAAAAAAAAAATACACACATATTTGCAGAAAGACTAGATCAGCTCCCTCCTGAAGACTGTAATTAAGGCACAACATTTCTCCCCTCTTAAAGAGAGGGAAACAGACTTTTGTACAAGGAACTTACTTCAACACCTAAATTTAGTTACTGCATTTTGGAAACAAAACCTCAAAAACTCTTCAAAACTCCAGCAGAATTAGTACTGCTCTACACAGAGATATTCATTTTCTAAACCAAACATCAATATTTCAGAAATAAACATGTAAAAGAATTACTACAACATCAAGTCTCCGATTTCCAAAATTTCTTGTTGTTTATATAAAGAAACTAGAAATTAGCATCAAATTGATACAGGAATATGAGAGAAGCATAACAATTTATGTACTTACTTACAATTGCACACCACAAAAGGAAAACAAAAAGAAAACTAAAAAAATGAAAGTGAGACTAAAACGAGAGACGTCTTTTTTAGAAGAGTTTAGTGTTGCATGTTTGCTTTGCCTGACCTTTCCTTGGAAAATCTGCCCTACAGTCCCTTTGTTTAAAAATACCATGAAATTTCATTTTAGAAAAACACTATACGTATAACACACACACTTTTTTCTTTTTTGACTGTGATAATATCCCCTATCTTGTTATGACAGTATAAAGCAGCACTAATAGTTGTGTGAAGCCAGTCAAGATCTTCAGCAATTATCAGGCATTGATTATACACTACCCAAAACATTTACATCAGGACAACTGACAATGCTGACATTTTGATTTTCACAACACGACATTTGTATTGCTTTCAGCCTCAGATTTATTTTAGTTCTAAACCCTCATCCTCTATTTGCATGAAACAATTAGATTTATATTACCAAAGTAGAAGGATTACTTACCATCATGTGATAATCTTCATGTCCTTCAATAGGTTCACTCACCACATTTTTAATGGACCCCATGGGTAACTTTTCTGTTCTCTCTACATTAAAATTGATCAAAGTATTATTTCGGATATATGAGGCAGGAGTATTTCATGTCAACTTGAAATACCATCTCTATTACTTTCAGGAAGATCTCATGTCAGCAGTCCTTCCTTTTAGGGCGAATTCACCACAAATCCCACAACTGGCATGCCCAAATTTCACATCAATCTAAACACGTATCACAGAACTACCCAGATCTTTATGTCTCTGAACCATATTAAGTAGGTTCACCTGCCTTGGGCCTTAAATTGGCAGGAGGGTGGGGGGTAGGTGGGAGAAAGCTTAACTTAACATAACTCCTTGAGTATCTCTACTCTGGTCAGCAGCATTTTTCTCCATAGTGAAAATAACCCCAGGTGTAAAAACATGCAGGACTAACTTTAAAGGACTAAACTAAGGTTTTTGCAAAGGACAAGCCTGACAAAAAAAAAACTGACTGAAGAGCAGCCAACTCTTTGGAATTCTAGTCCCAATTTTTCTCTGAGGTAGTGTTCAACTGTCACTTTAAACAACAGGAAAGGAAGTTAATAAGGAGTAAATAGGGAAGGAAACAAATACTGAAAAACAAACAGAAATAAAAACCCACTCTACAATTACACGGCAGACTAGTGTCAGTCAGTCAGATGTGACTAACAACAAAAGTACAGAGCATGTTTCATGGCCTATTTCTTCCTTCTCCCTTAGGTCTTTCCCTCTTCCTGAAGACTTAAATCCACGAACCTTCCTTTCAATTCCAGCTTTCACTGTCCTCAAATTATCTTCTTGGGTACAAGACAAAAGAACAAACATTCTACAAAGGGGGAAGGGAACAACAAATTCTTTAGGTATGTAACTAGTTTGTGGGGTCTGCATATAGAGTATCTGAGAAACACGCAGTTACAGCAAGCCTAGGACTCCAAAAAAGTGAAGTGGCCCGAGAAGCACAGGGAGAGACACGGTTTCAATCTTCAAGGTCTAGACAGGCAGACATGGTGTTAACGACCAGCTGTGTTTGTTCTAGCCCACATGTGCTGGCATCTGCCATACATTTCTCTGTGCAGGGAGGCACTTTTCCCCACAACATCCAGTAACTGCAAGAGTTCCCTAAAGGAAGTGAGACGTTGCTAATTTGGGGAAGTAGGGTGGCGGGTGACATTAGAGGCAGATGATTACAAGAAGAATCAAATTTCGTATTTAAGAAACACTAACCCAAAGCACTTGAGGAACATGAAATTTGAAACTGCTCTAGGAGATGGGCTAAGCAAATTAATTACAGAAATACTAATCAGGTATTTAGAATACACTATCAATAATGAAAAAAAAGACTCTGCTGCCCATCCTACAGAGGGGAAAAAAACAACAAAAAAAAACCCCACCACACATGAACATCTCTGTCAGGTAGCCCTGGAGACATCTCTGCAATAGATTTGATACTGAAATAGATTTTAAAGCCAGAAAATCTTCACAGTGAAGCCTGTCCTACATAGGAAAGGTCAAAAACTTCCAGGTTCTCTGCTTACTTTGGAAATAAGGTAGCAGCTGGAGGTGCTGCTGCCAGGCAAAGCTGGTTTTACTGCCTAATTAGGTTACTTCCCCGGGACAGTGAGCAAGCACTGCTGCTCTTCTTGCTCATCACTATAATGCTGCCCCGTCACAGTCAAATGAAAGGGGCAGAGCTTCCTCTGGAAGCAGGAGGATTATCTGGGGTGTCCTCAGCAATGCCCATTATCACCACTGCACTTTCAGCCCCTCCTGGCACCACGCACGACAGTAAACTGATTCCTCTGCATGGCAGCACATGCCAGTTTCTGCAGTTGCACATCACCGAAACGGGACACCCAACTAATTTTGGCTGGGAGGACAGAGAACGTCAGAAACGCCAGCACTCCTAGCTTTATTCCCAGGTCTGTTCCAGGATTCCCTCTGGGGTCTTAGTCAAGTCATTGAGCTTCCCTGTGATGCGTGGAACCGAGCCAATGTTTAAGAAGGCCTCTTCATATATGCTAGAAATGCCAAATATTGTAATATACAGCTGGGAGCTACGAACAGCAGGCTGCAAAGCAAGTCACACTGGCTAAACTGACCTCAAGATTCTTTCAAGAGCAGAAGTAAAACATCAGATAATGTTTAAATGGTCCAAGAGAATATCTGAGAAAAGGATGCACAATTTAGTTTTGCAATATGCACGTATCATTATTACTTCCTAAACACAATTTATCCACACCAGTAAATATTTTTAGTTTGCACAAATCATCTGCATTCCTACTGTGAACTACTCGCCTCAGTTTCAGAGTTGCTCACCTTTTGTACCAATCCATAGCTGGTCTTGCTCAAGTTTAAAGGTCAATCTTACTTTCCCCCCCGACTTGTTGTACATGCCAGATAATGGCACTGTTGGCAGGCGCTCCTACAAAGAGGCAGACAGTCATGGTGAAAGACTTCAACAGGAAAATACCTGTATCTTCAGCTTTTTGAGTATAAGGACTAACCACTGTTTTCTGCTAAGACCGCAGGAAAAGACAGAACCAGAAAAGAAAGCCTCAAATCACAATTAGTTATCTCTTTCCTGATTAAAAGTGTGCCATATACTTATTCACTTACCTGAACACCTTTAACAGAAGGCATCACATCATCAGGTTTGCCTTTATCCAACACTTTTCTGTGTTGCTACAATATAAAACAGAAATTAGAATTTACAGAAATACAACAGAATTCTGCAATTTATTTCCAGCAGTCCCCTTCACCATATCCCAATAGCACCACGAGACAGGCAAGGACTACTCACAGTCATTTATCACACAGGAAATGGTTAATTCTTAGAGTCAAGCAAACACTTTCTAGGATAATCTTCAAATAAGTAAATAAGCTAATCAAATCGCAACGTGATCCAAAGGATAACATCCTTTGGACGAGGCAACATACCACAACAGCCACAGCAGATTAGAGCAGCAGTAATTAAGAACAACATGCTCAGAGCTTTTAACTTGCTGAGTACCCTTTAACAAGGATGGGACTTAGACTGAACATGAACTAGGACGGATTATAGAAAAACAAACGCATGTTTCATAAAGGTGACAGATCGGTGATGAACATTTTAACTTCTAATCACATTTAGAGGAAGGTGTGGGGCTGGTAACAGTAGCTGGACCTGAAAATCCTTTGTCAGCCCCACAACACTGCAGCACAGCCTCCAAAACAAGTGTTGCTGCATCACACTTCACTGCTAGGACACGAGGGGAGTTTCACCAATCCTGTTCCACTCAGTGCTGGGGCAGATGAACACAGTGCTGTTCGATTCACACTTAGAGGGCTTAGAGTTTTAAAGGTCAAACTATTTTACTGCAATGAAGATCAGGCAGCTTTCAGCTTCCACTAACCTACACTATGTTTGAACTAACAGCTACCAAGTATTTCCATTACTTTCCTTTTCTTGTTTGAAATGCTGGCACAACAGGCACTTTGCAAAGCCACAGCCTCCTTGGGCTGGATAACGGTTTTTGCCCAGTTAAGTGTTAGAGGAAGGGCTCCCTTAACAGGGCAAAAACCAAACAAACGAACAAACAAGCCTGTGTTACGCAGGACCCCCGGTATCAGGGGACACTGCTGGAGACCCACGTAAATCCCACAGCTCCCCCACAGCAGGGATTATCGAGAAGCAACAACCTTTTGCCTGCAGAGCGGCTCCTTTTTATTTTCCTCAGCTTTGACCTCCTGCTGCGCCGCGTCCTTGGGCGTGTTCACGGCGAGGACGTCGTTGATGGTGGAGCCCACCACCATGATCTTGGCGCCGTTGGTCACTTTGATCTCCCGCAGCGTCTTCTCCTCGGGCAGGAGCCCCTTGAACATGACCTTCTGCATGGCGGGCGGGAGGCCTGCGGGGAGAGCGCGGTTGTGGCGCGGGCGGCGCGGGCGGGCGGGCGCGGGGCCGCGGGCCCAGACCTGTGAGCGCGTGGATCCGCTGCTTGAGGTCGGCGCCGGTGCCGTCCAGGCGGAACTTCACGTCGTACTTGTTCTTGTTCCAGATGACCTTCAGCTCCACCAGCTCCGCGCCGCCCTCCGCGTCGCTGCCGTTGCTGACGGCCACGTGCGGCGCCCCGGGCCGCTCGGGGGCCTCGG
>VZSG01000793.1:43066-54111 GCA_013398315.1 Nothoprocta pentlandii
GCTGCCCGCCCCCCGCTCGCGCTGCCGCTCAATGTCTCCTTTCCCGTTTCCCTTTTCCCGGTGCCAGACGAAGCCACGGACCCGAGCGTGGCCGAGGAGAGCTGGGAATGTGTGCGGCGCTTCTGCGAGCAGGTGAACGCGGACGCCGACGGGTAAGGCGGGCGCCGCGCGGGGCGGCGGGGCCGGCGGCGCCCCGGGATGAGCCGGGCGCCCCGGCTCGTGTCCCCGGCGCCGCTGCGGGGTCTGCACGGGAACCAGCACCACGGGAACCAGCACCTCTGCCCAGCTCCTGCGCGCTCTGACCCGCTCCCTTGCTCCCCAGCCCGTCGCTTGCCCCGAGGCTGCTGGCACATAAGATCCAGTCGCCCCAGGAGATGGAAGCTCTGCATGCCCTGACCGTAAGTGCCTCCGGCCGCCCGCAAAGGGGGACGGGGTGACCCGGAGCTGGGCCGCGGGGGGAAGGCAGGGGCTGTCTCCCCTCGTATGGGGAGTATAGAAACTAGGGTATAACGGAGGGAGCAGCTGCGCTTCTTCCTGCCCTTGCAGCCAGAGGATTTTAGTGACCTGCACAAAGGGCTGGGGGCTCAGAATGGTTGGTGATGGGGAGAAGAGTCTCATGCAGAAATGTGTGTTTTGTCAAAGAGAAAATGTGTGTTCCTGCTGCACAAAGTCCCCAGTATCTCATGTGTGTCTGTGTGGTGCTGCCACAAAGTTCTTAGATGTAATATTGCAATCTGAAAGCTTTCAGAAACCTCCTAAGAGCTGTTTGTGCTGGCTCTGTTTGATACTGGTTTATTTTCTGCAGGTGCTGGAGACCTGTGTGAATAATTGTGGTGAAAGGTTTCACAGTGAAATAGCAAAATTCAGGTTTCTGAATGAGCTGATAAAAGTGCTTTCCCCAAAGGTAGGTGGTTGTGGTTATGCTGGATCTAGCTGGTATGAGATACTCTTTTCTTCAAATGGGATATGAAGACTTTGAGTTATTCTTACCAAGAGCAGAGATGTGCCTGGGAGCACATGACAATGGTTGGGTGTAAACCTCCCTGTAAATGATACAATAATTGGCTTTTTCCTCCCCCTAACGTTAGCAAGGGACAGGTATAGGATAGAGAGGGAACGCAGAAAGCCTTGAATAGTGTCCATGGCAAGGTGTGGGTGAGCAAGGGGACTAACAGGCCACAGCTGTTGGATGACTGAATTAGCAGCGTTGGATCTTCCTGCTCTCCAGGGATCCCTCCTGTGGAAGCTCTTCCCTTTGGTTCCTGCCAGCCCTGCTGGGACAGGGAGAGATTCTGGAAACGGGTCCGATGCTGTGGCCCGTTTCCCCTGCCCGGGACGTGGCAGAGGTGATGGGGCGGCCCGGGCTCTTCCCGCTTCTCCCCGTCGCAGGGTGAGCAACGCAGCCTTGGAGCACCAGGGCCTGTGTCCTCTCGCCTATCTCCTCCTTGCAGCGCAGCTGGGATATCTTAAACGCCCTGCTAAGCAATTCAGGAATCGATTTTCTCTGAGCGTGGCTCACACTTTTCACCCAGGCTTCGCTTGCTGTTATGTTATGTCGGTTAATGGCAGAGGAGCTGCTTTGGTCTGGCAAAAGTGAAGCCAAACGGGAAAAACTCTGCTCTTGATCCCAGGTTTGGGAAAGGTATTTCGGTGAAATAACAAAGTCTAAAGAGGGGTTACTGTGGAGAGGTCTGCTTGCTGTTTTGACAGACCAGGTGTTGCTATTTGAGTTTAAAATGACTTCGTGATTTTTATCACACCAATGGGTAATTTTTAAGATACTAAAGTGAATACTCACAGGCAGTAATGGACTCGGAGAAAATATCCAAACACCAGAAAAGGGCAACTACTTTCTCTTCTAGGGTTGTTCGGTTCAGTTGGTTCAGTTGCCTTGGTCTGGCTGAGGCTATTGGTGCCGTTTGCATTATAAACGATTAAGAGAAAGGTTTAAATTCAAGCACAAAACTATTTTCATAGAAATCACAAGCAAACTCTTCTTGGTTTCAGTTTCAAATAACTGCTCAGGGAAGCTTTGAAATGGTTTCATTTTGATTGCTATGTAGTATCTGTGTAATCCTCAGCACGTCGAGCATTCTCCTTATGTACATCCACGGCTCCGTGTGCTATTTTATCTATTATAAAATAATGCAGTTGATGGCCCTGTGAGTAATGTGCTAGGAAGCCATTTGCTGAGTGATCTCTGCGTGCAAGCAACTTGGCCCTAGACCTCTATGCTATATCCGGCATTAGCTGTTTGGTTATGAACTTCTTTCTTTTAAAACTTTTTCTTTCAGTATCATGGAGCCTGGTCTTCAGAAAAAGTCAAATCAAGAGTCACAGAAATAATATTCAGTTGGACGGTTTGGTTTCCTCAGGAAGTTAAAATCCGGGATGCTTATCAGATGCTGAAGAAACAAGGTTTGTTTCTGTTATTTCGGTTTCCTTGCGAAGCCACGTGCTTTCAGACCGCAGCGCTCGCCCGAGTTTGGTGACTCAGCCTTTGCCCCTATGTGTGAAGAAGGAAGGACAAAGGCCACACACATGTGGTTCCTCGGGTACTTAACAATGCGCCTAACTGCTTAGAGAGACTTACCGCAGAGCTGCCTATTCAGTCAAAGATCCGTGTCATCGCATGGCCTCTGTTCCCGCAGGATTCACCACTGTTGCTCGGGGAAAGATTGCAGGACAAATTCCAAGGCGCTCGGAGGCAGGTGCTCATGAGGGGCTAAAGCTCTGAGGGGCTTCCGGACATCCCCCCGGAGCGAACCCTACTCGCCCTCATTTTGTTTTCTGCCCTGAAAATCTCATTTGGCTTTTGCCTAATTCACAGAGGAGAGGGAAGTCTTTGTCCACACTCTGTGCTAAGGCAGCTCTGCTTCTGCATCTCATTTTGTAAAATTTTAGGGAGAATTGGAAGAACTAAGTGCAAAATTCATGCTCAGCAGAGCGGTGGTCTCGGGTGTCACTGAACGACTGTTCCTATCCACAACAGGGATTGTGAAAGAAGATCCCAAATTGCCGGAAGACAAGATTTTACCTCCTCCTTCTCCGAGACCTCAGAACTCCATTTTTGACACAGATGAAGAGAAATCCAAGGTAAACCTTAAGCTTTAGATGTCTTGCTGTCTCCCTGCTTGAGAAAACATAGTCATATCTTGGCGTTGGGGGCTGTTTCAGACAGCATGTATTCGCTGTGTTCCTAGCAGTGTTAATGCCCCTTGCTATATGAGGCCTAGTTCTTACAAAGGTTTGATGCTTTGCCAGCGGCTTTGCTTAGTCAGAAATGAAACTTTTTGAGTTCCATTACTCTTCTCTTACAAATGGGGAAAAGTGAAGGGTTAGGGAGCCTTTCCACAGAGATAATCTATTAGATCCAGGTTTGTTTTTCTCTGAGCCTGACCAGTAGTGTGAGCTATTTTGCCCATGCACCATTGACTTCTGTTCTGCTGCCAGCATGTGCAGGAGGCAACAGCAGTTGATTAGGCTGAGCCCACGTATTTCCAGAATTATGGAAGGCGTTGTGGGGCTCTGAGCGCGTTGGTGACCGTTGAGGGTGGGCATGGCAGTGTGGCCGTGTCGCGCTCTAATGCTCTCCGTTCAACAGCTCTTAGCGAGGCTTTTAAAGAGCAACCACTCTGAGGACCTGCAGGCTGCCAACCGCCTCATCAAGAGCATGATTAAGGAGGTAGGCGCCGAGGAGGCGGTGTCTGGGGTGGTGGGGAGGTGCTTTACACTTCAGTCCTTTGGCAGTGAGCCTCTATATATGATCTGCCTAATATATTGCCCCATACTGGTGTTAAAGGGGATACCAGCAAGGAAACCTGGCTCTGAGGTCTGATTGGGAACAGTTTAAATGGTCCAGATAAGGGACTGTCCTCAGTATTTGTTATTCCAAGGTCAAAGAGCAGGACTTGCTCCCTAAAATACACAGTTGTCTACTCTGGTAATGGAGTTCTTTATAGAGTGAGATTTTAACACCACCTCCCTCCGATGCTTTGTGCCCCCTTGCATCTGCAATGACACATTAATAAGCAGCAGCCCCCCCACAAGGCTGTTTGAGCACACAGTCAACACGCGCACTGCTAGCACTAACCAAAACGTCTGCTTTTATTTATTTTATTTTACCAAAGGAACAGGAAAAGTCAGCTAAAGTCTCCAGAAGAGCGAACACAATCAGTGAGGTTTCTGAGAGTGTTAAACTCATGGGTGAATTGCTGGACAGCTACAGGAGACAAGAATTATCTCAGTCTGACCGTGACACTCTACAGGTGACTGCTCCTTCTTCCTACATAGGAGTCTTTTGGCTGACTCTAACTGGGAGAGCCCAGGGCAACGACACCCAAAGGGTGCCCTCAGCTTGCGCATGGGCAAGAGCATTAGGATGCAGAAATGCTCCCAGGGACCCTGTGAGACTAACAAAGCTGTCTCCTGCCGGGACACTTTGGTTTTCTCTTGCTGAGGTGTTTTTTTCCTGCAGAATCTGTTTGAACGCTGTGAGAAGCTGAGGCCACTGCTCTTCCGCCTTGCCAGTGAGACAGTTGATGATGATGAGGCATTAGGTAATGTTAAAAATACGGTGCTAAAATTCCCTCCTTTGATTTCTGCTGTTCACTGAAGGGGTATTAAGCCCCACAGAGCTGTGCAGACTTGTGGCAGTGCTAAGCTGGGCTGGCACCCCTTATTCCTGAGCAGCAGCTTCTCCTACCTCACCTCTTCGGAATACCCACATCTTCAGAAACCCACGTCCTTCACAGCCACACTCGTCCCTGCTGCTGCAGTTCTCTGCAGTGCCAACTCTTGCTCTTCTGGGCTTGCACTCTACACTTACTGGGAGGAAAATCTCTGGAAGGCTGTTGTGTGTGAGATGAGAGCTGATCCACAAAGTTATTTTGCCTGGTTTTAAAGCTAGACTAAATCACTGGATTTCTGACTGAGAGCTGCTGCTGTCCTTGGGTTTCTTTGCAGTTCCTCTGTTTTGAAGAATAGTATTTGCTTCCTCTGGGGGTGAGAGTGCTTAGGTAGTGCTGCAGTTGTGCTAAAGTTCCCCCCTTTCACTTCTAAATCATTCCCATGGAAAGCAGCATTAAGACTCCTCCCGCCTCTCCCCTACGAAGCTATTCAATAGCACTTGGAGACCAAAGCTAAACAATGAATCCAGTTTCCTCCATCCAAGGCTGTTTCAGAGTCTGTGAAGTCTGAGCATGCAGAGAGCTGGAGTCTTGTGGAGTGTTCTCCCTAGAGATACTGATGGTTTTGATTTCTGTAGATACGAGACTGAGGAGAGCCACAGGAGCAGAGTATGTGTGTTCCACAGCTGCGCAATCCGGCCCTTCCCAGACGGTTGCATTTCAGCCTTGTGCATCTGTCGAACTTAACTGTAAACCTTGCTGCAGCGATGTCGTGCTGAAAACGCAGATGTCTTGAGCTGCAGCCCCGAGAGCTGAGCTCTTGCTGGGCCCCACACCTCTCATTCTCACCTGTCTGTGCCAGGGCTCTCCAGATGCAGCATTGCATGGACTGCAGGCTTGAGCAGACCCATAAACCCTGCACGGGAGAGCAAAGTGCATAGGAGACGGCAGGGACTGCCCGTACTCGGGAGGCTTGGGCAGCAGGGATAGGATGGGATGGGGGCGAGTGTTTATTTAAGTCTTTGCTTCTTTTCTTTCTTCTTTCCCTCCTGTTCTTTTAATGTCTTACAGCTCCATCCTTTTCTATATCTTAGCCCCTTTCTATGGGTTTAATTGCTGCCTGGGGTTACTTCATGCCTGTTAATCATCCTTGATTTTCAACCTCAGCACAGAAATATTACAGGGAAAATGATTTTTAAGGTGTGAGTGATGGTCCTGCTGTACTCATCACTAGTAAGCTTTCTAGTGGAATACTGTGCCGGTTGGGATACCCCAGGCTTTGCTTTGGATGCAGTGTAGCTCACAGGCAGTTTGGAAGGTGCCACGGAGCTGACTCTTGTGCTCCAACACTAACATTTTGTTTCTCATGTGTTTTCCAGCCGAGATACTGCAGGCCAACGACAAGCTCACGCAGGCCCTGGGACAGTACAAGCAGGTCGTGGCCGCGCACGAAGGCAGCGGCGCCGGGGCAGCCGCCAGCCCCACTGCCGCAGCAGGTAGCGAGTCCTGCTCTACCTCCTGTGTGAACGTTTGGGGCTTGCTGTCTTTCCTCCCGGCATGGACGATTGCTGGCATAAAAGATGGTTTTAGAACAGATGTTTTTGCAGATTTGTTTTATGTAAGAACAATCTCATTTATAGCTTTTTCCTTGCTCTCTGTAATTATATGTTTTTTTACATACGTTGACTGAGAACCTTCCTGGATTTCTTCACCTGTGAGTCCTTTCAAGCATCCTGAACCCACACGTGTGCTCTTTCTGGCAGGACTAACCTCTTTAACACATTCTGCTGTTTTCAAAGCGTGCCAGACGCCCCCACGACGGATGAAGAGCTACACCCTGATCGACTTCGCGGAGCTGGATGCCCCATCCGAGTCCTGCACAGACCGATCTGCAAAGACGAGCCCTGCCTGCCGGCACAGCAGCACGACCTCCACCTGTCTGCTCGAGGAGGACTTAACGTCACTAGGTTCGTGTGTGCAGCTCGGGGAAGTGTTATCTGTGCTGTTAGCACACATAATTTTTAATTAAGATAGAAGAACTTTGATTTTAACGTTGTTCCTAAGAGGAGACAGAAGGCTTTAGCTAAGGTTAGCTGTAAGTTGCCAGGAATCTAATTTCTTTAATAGTGCTGCACTGCAGTCTAACTGCTATTAGACGCCATAGGAAGAACATGGTTGATGGAAAACCGCTGCTTCCTGTAATTGGCCTGTGCTTTCCATATTTTTCTTAGATTTCAACAACTCTCCTGTTGTAGAAAAATCACCATATGATTTGGGCTTAACAGAGGTAAGTGATCCTTATATACTTTAGTCCCTGTGGTACAAAGGACAAAAATTAGATGGGTTCATCTCCTTGTTTTGTGCTAGAATTCTTCTGCTCAGAAGCAGACAGAATTTGACTGAGCAGTGAACAGTCAAATTCTGCTGCATTTCGCTACTAAATTAGTCATGTTTATTCCTACTTTAAGTTCTGTTTACAAAGAAGGTTCTTCTCAGTGGGGCAGACTTTTACTGCTGCTGCACAGCCTGAACTGGAAGTGCTTTGCTTTCCAGGCTGCTGTACACAATGGATACGGCGAGGCTGTAAGTGCTGTGCAAACACTGGGGCTGAAGGAGAGCCAGGAGGACAACTGCTTCGAGAAGAATGTGTTTCGGGACCCGTGTGAGCAGCCGTCTCCACCTTCCAGGACAAAGACATTATCCTTGTAAGCAAATTCTGTGCAGTACGGTCTGGCTCTGGAGGCCAGGAATTCTCCGGTTTAGGAGTGAGGTTTAGGAATATCTTTAAATATTACTGGTTAATGAAGGCAAGCCATCCACAGACACATCAGCTCTTAAGCTGCAATTATGCACCTGGTAATTCTGACTGCACAATTGCACACAAAGACCTCCCAGGGGTCAGAAATCTTGGGGAGCAGTTTCTGTGCATTAGTAACGAGGTGTCCTTGAACTAAAGGAATAAAACCTTTACAGTCAGGTCTTTTATAATAATTTGTGACTCAAAAAACAAAACAAACAAAAACCATATGACTTTGACCAGCTTTCTTCAGCCTTTGACAAAATAATTTCCAAGGCATTCAGTTCGTAGGGGATGACCCAAATTAGTCATCCACAGAGGTTCAGAACAGGTGACTATTATCCAGTGTCCTGTCATAATACAGGCCAAGAAACGTTACTGGGTTTCCTAGTCTCCTGCTTTATCCTTAAGATGTATTTGAATCTCACTGACTAGTGCCCCAGAGCAGCTGCATGGGATGAGAATAGACTTCTGAAGCCCTGGAAACCAAAGTCCATCTTAATGCTGCAATGGCAGCTTCCATGTACAATTGGGGCCATTTTCAAATTTTGCAAGAACACATGGAGTTTAAGCTTGTACTTCCTACCTAAAAGGGATGAGGATTAGGAATGCGAGATGGACCCAGCGAGGATGATATATACCATATGGTCTCCCAGGCATTATAAGCTTTCTGCATGCTTTTCTTTCCAGGGATTTATCACCAAAGAAACTGCCCTTTCCAGACCTTCTAAACAGCTCAGTGGCAGAAACTCCGTTCTCCAGCCTAGGCTACGAGCTGAAGCCTCCTGCCTCTCTGCATCCAGCCTCTCATGATGCTTCCCTAGCAAACGTTTTTGTCCCTTTAATTTCAATTACACCGAGTAAGTGCAATGTTTTCTGTGCCCCAGCTCTGCTTAATAGAGCTCTTCTCTTGCAGGGGAGTAAGCCAAGATAGCTCCCTGCTGTGGGGGGTTCAGCTGGACAAAAATAGTGACTATTCTGTGAAGTGATTGTCGCATCTGGGAATTTCAGCAGGTGCTAGGAATCAAGCTGTGGAGACATCCCTGCTCAGTAGTGGGCAGTTTCCTGCCCCGGCTAAGGTCTGCAGTGGGTGTTTGTACTGTTTGGCCGTGGCACTTTTACTGAAGTTTGAAGCAGCCCTTCTTTAGGCTCTTAACTCCCATCCAGAGATATCTTTTATCTCCCTCAGGGACCTACTTGCTGCTTTTTCCATCTCTGCATTTTGATTTAACACTCCGTGGCCCAGCCCTGTGTCCACCTGCAGAGTCTCACCCTGGGCATGGCACGTGGCACCGCAGTGTCTCATGGCAGGGTATGTCCTGCTCAAGGAGGCCTGCAAAGCCTTGGTTGTTCTTGCTTTTTGAAGAGAAGGATGGGTGCAAAGGCAGTCTGATGAGTGTTCCCTTCCTGCTGTTCCTCTATCCTCTGTTCACTGTTCCCCCTCGGAAGAGAGCGGCAGTCCCAGGCTTTGAGCCTCACCCCGTTTTGTCTCTGGCAGGCAGCATCTCTCCTCTTACTGTGTATGACCAGCATGGTTTCAAGGCCATGCTGCACTTCTCCAGAGACCCAGCTCCCGGACGGCCAGACGTGCTAGTGATGGTTCTTTCCATGCTCAGCACGTCCGCCCAACCAATCAAGAACATTGAGTTCCAGGCTGCAGTCCCAAAGGTGAGAAGCCCCAGACGAGCAGAATAGTGGGACTGCTCAGAAATGTCCTGAGAAGCAGGTTTGCTCTTTCTTGTTAATGTTAGCTTTGTTTATTGGAAATTGCATGGCTCTTTTCCTCTGAACTGTGCACTCGTTGTATGCTGGTGCTTATGGCCACGGTGCCAGTTTCAGAGTATTTCCCAGGCCTTGAGAGGAGAGAAGCAAGCAGGGCTGCAGGCCCAGTGCTTTGACCTGCTGGAAGAGCCTCTGCGTGGGCACATGCAACTCTCTGCTGAGGAACGGCTGCCCTTAGATGTAGGCCATGGAAAGGGATGTGCTTCATGAAACCTTTTTCACAGCTGGTTAAAGGAACCATTGAGGCAGCTCCATGTGACCATTTGTCTTAACCTTGTAGCAGGAACCCAAATGTAGGAGCAGGGCTTCTTTGGAATCCTTATGCTTTTTGGACAAAATGATAGTGGTTTTTTGTTCTCATCCATGCATGAAGGTCTCCAGCTCTTTTTCAGTGTGGACCAAAATGTCTTGCCTTTGTTTTCTCTTCCAGACCATGAAAATAAAGCTGCAACCAGCGTCCGGCTCTGAGCTTCCCGCCTTCAGCCCGCTCCTTCCGCCGGCAGTGCTGTCCCAGGTCCTGCTGCTAGCCAACCCGCACAAGGTGGGTGTCGGTGCTAGCGCCGTGGCGCAGCGTGAGCGTGACGAAGGGCTGGGGGCTTGTCTGAAACATGGGGAAAGTGCGATCTGTGTGCAGGGGCATGGGCCGTGATGACCCCGGCCCTGCCCGGCGCAGAGCTGCTGCCTGGCTAGAGCGTGGAGCCCCTTTCCTGAGGGTGACACTGCAGCGAAGCTGAAGGAGGAGCGGGAAAGAGCTGGGAATCCTCAGCATGACCATCTCTCTTTCTGTTTCTCATAGGATCCTGTCCGACTAAGATACAAATTAATGTTTGTGCAAGGTGTGCAGCGCTTCACTGAGGTGGGAGAGGTGACCGGCTTTCCAGAAGCTGAGCTCTGGAGCAGCAGCTGAACGTCCTGAGCCTCGGACATTGCCGTGTTGCCTTATCCGTGGGCAGGGAGCGTGGCCGGGAGGGCTGGCGTGGGCTCAGCAATGGCTCGTTTCCTTGGTGTCTGCTGTCTCCTTGCCCTGGGTTTCTTTGCACGTGCCTGGCTGGGGGCCTGTGAAGTGGCTGCTTCTGCCCTGCTCTTTCTGTAGAGCTGCCCCTGCTTTACAGGCGGTTGTGTCCTCTAGAGCCCTGCCGTGTGGGAGCCTGGTTGCTTCTATCATGCAGTGTTTCCTTCCATGTTTTTCCTGCTGCTTTCTGGGCCCATTTTCCCTCTCTTGCTTTACATCTTGTCCTGAGTGAAAAAGACCATCACATGTCAGCCCTTCTGGCAGATTGCTCGGCACCAGGAAATGTTTCATGCCGGGCGCCTCACCCTTGTTTTCCCTGGGGTCCGTATGCTTTATGTGGATGGCACTGTAAGGAAGGGTGAGAGGGGCTGTGCGGCCTCAGGCCGATACGGTTTAGGTGGCCAGGTACAAAATGGAGAGTTGAGAGCGAATAAAGGGGGGGTTTGGGGCCACTGCGCGGCTGAGCGCAGCCAGCCTGAGTCACTAGGAGCTTGCTCCAAAGCTGCTCTTGCTGCGGCTTCTTGCCTGGGGCTTCCTCAGCTCCCAACGTGTCCCTGGGGCAGCCAGGAGCTTTCTCCTTCCATGGCCATCCTCTGTGTGTGAGCTGAGCGGGGTTCCTGACTGCATAAAACCAACTTGTTCTGAGACCTGATTTGTGATGGTGTGTTTTTGTCCAAAGTCCCCTGAGTTGGGGGTGCAAAGGGGAAGGTTACAGGTTTTGCTGTCTGGATAACGTGACTGAGTGTGTTGGGAGCGGAGCTGCCCCGTCCTCCGCACGGAGGGAACAAAGTGGCGCCTTTCGGTCGGTGCGGAGCTCCGCGGGGTG
>VZSG01000793.1:54292-76761 GCA_013398315.1 Nothoprocta pentlandii
GCTCCGCGCCGCCACGCTGCCTAGCAACGCCCCGCCCCGCGGACGGTGGCCGCCGGGTGCCACGTCCCTTCCGCGCAGCCGGGGACGGTGGCCGGTAGGGGCCAAGCGGCGGCGTTTCCCGGTGGCGGCGGCGGGAGCGCGGCTCGCCATGGATTTCTCCCGGTTCCTGGCCGACGACTTCGAGGTGAAGAGCTGGGTGAACGGCGCCTTCCGCGCCGTGCAGCAGGAGGCGGCGGGCAAGGTGGACGCGCACGCAGCCACGCTCGTGATGAAGCTGCAGCTCTTCATCCAGGAGGTCAACAACGCCGTGGAAGGTGCCGGGGGCGGGCGGGCCGCGGCGCGCGGGAGCCGCGGGCCCGGGGCGCCGCGCTCTCACGGCGCCGCGCTGTGCTCGCGCAGAAACGAGCCAGCAGGCCCTGCAGAACATGCCGCGGGTGCTGCGCGACGTGGAGGCCCTGAGGCAGGAGGCCGCCTTCCTCAGGGAGCAGATGGTCCTGGTCAAGGAGGACATCAGGAGGTTCGAGGAGGACACGGCGCAGTCCATGCAGGTAGGGGGTCCCCTCGTCCCGCCGCTCGCCTGGCCCTGCCTTTCGTTACCAACGGCTGATTACGCTTAATTCACGATGCTCTTGTTATGTACACCGGGTGTGTTCTCGTTGGCATAGGGGTGCATGACGCTTTTGAGGCAAAGTCAGCACTGTCGGTACAAATGCAGAATTGAAAGTCTTGTTGCTTGACTTAAAAGTTGATTTAACATCTCTTGTTCTTTCAGCCAGATTCTCCTTGTAACAAGCCTTTTTCACACATTTAATAAAATCCCAGCCTAGAAATAACTCCCCTAATGTAAGCATCTGGACAGTCTTTTTTTATTTCAGCGGGGAACAATTCTTTCTCTTGTCTCAGGTTCTTGTAGAGATTGATCGGGTGAAATCTAGAATGCAGCTGGCTGCTGAATCGCTCCAGGAAGCAGACAAATGGAGCACGTTAAGTGCAGACATTGAAGAGACACTGAAAACACAGGTGGGTACCACATTGGTCTTGATTTTTGGCTATTTGCTTTTCTTAAACTGCATTTAAAGTAGGTTCTTCCAGTCACTTTGAAAGACGTTTCTGTTTGTAAAAAGTTCTTGTGGAGCATAGGTAGTAATGCTTCCTAGCATTAAACTCAATAACCTTGTTGTCTTTTTCCTGGTGGCAGGATGTATCTGTGATTTCTGCCAAGCTCACGAGCATGCAGAGCAGTCTGGCCATGCTCGTGGACACACCAGATTACTCTGAGAAGTGCGTGCACCTCGAGGCTCTGAAGAACCGGCTCGAAGCCATGGCCAGCCCTCAGATTGTTGCTGCGTTTAATGCTCAGTCTGTAGGTCAGTAAGGTTTGCCCTTATCTCCTGTCGGTGCAAAGTTTATGATGTGAGAGGTAAAATGTTGTTCGGGTGATGAGTGTATATCCCGGAGGCCCCTGGGATGGGGTTGTGTGTTCTGCTTGTTGGAGCTGTATGCCATGAAATGTTCAGTGCTCTGCAGCTGCCTGTGGTGTAGTTTGGTTTCCTACCTCTTGCACCTGCGGCCACAAAGGGCAACAAAGAAAACATGAGCGGACTCTGTAGGCTGCATAGGTTGTGTAGATGTTTGAAACAGAGGTGCTGAGATAGGGCTGTCCTGCTCTTACAGTTCAGTTGTATTGTGACACCCTCAAAATGGGACACACTACCCGAGTAGGCAGAAGATCCCTGGTTTTGCATTGACATAGTGCTGCTGGGCATGTCTGTTACAGTTTGGTTTTGTTGTGGGGTGGAATATTGTTAGGAAAGGCTCTGTCTCCACGCTGTCCTGAAAACGTTGTTTTATACTCTCCCTTCTTTAGAAGATCACTTGGTATTTTTGATCTGTTCTGTGTGCTTTTCCTTTCCTGCTGTCCCAATGTTCCTGGAAAACACTTGCTCTCTTTGCTTCTCACGTGTGTGCTCCTGGAGATTCCGTTGCAGATCCAGTGTTGTACTGCTATTGCTCCGTGACCTTCCCTGGAGTTCACGGCCAAGTAACAGCGAGTTACAGCAGCAGTGGCTGCAGACGGCTGGAGAGAGAGGAGTGCTTTCCTCGAGTCCTTAATCCCGTGCACAGCTCTTCCTCCCTTCTCTCCCACTTGTCGTCTTTGGCTCTCCTTTGCACACAGAAGGAGAGACTTAGATTTTCCTTAGACTATGCTCATAGACTTTCACAGTTGTTCACACGCACAAGACAAAGGATGATGCTTGGAATATTAAAGTAATCCTCAAGTAATAGGATTTTCCTATATTCTGTGAGTTCTCCAGCAAATAAACCCATATTGGCGAAGAAATATGTGTCAGCACACCTGGAGCCGGTGAGCTGACACGTGGTCCTTTTCCTGGGCAGACTCTTCAGAATAGTTCACTATGAACTTTTTTCATATTCACTGGTTAAAATCTGGGCACATAGGAACATGTTTTTTGTCTGTCTGTTTTCTCACTAAATACTGTTCTTGTGAAGTCATGCTTTTCCCTTGTGTCCCAGTTCCTACAAACTCAATGTATGTCAGTAAATACATCCCCAGAGCTCTGCATTCTCCGACTTCTATAGCTGTAGAGCATCTAAGTTATTTATGATGTTCAAGTTTCATGGTCTCCCTGCAGGTCCTGTTTAAAAAAAAAGTAAGGTATATTGCTAATTTATATGAACTCAGATTTATTTTGTGAATAGTATTATATTCATTGTAGTACAAATCAGACTTTTGAGGACTCTGGTTTTAGAGGCTTTGCGTAAGAGTGGCTGCACCGTTAGGCAGTTGAGGCCAATGGTTTTAGTATAAGTTAACGTGGGATGGTGGAAACGGATGAGGCCTTCATGAGGAATGTGTTCTGGTTTTGCAAATAGTGCTTGTTTCTGGAAATTATGGATTTCCTTCTGTGAAATGCCCCGCTTTTATCTATCTTACGCGAGAAAGATTTACTGGTGAAAAGTTAAATTCATTTACTGTAAATCTGATGCCTGATCTCATTTGAGTGTTGTTTTTAGGCAGCTCTGCCCTTAAACAAAAGGCAAGTGAACAAAAGATGACAGTTCTGTCTTTCTCTGTGGTCCGTGGCACATATCCCCTTAATAGAGGAATTGTTTTACTCAGTTTGGGGTGTATTCTCTCTTACTTTGCGCTTCGGGCCTGACCTTTTAACTATGTTATTTATTTTATTTAGATCAGGCAAAAATGTTTGTTAAAGTCTTCACTGAAATTGATCGGATGCCTCAGCTTCTTGCTTATTATTATAAGTGTCACAAGGTAATTTTTTTTTTCCTTGATAATATTTTAATGTGGAGAAATGGAGGCGAGGGGAAAAAATCTTGCTTGGCCCTGACTGTAGGGGGTGCTGCTACATCGAGGATGCTCTCTTTCCTATTCGGGAGAGGATGGAGTCTGTTCTGTTCCATACTTCGTTCTCTCACATCTCTTTCTGGCTCCTCACAGCTTTGACTACTCCCTGTGGTTTTTAAAGTAATTCTCCTCTGAGAGTTTTATGTCCCCCTTTAAAGTAGTTGTAGAATATGTGTATTTTCCCTGTGCATTATAGTAGTTGTTGTTTCTCTTTTCTTGGATGTGGCTATGTCAGTAATAACTTTATTGCTGCAACTTGCCAGCTGCTGGCCTCTGTAAACTCTTTTCAAGTAAGATTAAAGGTTGGAATTCCAGACAGTTCAGTAGTCATAACCTGATCCTCAAAAGTTCTCTCATGACTGTGACTTTTGAGGATTAAGTTCAAGGCTTGGGCTTGCCAAGTATTTCAACTATTATATGAGGGTATCAATTACAATCTCATTTTATGAGTGAAATACCAATGTTAATTAAATCTTTGGATCAACTAAGAAGCCTCTAACTTGATGCCGAAAGTCGTTTCCTTCTGAGGTGCTGAATTATAGCAGAGAGTTATGCAGAAATCTGGATAGGGGAGTGAGGATGGGCATTGTGTTTCAGCAAAAGTGATTTGCATGAGAAGTTCCTGGTTCAGAATAACAAAACCTAGATCTGTGACCTGTTAGTTCTCTTCTCAGAGTGGTTCTTATTACCCCTGCAGGTGCAGCTGGTGGCCGTGTGGCAGGATCTTTGTCAAAGTGACTTCAGCTTAAATCGCCAGCTGACTGAGCTGTATGACACGCTCCTTGGGACCTGGCACTCGCAGCTCCAGTGGACAACACAGGTGCAGTCACTGCTTCATTTTGGTGTAGGGTTCAGGAGAGAACAAGACTTGGGTAAAGTTCAGAATAATTCACCAATGTTCAGTTATACCCTGTCAATAAAGGACAGGGCTTGCAGACTGCATTCAGGTTCTGGTCTTACTCTTGCAGACAAGACCCTGTAACAAGGGTGCTATGTTACTGCCATTGAAGCTGCTCTATCGCTTTCATCTGTATCTTAAATCTAATTTGTTGTTGTGGCAAACGTGTTCTGTTGCAAAACATTTGAAATGCCTGAATTACTTTATCACTTGTCCTGGAGGAAGCCCTCAAGGTCATGATAGACTGGTTTGAGTCACTCTATAAGATGTTTGAGGGGTTCTGCTGACACTCTTGGAATATATCTGTACCTTTTTGTTTTCTTGTCAATAGTAATGTAGGATGCAAGAAAGTTATTGTCTTTAGTGAAACAGAGAAATTGGTTCATTTTGTCAAGCCTGCAAGAGCCTTCAACCATGAAGGGTGAGAGAGATTCTTATCTTCCTGTTAAGATGCCTGGTGTGAGTGCTAGACGCATCCTGCAAACGGGCTCAATGCTTCCTTGAAATAATGTAATTTTTCTGCTTAATGATACGATGTGAATTACAGGTCAGATGTCGGCTAACATTTTAGGGTGACATGAGCTTTGTCTGTTATCTTCTGTGTTGCTTCTGCTTTCTGAAGAACTGTGTGAAACTTTCTTTTCCATTGTAGCTTATATGAGGGGCCTTTTTGCTGCAGGAGACTAGCAGTGCTCTCAGCTTTTACAGGGATAAGCGAGAGCAGCACTGAAAGAGCAGCTGAAGAAGCAGTTGTGGTAAAGGGCCGTAAAATGTGCTTGAAGAATTGAGGGTGATGTGTGTAAATAAAAGTTCCCAGCTGATTGCAGTCTTTCTACCCTGCTTTCCTGTGCTCGCTGCTGCCCAGTAATTTGGCTCATGCTGCTGTGCTGTTTCTTCGTAGGTGCACCCATAGGAGCATTTTTTGCAGTGTCTCTTGAAGCGAGCGCTGTGTTTTCCAGTGCCCCCTCTGCCGGGTGGTGCTTTCGGCGGTTGCGGTGCCCGCGCTCCGCCGTGTTCAACCTGTGACCTGTTTGTTTCTCAGCCGCTGTGTGCGCAGCACGGTTTCAGTGGTGAAATAGCTATTGTCCTAAGCTTTCGTAATCAGGCTCTGCTGCGTGCTGGGGCAGTGAGGCTCCTGCAGCCATAGGAGCCGTTCTCTTCTGGTTTGTTACCCTTTGTGAAGTTTTTCAGATTTGTTTTGTTCCCTTTTAGTTGGGATTGCGCATCACTTAAAGGAGCTGCAACTGTATAGCATGTCATGTCCTTCCTCTCTGTATCTTGGTCTCCTCAGTAGAGAGAGGGTTTATGGTAATTCTTTGATTTGTCAAAGGAGTGTCAGCTAAGACCAGTTTTGGCAGATGCTTTAACATTTACTGCATTTCTGCAAGATTTTGGAAGTTCTTGGATAATTTCTAGTAGCGAAGGCCTAGTTCCATTAGGTGCTCTGTGCCACCCGTTGCCAGCAGCCCAGTTCTCCGTGCGGGGCATGAAGCCCTTGCGGGGCTGGCGCTGCCCTCTGCCCGGCTCTTTCCTCACAGCTGCTGCTGCCTGTTGCCAGACCCGTCTGTCTGTGGCCTCCCCAGTCTCTGTGGTGAGGTCTAAGGGGGTCTCCCGAGCGTGGGTTCCCTGGGAGGTGCTGCCCGTGTGGGGGTTGCCCTGGGGCAGTGGTGCCCGTTCCGGGCGCTGCAGAAGACAGCAGCCCCTTGACTAAGACAACCTGCTTGGTTTGCTTTGCCTTTGCTCAGACAGTGACCTCCAGGATGTCTTTTGTGGGAATCCACTCGGCTGGTGCTTCCATGCTGCCTCGGAGGAATACAGTGCTCTTTGCTAATAGCCTTTCTTTTCCTCTAGGTTTTCAAGAACCCCCATGAGGTGGTGACTGTGCTGCTGATTCAAACTCTGGCAGCCTTGGTGCCCTCCATCCCGGTGTGCCTCAGCACTGCCATGGAGCGAGTAGGCCAAGAAACCAAGCTGAACAAACTGCTGGAGCTCTACGATGCCACTGTCCACTTCGCAAAGGGGCTGGAAATAGCAATGCTGCCAAACCTGAGTAGGGCTCTGGCGCTGAATGTTTTCATGCTACTGTTTTGTCAACACCTTTATAAAGTTCCATTGTGCATTTTGTTTTGTTTTTACGTGGAAGGGTGTTTATTTCTTTTATAGTATTTACCAGTCGTGGTAAATACCAGTTGTGTAGCATTTGTGCCTTTGTGTGTGTGTATATGTATATATCTTTCACTAAATATATTGACACAATACTGAGTTTACTGAAGCAGAGCTGTTCTAGCCTGCTTGCTGCCTTGGGTAAATAATATTTAGCACTTTTCCTTTTACTAGCTTTAATAGATCTTCTGCCTAGCGGATGAGGAAATGTCTCTAGGGAAGCTATCTGTTAAACCTATTGTGAAAGATCACAAAGAATAAAAGTTCAGGAGTTCCCTGGAATTAAAGCCACACCTTTCCATATGACAGAAAGCTTGCATGAGAGCTACTTCCACTAGACTTCTAGATTTTACCTGATTTTTTTCCTGTTGGTCTTTGATTATGTTTTAATCGAAGGAAAATGCAGGGCCAAACATGATTTCTGATTGGTGTAGCTTCTTCACAGCTGCTTGGTTCAAATCTAACCTGCGCTTTCCTTGCCCAGCAATGTTTGTCTTCTCGTTTTGGTCACGGCTTGATGAATGATTCCCACAAACCGCAAAGCAGCGAGGCGCCCTGTTTACCTACTTCTATGCCTAATGTAAACTATTGGCTATTTATAGTGTTTTACTAATTTGATTATGCTCCTTCAAAGACAAGGTATAGAAAAATCCTCAATTAAAGCTGATGGAGCATTTCTAATGCTATGTTTCCTACGTTTGGTTCTTTGTAACATGGTCTTGAGCTGTTTAAACCCAAATTCTTCCTTAATTATGTAAATTATGATTGCTGGGCAATTCTGTTTGTCTTTTTTGTTTTCTTTGTGATTGACTGTGCACTTTTGGCATTCATTTTCTAACCTTGGCTTGGCTTAATTTTTGGCAGGTAATAAAAATGATTTAAAAGAACTTGGAAAAGATAATGTCAGATTCTAGATAATGATGGAATAGGAAAACAGGCACTGACTTGTTAACTAGGTTAAGAAAAAAGATTATGTTCTTTATGTCTCTTTTGCTGTGAGGTGAGATGTTTGGGATCAGAAGTATCTCGAGAATGGAAGAGCCAGGTGATTCAGAAGTGCAGGGTCAAACTAGTTCTTAGGTGTTTATGTGGAGGAGGGTTCAGTTATGAATCATGGGGTAATTCAGGTTGGAAGGGACCTCGGAAGATCACATAGAACAACCTTCTGTTCAAAGCAGTGTCCGCTCTGAGGTCAGGCTGGGTTGCACAGGGTTTTGTCCAGTCTGGTCATGAAGACCTCTGAGCACGGGGGTTGCACCATCTCAGGACAGCCTGTTCCTACTCCACTGCTTGGCTGTGCTCATGGTGCAAGAGTTTTTCCTTATATCCAGGATTTGAAGTAGTTCTGGTTTGGTGCTAGTTAGAGTTTGGCAAAGCCTCATGGTAACACCTGATGTCCAGGTTTGGTTTGACAAATGGTTCAATTAAATTTTCAATATGGGTTTGCTGCAGCTTCTGGCTCAACAGAATGGCAGTGAGATGTTAAGTTCATCATTTGCATTCAGCTCTGGCTGGTGAACCCTGTGAATGAGTAGTCCTAAGGGAAATGAGTTGGTACCAGTTATTTTAAGTGTGGACCAGGCTCTTTGCTAAAGGAGACTTGCCCCTGTTGTAGGTTGATGGTTAGATATTTCTTGGATGGTTTCCATATTTTCTCTCTAATGTACTTTATAGACCATCTCTTGGTTTTAAGAAGCAAGTGGAAATAATAGCCTTATTTAAATACATGTGAAGTTGGGACTTAAAGCATTGCAAGTTTGTCAGCAGCATGCTCTAACTGAAGAAGTCTTGTGTGTTGCTTAAAACAAGATTTTTAGTAGCAAATTATTTTAAACTAACCATCTGATTACTTGCAGAGGAGCAGAACTTGGTGAAGGTGACGGAGCTGGTAGAAGCAGTGTATGGGCCATATAAGCCCCACCAACTCGAGTACGGCGAGCTGGAAGAGGAGAACCTGCTCATTGGGATCAGCGCCGTGCCCCTGGTGCGCAGCCCTCTGCGGGGCCTGTGGAGGGAGGACGCGGTGGGACAAGGCTGAAGCTGCTGCCAAATACAAGGCTCTTTGTCACAGTTATCGCTCTTTTCTCCTTTAATTGTTTGGTAGTATTTCCTATTTATAGTGTCTCTTGATACCATAGTCTTAACTAAATTTTGCTTCAGAAATGGTTAATTTCAGCAGTATTTTCAGTTCGCAGGTAACCTCTTTATCCAGTAACCAGCACTGCGAGCACCTGCTGGAAAAAAAGACCTTACCAGAATATTATTGTCAGCTAAAAGACTGCCTCAAGTTCCTTATTTTTATTTATTTACGTATTTATTTTAAGAACAGGGTGGGAGGAACGTTCGTTTGTGTGGAAGATTCTGGTGTTGGAATAAGGCTGTTTTTACTTGAAGGTCTGCTAAATGCAGGATTAGGCAGCCTGATTTAGTTAGGATCATGATGTAGGAGGACGGAAACAACCAGAACTGTTCTCTCTCAAGTGCTTCACAGGATTGCACAATGCCAAGAGGAAGATGTGATACACACAGTGTCTTTTTTTTTTTTTTCTCCTGTTATTTAGGAGCACTGGGAAGTAATTGACTGTGTCCAGGAACTAAACCATTCGGTGAACAAACTCTTCATTCTGGCTTCTGGAGCTATCGACAACTGCATCAAACTTACTGATGGACTTGGAGTGTGTGGGCTTCTCAAGGCCCTGAGAGCTCTGTTCACAAAGTAAGGTGCCGTTAGTGCCACTGCTGCCTTCATCCGAAGGGGTGGCAAGCGTTCATGTAGCAACCAAGGACTCTAGTTTATGAAACATGGCCAAGTGCTGACTGCCTATAACCACTATATGAATCATCTGATACCCAACTCTAAGCTTAATGTCATTAGAGATTATATCTTAATGCAAAAAGACAAAGTTTTTGATGGCTAGAGGGAAGACTCGGCTACTTTGTTTCGGTTGAGCTGGTTTTGTATTCATAGGAAATATTTTTTTGGGGAAAAAATGTTTCCAAGAACCTAATACAACACAGGCAAACTGGTCTGCTGAAAGTAGAACTTCTTGGGGAAATGTATATTTACTGGGGCAAGTGATCTCCACAGTCAGAATCCACCTGAAGTGCAAGATGCCCTATTGAGTAAGTTCTTGTCTTAAAATAATTCCCAACCTGCTTAGATAGTATTCTGGTACTCATTACCTTCATGTTCTTTCCTGATTTCAAAAGAGCTGATCACAAGGTATAAACCGGGCTGTTACCTTGTTGCCCTGTGGGGATAGGGGAAGAGGAAGCACACTTCTGATCTCAGCTTCTTTATAGGTAATTACATAGCAGGGTTCATGCCTCTAGCTTATGGGCATTATGTTTAAAAAAAAAAAAAAAAAAAAAAAAATGGGGAACAAAATGTTCCTTTTTATACATGTTCTCACCTGGGGAGTAGCTGAGAAAATAAACTTGCAAGAGGTTGTGGTCAAGGGCCGGCTGATGGTGGAGCAGCAGTAGCCTTATAAACTTTGCCTGATCTCTCCTAGGAGACGTGATGAGTGTAGTGATAACAAAAATGACTTACTCATTCCTCATCACAGGAGAGCAGGGTTCCTGGTCACCCACATGCAGCAAATTGAAGTGGCCATGCAGCAACCAGTACTTCTAGTGTAGGCTGGAGGGGGTTGTGGCTGGTCAGTCCCTCACGTGCATTTTATTATACTGGAAAAACTAGTTCTTTTCTGAACTATTCTTCTGTCTCTGGTTCTAATTTGTCCCTTGTTGAGAACTTCACGAGGAGGTTGCTGGAAATGTTGCTGCATTGCTTTCCATTCTATAGTTTTACTCTAGTGCCTATTTTTACTTCTTTTATACATATAGGTATACGTCTGACTTCACAAATGCTTTGCAGTCTATACGAAAAAAATGTAAACTGGATGATATCCCATCAGATGCACTTTTCCAGGAGGACTGGACTGCTTTCCAAAACTCTATCCGGTAAATTGATATTTTTGCCTGGTTCAGAACTTACTTTTATAGAGAAGTTGAAAGAGAATTACCTGGGATCAGTTTGCATGGGTTATGCCGCTTTAGCCCCAGAGCTGCTGGGAGTGTTGGTTGTAGTGACTGGGTTTCAGGCTCCTGTGAGCACAGTAAGTGTTATGGGGCACACCCCTTCTCTGGAGCAAGACTGCATGTCACAGCACTTGAAGCATCAGCAGCTCTTGGAATAATTCCCAGTGACAGGCTGTCACGCAAAAAAAGGGACATCAGAATGTAATGAAATGGATGCAAAGTTTAAAAAATGACAAGCTAAAAAAAAAATGTCGCCGGGGGACATTGGTGGTGCTGACAGCTTATGGATTTTTTTTAATTTTTTTTAGTATTCTGAAGCCTGTCTGAAATAGATAATCTTAGGTGTGTGACATTATCTGCCTCAAATGTTACAACATACATTTTGTCTTATTCTTTCCCAGAATAATTGCTACTTGTGGCGAACTGCTTCGTCAGTGCGGAGACTTTGAGCAGCAGCTTGCCAACAGGTGAGTGTGGCTGAGCTTGCTGCAGCAGCTCTCAGCGCTGGTGTCGGTTACGAAGGAAACAAACCCCTCAAGGTGCGTGTAGTGTGTGGAGCACTGAGAGAGCACAAGGTCGCAGTGCTCTAACGTTTGCACAGAAAGAGTAGTGTGATTTAGAGCATGCAGCCTCCCACTCTAGTTCATTCTCTGCCAAGGCTTCACTGTAACAACAGCCAATAAAACAAGACAAAAAAGTCAAAGCAACAGTATGAAATATTACAGGATTATTAAGCAAAGTTACATTTAGGAAGTGTAGAGCATGTGTTGGGGTTTCTGTTTTGTTTTCTTCTCTGGAGGCACAGTTGTTTAGGAATAGTCTGTAACTTTCTGCCCCCCACACACCTCTCTGTCTTCTGAAACATAAAGGATGGATCACAGACTGCTTCATTTAGTCCAGGCTCCAGTGCTCTGAGTTAGTGATAAAAAGGCTTTTTCTGGGCGCCTGGCTGATGTGCCCTATTTGCCTGCTGGGCATCAAGTGGGCTGCCAGGCTGGGGCGAGGAAGGAATTTTCCACCAGACCAAATTGGCATGATTCTGGCTTCCCTTGTGACATGGGGCATGAATCATGTGCTGACATGAATCTAGGTGTGCCTCAACTGATCAATTCCTTGTAACATGAGAAATCTCAAGCCAGGGGCAGCATGGAGATCTTTTGTTGCTTGCGAGCAACACTTTCCAGTCTCTTGCACGTCAAAATGCTTTAGTTTGACTTGTCGGCTCAGCCTGTGGTTGGCATGAGCCAGTGGCCTGCAGGATACAGGAGGATGGGTTTGTTCTGTGTCTTCTAAACTGTGAGAGAGCACAGTCATCTTTACAGCTCAGTATTTGGGCAGTTTTCAGCTGCAGGGCAGGGGAGTGAGAGTTGGCAATATTTAGTGCCTGCCACCTCTTTCCCTTGAAGAAACACATAGGTAGCAATGATGTTTAAAGGTTGCTAGTAGTTCTAGAATAGTTAAAACTTGCAGCTCTTGCTTTCCTGCCCTGAGAGAATTAACTTTGTGCTGATTTTTTTTTTTTTCCATTACTTACTCCTTGCATCACATTTGAAGGCTTTGGCTACCTTGTGGAAGACAGAAATTTTCCCCAGTGAAGTTTCTGTTAGCCTCCACTTTTGGGAACTTTGCAGCAGATCTAAGGAACACCTTACTGGCAATATTTCTGTATTTCTGCCACAGCAGTCTGCAAAGCAGTCAAGACTGTCCTGGGTACAATTTTGCAGGGGCATGAAGCTGCTTCAGGTCATTGTTGTCATTGAAATGAGAGATTCCTTCTCCCTACTCACCTGTTGTGTTTTTGATCCCTCCTTGCATTGATTCGAACAATTTTCTGCAGCCTCAAGATGAGCTGGATCAATTTGGTGCTCTGAGCAAAAAATAACCTTCTTGTGCAAAGAGAAATGCTTTCCCATTAGACTGATGTACTAATAGTCTGGATCTGTCTACACAAATACTAGTGGTGGTGCAAGGGATGGAGAAGGTTGAGGGGTGTAGCATGGCTTCTGGTCTTAGCTGTTCACTAAAGGATATTCTGAGCTACCTGATGATCAAACCACACAAAATATTTGTTCTTCATATTTACTGCTCTTTTGAGACCCCAAAGGAAATGGTAACTAGTCTATAGGGGCTTCGTTTGCAGTCACAAGGGAGTGCCCTAATGCACTCTTATGCTCTTCCCTTCTGCTCCCGACACGTGCAGATCTGGATTTAAAATTTTCCTACCAATATCTGGAACTGCATAGTCTCTTTGCAGTGCTTTGTGATGGCAAGTTTTTCTGTAAACGAGTGCAAGTGGCTGCTCGTAAGGGTTTTCCTCTGTCTCTGGAGGGCTCACTGGGCCTTGTGGTTCCATGTTGCTCTCCAGGAAATTGTAGAGCAATCTGGCACTGTCTTCAGTGACTAGGAGGAAAGGTGTGCAACTGAGTGACCTCTCTGCCTACGGGGTAGGGTAGAACAATAATCACAGGACATACTAGGGAGTGATTGAGTCAGAGAGGCCCCAATACCTCCAGTCACTTCTTTCTTAAGCTATTACTTAAGTTGAGATGCTGCTGTAAGTCTTCCTGGAAGCATCATGAGGGCAACAGAGCTGCTTTTATAGAATTCTGTTGCTGACTTTGTCTGCTTGCTTTCAGGATTTTATCAACTGCTGGGAAATACCTCTCGGACTCCTACAGCCCTTGTAGTTTTTCTGGCTTTCAAGATGCCAGTTCTGCAGAGAAGAGCAGCTCTGTCAAGAATCCCTGGCAGGAATACAATTATCTTTTGAAGGAGAATCCGTCTGAGTACGCCAGCCTTATGGAGACCCTTTACACTCTCAAGGTAGCTTTGCTGTCCAGGAGAAACTGCCTTTCTAGCAGGAAATGATTGGGCTTAGGTAGATAAATTTGGTAGGTGGGGATTGGATTCCACCTACAACCGGATTACATTTCATGTTGAGCTGTAGTCTTTTGATGGGCTATGCTCCGAGTCTTCCACAGAGACATAAATCTGCTGAGAGAAGGAAATGTCAAAGCCCAGGAAGTTTGGGCTCATTTCAGAGAGCCAGAACCTGGCAAGGTTCTTTGAACACGTCCATATCAGCTCAAGTGAGAGACAGTCTATCACAGAAAGACATGTGGCAGATTATATTGACGCAATCTCGTATTCCAGCCCTGTGTACTAGCTTCTCAAGACTTTCTGTGCCACTTATATTCTGTTGCCATATCCATCCTGAAATCCAATTCTACAAGATCATTCATGCATGTATCTGTGAACAGGGTCAAATGACTAGTTAACTAATCTTCTGGTGGATCTAATTTATGTTTGTTTGCCTTCCTCAGTCACTTACAATAGTAAAGTCAAGGTTACGTGTTCTGTCTCATTTTCTCAAAGTGTTTTTTAATTTCTTCTGCTCTTAATTTACATGCAACTTGTGTAGCTGTGCTGTCACTGTTATGAGATTGACTAATACCTTGGCTAAACAGTAGATTTCTATTATGTGTCTTTCTCCTTAAGTAGAACTCTTAATTCCACGCAGGGAATCCCCTAGTTGTGCCCTTTGAGTAAAAGGGCATATTTGTATTTCTTCTCCTATGGTAAATGGAAATACATTATCTGATTTTTCATTTAAAGTTTACTTTCTGGGCTTTTGTTCACCTTCCCTTCTGTGCCCAAAGAAAGAATGAAAATCCAGCCACTACTAGAGAGCTTGTAAGGCAATGCAGTGTGAACTCCTGTCTTCCCGGGGCATTCTGGTTGAGTGCAGATTGTAAAGGTAATTTTGCCATCTTCACAGCAAGTTTCTTTGCATCTTGCCTGTACTGAGGCCAGACATGGCAGGGAAGTGACAAATTCTTTTTCCACGTTTCAGGGAGCTGTGTGCAGTTGGTGCTTGAACACCTAGTGGGAACAGGTCTTTCTAAAGGAATCATGTTGTGCCGGTGCAGAGAAAGGCTCTTATGTGTTAGGATGGCCTAATAAGGACCTCTTCAGGAATATTAACAGAGCTCTTCTGTGGTCAGTTTAGTGCCATCTGTATATAATTGTTTTTATGTGTGTTTTAGGAGAAAGGTACAAGTAACCACAACCTATTGTCTTCCTCTCGCGCTGCCCTAAGCCACCTCAACCAGCTTGCACACCACCTGGCTTTCGACTCCGTTTTCCTTCGCATCAAACAACAGCTCTTGCTCGTTCCTAAGATGGAGGTGAGTAATGGTTGCACTGATCTGATCTGAACAGTGATAAGGTTTTCCCTTGGCATACCTTAGGGCAAGGTACAGCTCAATGCTGCTCGCCTTGCTGCTTTCCAGAATATCACAGTAATTCCCTCTGGTATCACCTTTTTTCCATGAGCTGTGCTCAGTGACAAAGTTTACATGCTTCCCACTACTACATTCACAGCAGATGACTGCAAGCCCTAATATGTGTCTGAGATACTGTTTTATTTCAGCCTATGTATTTTCCATAAGGAGCAGTGTGGACAGGGGAAGCAAATCTCCAACTAGTCTGTGTTCAGTTTTGCTAGAAGTCTGTGGGTAATCGCAGATCTCGTCACTAGGTCCCACTTTCCCAGAATATCCACAGATTCCAAGCTCCAGAACTTCATAGACTGCTTTTTGCCTCCCAGGGATGGAACTCCAGTGGCACTGGTGAGACCTTGACGGACGATCTGCCAGACTTCAGCCTGACCCCTCTGGAGTATATCAGCAACGTAAGAGCAGGCCAGGATGGTGTCTAGAAGCCCAGTGCTGTGGGAATCTCATCTGTGCTTTGCCAAGTTTCTGTAAAATCACAGTATTTGTGGAATTTGTTGTTTAATGGTGAGAAGTACTGTTAGTGACCCAGTCCTGATCAGTATGATTATGCCATCCTTGTAAGAAATCACTGTCAATTCTTGAATAGCAAAAGAACTTTGGGAACAAAAACGGTGTTTTATTTTTTATTGCACTGTTTGTAGTATTAATTCTTGTAACAGGATGGAAAAAGCCAACTTCTCTTTGTAGTGGTAAATACTGAGCATATCTTAAGAATGTGGCTCACTGAGCTGCTGTTTGGGAGTGATAAGTTTCTGAAATTCATTATCTTGTCACTTGGATTCATGTTTCCTTTTCTGTGGTTTTGTTTGGATCAGTCTCTTGGATTCTGGTCCAGGAACAATCCAGAGGTCAAAAATATGCTTAGAGTTACGATACGGGATTTCATTACTGTGATTGTTTCAGTGACTGCTTTTCTCACCTCCGGAAAAGTGTTTTTGTACGAAGTGTAATGATCAGCAAGAGACATAGTTTGTTTCTGAGCTCCTGTACGTGTGAGCTGCTGTCAAGCTCAGCTTTCTGCCTTCAAGTTTGTATTATTGCACTTGGCTTTTTCTTCATTTGTGCAGTGACTCAGCTCTTTTGTGCTTTTATTCCAGATTGGGCAATACGTTATGTCACTGCCTCTCCACCTTGAACCATTTGTCACTCAGGAGGATTCTGCTTTGGAACTGGCATTGCATGCTGGAAAACTGCCTTTCCCTCCAGAACAAGGTAGGGCGAAACCAGGGAAGTAGCATGTCTGGAGGAAGGTTTCACATTTTGGCATTACGTGCGATGGGTCATAGTAAGGAAGCTGTTCGAGATCCATTCCCTTCTGATTGTTCATGATGTTTCTTCCAGCAATCTTCTGCAGAGGCCATGAGGACCATCTAGACAATGAATAAAACTTTTTTTGTTGGGGTTTTTTTTTCAATTTTATTCAGACAACAAGCTCTAGTTCCTCCCCTTTAAGTTAGGGGATTATTAACTCCCCTTTAAGTTAGGTTAGTGATTATTAACCCTGTGGTTTGGGGTGTCAGACCTTAAGTATTACTGTTTCATAGCTGGAGCAGTATTTAATGTACTGGATGCTGTCTTGGAATACCATGAGTGTCTGATACCCTGTTTCCTTGTCCCATGAGGAGTATGGGATCACCTGTACTGTTGTATTTGGGTTGGTCACTTACAGCAAAAGGGCAACAACACTGTTTGCCTTTGGACATCTTATTCCTTTGTCTCCTTTGCCTGCAAATCCAGGAAGGACTGTTGTTACTCCCTGGGTGGCCTGCAATGTGCGCCTGTCAGAGCAGCAGCAAGGCAGAACCTGGCCTGTAGACTCTTGCCTTGGGACAGGTTTTGCATCTTTAAGAGAACAACCTTTTCTTAGGGATCCAGTCGTGTGTCCTAGTCTCCATCATCAGAGTCCAAGGAAGAGCAGAATTCAAATGATGCTTATTTCATTTAAATTTCTTATTCGTTCTTTATTATCCCCACTTGAAAAACCATTAGAGCTCCACTGCTATTACTAGTGCTGCTCACGACCAGTGAGCAGATACCCGTCACCATGATTAAAGGCATGGATGGAAGAAGTGCCGCTGGGGCTGCTCTTTGAGGCAGATGTGGCCCCATTGCTCTTCAAAACTTTGTCCCCAGTGCATTTCTTTAGACCCCGGGAATTCTTTCCTTGCAGACCCCTTGCAGTCCCCAGTGCCGCATGGTGCTGCAGTTCATCTCCTTGCAGGGCTTGCTTGCTCTGGCGGTCAGGCAGCGTGGAGCTCGCTATTTATAGTCTCCCTGAAGCTTTCTGAGAATACACCCTTTGCTTTAGGTTTTGGCATCAGCCATCTGTCATCTTGAAGCATTTACATCTTTAATAAGTCATTAATTTTCAAAATGTTGATGAACCCAGAATGTCTTCAACACTTGGAAAACCCATGAATCACTGTCATTTGAGTCGTTTGTAAAGCAGTCCTGGAACAGGCTGCGTCCCGGAGAACATGCCAGGGAGTGCCCGTGATCCGGGCCCCAGCACCTGTCATCCCTTTAGAAATTAGTTACCTGATGAGTAATAGAGGGAAGTGTTTTGGGTCCTGAGCTATCTTTCAATGTTATATAGTATCAAGGAAGATAAATTACAGCTTTGATCATTCCAAACTAGCTGACAAACTGTTTGAGTGTCAGTGCCTTAATGCTTTGTTGAATAAATTGTTAACCATTTATGAATTATGTCCTGTTGCAAAACTGGTAAATGCAGGTAAGCGAAACGGCTGGTAGCTAACGCGGGTTCTGTGCGCAGGGGATGAGTTGCCCGAGCTGGACAACACGGCCGATTACTGGCTGGGCTCCATCGCCAGAGCCACAATGCAAACCTACTGCGAGGTCATCCTGCAGATACCGGGGCTCAGCGGGCACTCCACCAAGCAGCTCGCCACAGACATCGGTGAGCCTGGCCTGGGAACTGTGCTGGGGCGCCTGGGCTCTTCCTTTACTGTGTTTCAGTTTAAGAAATTGCTGTATGGGTTTCTCCTTTAATCTCGTGCGGATGTGTCTGAACCTGCTTAGTGCAGTGGTTCATGGCTGCTCTTTTGCAAAGTGCTCTGTCACGTCCCTCTCCTGGGAAAAAGGTTTTTCTGGTAAGTGCTTCCGCCTCCTCAGAGCTTTGTGTTTTCTGAGTGTGCAAGTCAAGGTCCTTCTCAGTGCAGAACCAAGCTGGGCCTGTTTCTGCCCTGATAATGGCTGCCAACTTCACCATGGCCAGCCTGACTTCAGCATGGAGTCAGTCAACTGGAGCACCCCAGCTGAAGTTCCCACCTTTGCTGCAAGCTCTTAACTTGTCTTTGAATTGATTGGGGTCCTTAATCTGTGACCTCTGTGACTTACTACTCTGGGGACCTGGGTCCACCCCGCAAGTGCTGTAACACGGCAGAGTGTGTCGGTCCTCGGAACAAGACAGACAGTTGTTTAAACTAATGGACCAAAGGCAAAAATATTTGCCAGTCAGTGCAGTTAAATTCCAAAGACAGGAGCTGTCTGTGCGCCCCAGCTGGCAGTGACAGAGCAGTTCTAGCTGTCCTGAAGGGTGAAGAAAGACCTTCGTTTGGGTGTTGCTTGCATAGTGTCTTTTATTAAATACATGCTTATCCTTCGTCTTTCAGACTATCTAATAAACGTGATGGATGCCCTCGGCCTCCAGCCATCCAGAACGCTGCAGAACATCGTGGCGCTGCTGAAGGTGAAACCAGAGGAGTTCCGGCAAGCGGCGAAGGGCGTCCCGCGCCGAACGGCCGGCGGCGTCGCCGCCATGCGGGGCCTCGAGTGCTGACTGCGGCCCGGCCCGCTCCCTGCAGACCTTCCGCGGAAGGTGAAGTCCTCTCTGGGCATAAGAGGAATTTATGAAGAATTTTAAATAAATGTCTGTTTAGGAAAAGCTTGTTCGTTCTTTCTATCTTTAGAAGTGAGGAAAGGTTTCTTATAACCAAATTGCCTAGAAACTGTCTGAATAACCTTCGGTGGGTTGAACGGTGCTGGCTTCTGGCGAAATTGGCCTGCCGCTAGCTGGGAGAGTTCATGCTTCGCGACAGTGGGATGACTGTCCTTTTCAGAACAGTTTAATGAATTTTGAATCTAAAATTATGGGGTAGGTGCAACATAAATCAACTGATTGGAAGCTCCTCTAGCTGGAAGCAATGGCCCTTGCTCAAGTCTGTCATTATTCACCATCTCAAGCACAGAGTCTCATCAAGCAGCAGAAAACACATGATCAAACCCAACTCGGAGAATAAACCCAGTTTTGTAGGTTGTTTCTTGTGAAATGTGTACTACAGCTTACGACTAAGATGGGTCTAATGTATTTTATGAAATAATGTTATTTTCTTATGAAATATATTAAAGATTGATATTTAGATCTTTGTAGAAACCCTCATCTAGCTTAAGAAAGCTTCCAGCACTTCCACAGCTTTTTTTTCTTAAGACAAAATTAGGTAAAATACAAGGAGATCCCCAAACAGCAGTGCCAGCTGCATCAAACCTATGTGCAAACCCATCTGCTTTGGAAGGGGGAGAAACCCACTTGCCTTCCCTGTGCGTGTTGCTGCTCCTGCAGCTCCGGCATTTGTGGCCTGGACTCCCTTGGTGAGTAATTTGTTCCCCCATTTCCATCTCTCTGCCTCCTTCCTTGGCCCCTTGCAGGCTGCAGTGCCCAGTGCTCAGCCAAATCCGCACATTCCTCCTCGCTCTGCCTTGGGCTTGTCCTGTGTTTCGGGGAGGCCTCGCTCTGCAGCTGCCCGTCCCTCCTTGCTGCTCCTGGGCAGCAGCACTTGGCGGTTCCCCTGTGGGACTTGTTTAAAGCACAATTTATTTTATGCACTATTTTTTTTTTTTTTATTATTCTTGGTGGTGTTTGCAGCTGGCTGATCAGTATTTTACCCTTCAGGGTATGAGATCTTTAGCTGAGAATCCCCAGGTGAGATGAGCAATCGCGTGCCGTGAGCTGGGGCTTCGCAGGTGCCTTTGGCTCCAGCTCGACGCCGTTCCTGCTGGCCCCACGTGGGAGCAGCTGGCACGGCCGCTTATCTGCATGCCCATCTGGGAAAGGGAGCCGGCTGGTAAAGAGCCGAGTGCGGGAGCGAGACACTTCCACTTTATTAGCTGCCAGACGCCCTCTATAAACCAGCAATAACCAGAAGAGTAAACTGGGGCCTGCCAGAGAACACGCTGTTCCCGTCTCCCCGCTGTCAAAGGGGTAGATCTCATTGCTGCTGCCTCTCCCATCCTTTCCTGCCTCGTAACCAGACAGGCTTTTGAGGCTGTTCCCTGCCTGCTGTTATTGCCGTGCTCGGGGCGAAAGGTTGGAGGTGCTGGAAGCTGCTGCCTCGCTGGGGCCTGTCCGGGCTGAGCCCCGATGCTGCGAGAGCACGTGGGGAATCCAGCATAGCCCCCCAGTGCTGCACCCCAAAGACGCGATTGCCGGGGCGCTTTGGCAAGGGCTGCGCGGGGAGCAGGAATGTGCCCGCACTTTCCCGCTTGCAGCCGCCTCCTTGCAGGGCGGCCGCTCCATGGGCAGCAGGAGGAGGCTCAGGACAAGCCCTGGGCTGCAGGAAAGCCTCTCAGGTCCCTTGGCTCCAGCAGCTGCGCCGGGAGCAACGAGCGCAGCGCTGTCTGCTGCTCAGAGCCCACTTCATTGTTTTCTCTCTCATATTTTACTGCACGAACTTAAGCAAATGGCTCTGCTGTGGCTTGGGGCGAGAGCAGTTTTTCACTGTTGCAAATCTGAGGTCTTTGTGGAGGTAAAATCTTAGCTTGGTTGCGTGTTTTGAGTGCAGATTTGGTAGAGGGGAGACTCAGCCACTTGTTTCTCATTGAGCTGTTGTGCGGGTGAAAAACTGTCTCTTCAGAGGAGCTGGCCTGGTCAGAAGGAGATTTGGATCCCTCGCTGGGGATTTATCCTGCTTGGAGGTGATGCATCAGGGAGAAGGAAGTGAGGATTCGAGCAGGAAAAGTCCGGGGCAGCTCCTGTGGGAACTGGATTCCACCATCCCCAGCAGGTTCCCTACCTGCCCGCTGTCGCCCCAGCACCACGGCAGCTGCTTTTCCTTGCTTAGCTCACGCTATTCCAGGAGGGGACTATTTCTGCACTGCACCCACTTGCACGCAGTGCTGGTTGCCCAGGGCAGCTGTTTGCAAGCCTTGGGTGGCAAATGAGAACCTGGGAGTAGCCCAAGGACTTTCTGCGAATGTGCTCCCTAAATTTGGCTCTTTATTACTCATATCTTTTATTTACTCTAGATATTCTCTGGCTGCAAATGACTGTAAATTACCTCTATTTTTGCTTTCCTCACCCCAATCAAAATCAAGGACAAATATATTTTATCAACAAGTTTAACAGCTCAGCTTGGAAGGTCAGTGTTGAGGGATGAGGGTACTTACTGTGCAAATTGATAAGCAATTTAGTACCTGAGGATTAAAGTGTCATCTCCTCCTTTGCCTGGGCTGATGGAGCAGGGTGCTCTTCACATCACTGAGGAAGCACAGGCGCTTTCTGAGGCAGTTTCTCCCGCAAGAAGCGTTCTGGTTGCTTTAACGATCCTCCTCTCATAATTATAACCTTCCTGTGGAGTAAGTTAAATAAACCCAAACAGGGGTTTGCTACATTTGTTTTTCGTTCTGCGACAATTGCATCAGCACAATGAATCTAATGAAATTTGATCTACCCAAAACAGATGTAAAATCCTTAAAGGCTGCCTATGATTCTGTCTTTAATATAGATATTCCTACAGCTTTTAGCGCCCCGCATAAGCCCTTCACTCCCAGGGCTGTTATTTTGAGTGTTTTCTGAGGTGAAAGGCCCCAGAGCGTGGAAGAGATCGCACGGAGCGATGGGCAGGCGCAGCCGCCCTTCCTTCATCCCGCAATCCCTGGAGCCGGGGGCTGTGGGCTGCAGGAGACGCTCGTGTCGCCGACGGACCCCGTCATTTCAGTGCTTAGGGACTTGACAAGCCAAGCAATTAGTAGAGATAAATCTGTTGCTCTGTGTTGGAACCGTGTTTGTTGCTACACACAAGAAGGAAACAGCAGCAGAAAGAAAGTGGCCAGAAATGACTGGTTCTCACCCCAGCACGTGGGCTAATTTGGACATTCCTGCTTTAAAAAAGAAGTCGCCACAAAAGTCTCCAGGAATTCAGCAACCTCCGGGCTGGAGCCTCATCCCCGTGGAGGCAACGGAGCCCCCGGCTTTGGCGGCTGCCGCGTTTATAAGCGATTAGCACCTTCGTTACGTGGTCCTGCTGCCTCCCCTGCTGCGTCCCCGGCTCGGCCGCCTCCGAGGGCGCTGCGGCTGCCGGCAGGAGCCGATCGTGGGCCCGGAGGACGCGTGTCCGGCGCGGGAGCTGCCCCGGGCAGCACTTTGTTCATGGCTTAGTGTGCGTAGGGTGATGTGCTCAATGCTGATCGTTTACAGCCGAACGGGAGCAGCCTGGTGCCCAGGAGGGGAGCCTGTGGCTGTTTGTGGGGCACTGATGGTACCGCAACAGGCGCCGTCTTGTCCACTGCATAGTCCTGTGCGGTGGCACCCGAAAGCCCTGGGAAAGCCTTGGCAGCAAGCCCTGGGCCAGGGCCGGCCGCTGCCGGCCCGCTCTGAGCCCCGTTCCCGGGCGCTCCTGCTAACACCCAGGCACGTGGGCCACGCGGGCGCTGCCGGGCT
>VZSG01000793.1:80396-96250 GCA_013398315.1 Nothoprocta pentlandii
GCAGGGGGGTTGGACTCGATGACCTCTGAGGTCCCTTCCAACCTCAAGCATTCTATGATTCTATGATTCTCTACTTTTTCCCTTTTCTTTTCCCCATGTTTCAGGGTTTAGTTTATCAGAGGATAATTCAGTCAATGCCAGTTTTGTTGAGGCTGCATCCTAGCTATTACTGCTGCTGAAATTCAGAGATGTAAGTATGAAAGCGTGAGCGTTACGACACAGGAGTTGAACTCTGGAAGGTCACGGAATTTATAGCTTTAGAGTCTCCAAACTCCTCCGTGCAGCTGATGGGAGGTGTTGTGTTTAATGTTCTCTTCAGTTTAACTGCACACGTGGGTTTTGCCTACCTGGTTTATTACTACAGAGAACACAGAATATGCATGAGTTGCATTTGGATTTACATAACGTGTAACGAAAGCCTGCGCCAAGTCTTGCTCTCTCCTGCATGAGCACACGTGTGCTCTGGCTGACAGCCAAGGCCCATGTTAATCTAATGTTAACAGGCTCATTAGAAAAGATAAAGTGGTTGTTCCTCTCGCTTACCTGTCCAGAGTCACATTTGTTGACATGTCCCTTTCATAAGACAATATATGGAAAATCCAGTCCTAAGAAGACAAAAGTTATTCAGAACTGAGATGAGGCTTCCTCTCCATGCATTTGCCTGGGCAGAAACCTCAGACATAAAGAAACCTGTAGTGAATATTCTTTCCTTAATGCAGCTCTGCTGGATTAGGAACACTCCCACTCTGTGGTTTGTCTCGGGGTTACAGCAGGCACCCAGGCTGCCCGATCTGCTCCGTGCTGGTGCTCCCTGGTGATGCCACGTGCAGACTGGCGCTGCAGCTGCGTTTTCCACCATACAATGGGGTCTGTAAGTCAATCGTGCTTGTCTACCTGCTTGTAGCTCCTACATTTGGCAGCTCATAGATGTCTCTGCTGCACGCACAGTGTGCCAGTGCAGTCATGCTGGCTGTAGCTTTATCAATTTTGGTATTGAAGATTAAGTGTTTATGTAAGGGATATGTGTGAAGTGTTTGGTGCCAGGATAAGTTAATCAGCATGCCTGTTTAAAATCACCTTTGACGTTGATTGCAACCAGAGAAGACATGAGATCTACTGTGTGCAGCGGGATATACCACGGGAACACTGCACGGATGAGGATGTTGTGCCTGTGCAGCTGTGATGCTGCAAGAATACTGTGTGGCAAACACTTAGCAAGAGAGAAAACAGTCATGCAAGCAACCCTGCAATGTATATGGGTACAAAGAGATAAGACTGCATGTGTAGCTTTGACACTGCCTAATCTTTAGCATTTAATGAGTGATCCAAATGCAGTATTCATTTTCTCTTTAGAGAGCTCATGAGATCTTATCACATCTTATCTGCCTCAGCTACGCTTGTGTGTACAAAGTGGCTCTGTTTCTGGCTGTTCTCTCCTCCTGAAAGAGCATGAAATCACACAGGTGCCATATTCCCTCTCAAGCAGCTGTCCTGGTAAATGGATTAAACAAAGCAGACTGCAGACTGTGAATTAGGCAAAATTTGTAATGCAGCAATAACGCTAAGCACTTGTGCTCTATATTTTGGTGAGCAAACTCATAGAAAGCAAATCTGTATATTCTGTATTTGCATTATGTGGGGAGGTGATTGCTCATGTTTGGGTCGTTGGCTGTGCTTAGTGCAGGAGCATAGCAAGGGAAGCCCCAGCGCTGGGGAGGTGTCACCCCTTGTTTCTGTTTCATGCACTGGAGCTAGTCTTCAAATATGTAAATGTGCTGAAAATGTGTAATTTAGAAAAGAGCTGCCTGCTACCTGAACATTAACTCTGAACATACCAACTGATTCACACAGTTAAGAACATCTAATTATTAATGAATGTTTTAAGACAAGGGATGGGAGTTACCTCTGAAGCTTCCGAAGGCCAGTCTGCCATGGAGATGGTCATTTTATACTGCGTGTCACTAGAAAGCAGAAAGAGGAAGGTTAATCAGGAGAGAATTCCCTACTCCGCAGTCACTGGAGCTGTAGCTCTGTTTCAGGTAAGCGACCCCAAAAGATTTGCTACAGTTTTATAAAGGTCAGAATTGATGGGAGATGGGAAATGCAGGATTCCCTCCACCTTTAGAGCTGCCAGAAATAACTGTGTACTTACTTGCATGTTTCCTTACAAGAGTCAATACAAAACTGTCTGTGTCCTATATTTGATCTCAGTGATGAATAGCAATATGCTGTTTGACGAAAACAGAAAATCAAAGCATTTGTTTAGATGAGAACCTATCTTATCTGGATTACATAATTTCTATTTAATAAAAGAAGTATTTTCAATACAAGCCTGCTGCACAAATTTGCTTTCTTCCCCACTAACCTTCTTTTCCTTGAAAACTCAGGCAAAATGATTAGATAATTTAATACTTTTCTGCGGGTAGCTTTTACAGACAATCCGTATTTTGGTACAAGCTTTGCCTTGATGGTGTACTGCAGTACACCATCAACTCCAGTGATGGTGTTTTGTTTTATATGTGAGTATGGCAATTCAGGTGGTATTTTACATTTCTTTTTCTGTAAGTTACTGTTGCAAGAGAACAAGACCTCTCCAACAGTCTGTTAAGAGCAAACATGGAACTGCTGGGCTCTGTGTTTCCTTACAAGAGTCAATTGTACCTACTTACATAGGGATGGGCAAGTTTATTTCAGGACCTGATCTTCCCATGCTTGCTGACCTGAACTATTGAACTATTGCTTTTTTCTTCCTTTTTCCTGTTTTTTTCCCATCAAGAAACTCCTGCTTCTTCCACAGCACTGGAGCAAGCTTGAGCCAGTCCATCTTTCTGAGGGAAATGTGAGAAGTGCCGGGATGGAAGCAGAGAGCCCTTAGCCTCTGCTCAGTGCCAAGAATTTCCCAGGCTGGCTGCCAGTGATCCTAAGGGCCAAGGTAAGAGTTTACATGAGCAACTGCTGCACTCGCAATACCGACAGAACGTGCCCTCCCTCGCCATGTGCCAATACCCTTGGGAAGGCTGTATAATTAGTTTTGATCATGTTCTTACCCCAACCTGGGTTATCTTCATTATTGCAATAATTTACCCCTTCAGGTAAAGGAAACATATAGTGACCACATCCACAGATTTCAACCATGCGATTTTGGAAACAAGAGCGCAGACAAGCCTGAAAAAAAGGGAACAGGGAGCTGCTTAGAACTGGGACGTACTCTCATGGTGATCTGTGTTGCATTATGTTGCTGATGGCTATATAACCTGTGAGAACTGAGCCTCTTCCTAGAAATGATCTCTCTTTTGCACTGAAGAGATGTTTTGTTTGCAGCTACACTTAAGAGGAGACTAAAGGTGCTTGAGGAGAGCTCTGCAAGGCGCTGCGCTGCAGCACTTGCTGCTGCAGGAGGAACAGTGAGCATGAAGTGAGCAACTTCATTCTCCAGCTTGCATGTGTGCTCTCTAAATGTCACGAGAGGCCACTGAAATCAGGCCCAAATGACAGGCCCAAATTTCTCTATGTTGCATTTCTACTACTGTTCCTCCAAATTTTGTAGTATATTGTATTTGTGAGCTAACTGTAGGTGTTACAGCACTAAACAACCTGCTCCCAGGCACACAAGAAATGCTCTCTCATAATTATTTTAGGGTTTCAAGGAAGTTGTATGGAGTTTCAAAGGAAAAAAAAAATCTGTTATAAACTAGACACTGCTGATGTTCCCAGGATTTATATGACATATTGACAAAATGCTTGTTTTCACTTTAAAAGGTAAGACTTTAAAAATACTTCAGCATAAAGAGCAACTTCTAGAGATCTGGGTTATCTTATCTATGCATCTGTTTCTCTCCATGACAGGATCATGGCTGCAACTTCAACAGCTTGTGATCCTGGGCTGCAGCGTTACCATTAGCTCATTGAGGCAGGAGCTTAATCAAGAGATATTGGAGTGGGATTTCAATGAAACAGTGCACAAAGCAATAACAAAACCTATGAAAAGATAATTAAATTTAAGTGTCAGCATGGTGGAAAAATCATAGGTTCTGTGTATTATGAAATGCCTATAGAAGTCACTATAATCAGGGAGAGATGAAAAAGTTTGTTGGTGAGAGGTCTCTGAAGTGATATGAATTATGTGGATGTGGAACCTGAGTCAGCATTCACACACTTCTAAGTAATAATGCAATCACTTCAAGTATTTGTTTAAAGGTTATACAAGCATCTTAAAATGTATAGTAAAGAGCTCCAGTTTATATATAATTATATAAAGGCAGACCAAACCCATTCACCTTCTCGGAGATCTTTCCTTCACTCATTTGTAAATAACTCCAAAAGTTTCATGTTTTCTTTATTGCCAGATCTCACCCTTAAGAATTTTGTCTCCACTGTGTTAAAGCCTTTGTTACAAATTAACCAACGCTTTATGTCTACCCTGTATTTTTATTACAGATTCAAGGTTTACAAACTCTGAGTTTTCTCATCCCAGTTCTGAAGGGAAGAAAAGACAAAGGTATGGCTACATTCTGAACCCACAATCTACATGTATTTTCAGTCTTAAAAAAAAAAATCTTATTTCTCTTAAAGAGAAAAGGATTACAAAAGAATTAAAGTATTCTGATGAGAAGAACTTTCTGTATATTTATCCCCTGTCAGAGTACTAGCAATACTGCTTGTTTATGCAAAATGTAAGCTTCCTTGAACATTACAGAATGTGCATTAGAGAATGAATGGGAACCCTCCGCTTTGGTCAGCTGAATTCTGAGGGTGCAGCATGCAAGAAAGGGACCAGCAGTAAATAGTGATCATATGCAGAAGTAAGAACATTTTGATTTTTCATCTGCAAATTATCACTTTGCTGGTAGGTCACACATTCTGGGATCCCATTCAACAGCAGAGATTCTGGGAGATTGCTGTTCTATAGATTTTGACAAAATGATGATAAAGAGCATCTTCATTCCTCTCAAAATAAATGAAACCTTATAACCGAATACAGGAAAAGTTACTGTTTTGCAGGGGTTGATGTGCATTCCCTGCACATTGAACAGTTTTGATGCGAGAATGGAGACTGAATATTATGTGAAACAATGCTGTCTGCCAAAGCAATACTCCTTATCTTTTGAGTTTTATTACTTGCACCATTACGTTTTGATCCTGCAACATACGGCTATTTACATTGGATTCAGCAGGACTGTTCCCAATCCCGAGGCTACTGAGTGGTCAGACTCAGGTGCTGACTTATTACCAGGAAAAAGGAGTTCTGTGCTTTGGTAATGTACTCTACTTTGTTTGCTTATCCTCTAGTAATACTGTGCTAAAAACAATATTAGGTGCTTTGAAGATTTTTTTTTAAACAACTTTGATTTGAGAACATGTTTTACCTGTATGGAATAGGAAGTGTTATATTCACTATATAGGTTTTTTACTGGGACATCAGACCCATTCATAGTGCAGTCACTGTAGGGATAACCCATTCGTTCCAGTTCATCCTGAAAGAAAATGGAAACAGCAAAATATTTAAGTTACTGCTCTTCCCTGTATCCTTGGTGCTAGTTGGCTAGAAGCTCTGTAATTCCTGTTTTCCCTGCTGTCTTTGAGAGAGGGGGAAAAAAAACAAAAAAATCATAAAAGGCCGAGCTGAAAGGTGCCCGAAAAGGTCCAGCTCTTCTACCAGGCCAGATCAAGAAGTCATAACATGGACAATAGTATTTGAGGACACAGCATTTAAATGAGCTGCAGTTCTGTCATGTACATTCTGTAAAGGAGCCCTTTTCTCATCGAGCAGAAATGACCTTGTCGTCCTGCCTCCCTCCTCCCAGTGATTTGCCTCCGAGATGAGGGATGCACTCTGGTTTTCCAGCCTTCCCTTGTCCTGGCGCGTGTGACGTTCTGGCCCCTGACCAGGGTAAGTGGCTCTGCAGAGAGCAGTTGTCTTGGCAGACGCTGGGCAAGGCACAGCCAGCCGAACACATCAGAGCTAATCAAAACACACATCACCTGATTCACAGAATCTGAAAAAGAAATGTGATGCATGCTGACCAGGTGTTCTGGAATAAAACGGTGGCAATGGTAACTGTAGTAGAATATCCCAGCTAAAAAAAAAAATAAAAAAGAAAGAAAAGATCTTTCAGGTTGACTGTACTGCTGGGAGAACCGAGCAGGGGGTAAAGGAAAGGTTTCCTAACCGGAGGTACCAGCCATAGCTTGGCTCTGGTGTGAACCAACAGCACATTTTAGCAGTGAACCTCCTAACACACTAGGAGAAGAGGGAACAATTACTTGAGCTCAGTATTTTGGCTTTACTAGAGCACTTTGCCAGGAGAGTTACATAAAACTCTCCATAAACTGTTCCAGCCCACAGCTAGCATATACCTTGACTCTTTTGGTTTGAGCCAGTTCAGCCAAGACTGCAAAACTTGGTTGCAGTCCCATCAGATAACATTATTCTCAGACAATTTGCTCCAGAGGAATGCCACACATACCACTAAGACGCCAATGGAGGTTTCCGTCCCAGCCATCGCATAGATGCCCTGATCCTTAAGGAACGGGAAGCTCTTCTGTTGATGCAGCATTAGTCTAGCCCCAGCGGCTGATGACAGGTAGGGGATATAATCCTGCTGGCTGATGTCCAGAATTAACTTCAGCCCTGTGACATCAAGCACAATATTCAGAACATGAAACGCAGAGTTCTCCTGAAACGGGAGTCTTTGGAAAAACAATGAGAATATTTTCTTGTGCACAGAACTCTTTTCCCTGTGAAGGGTTCTGTCTGTTGTAGTCAGTGTTACTCGGGCCTTAATCCCACATGATGGCAAATGCACAGAAGGCAAATATTTGATTGGTCAGGCGTTCTCTCAGCTACTTTGGCTAGACACTACGTTTCTACTAACTGTATTCATGTTACTTGTTTTTGTGCGATGCATTTCCCTTTTGGGAGGTTTATCTCCTTCTAGAAAACAGTTATTCCCTCCCGTAGTCCTCTCGAGAAACAGAAATCATAAATCTGGTACATGTTAAATAATAAATATAGTTTATGAGTGACAGAATAATTCACAGCACTTCTGCTTCTTTAATTCCTTCTTCTTTAGCAGAGCTTTTCTTACCAAACTCAGCTCCAGGGTTGGAAGAATTCAAAGCCTCCTCATCCATGCCCCAGTTAAAGATGTAGCAGTTCCCATGGTCTGGGTGATAGATTTGGGTGAAATTCCTGAAAAAAATCATTCATACAAAACTATGACTGGAGAAAATTCAAGGGTTATAAAACAATGGGTCTAGATAGTTTTTTAGCAAATTGATCTAGGATTGATTCACTTTAGATAGCTTAACTTGCTAAACACTTGCACTAGAAGAATCAGCTAATATAATTTCAATGAATCTGCTGCTGAAAAGCATGGAAGTGCTGGAACACGCCGGGCACGGCGGGCAGCGCCCTGTGATAGCGCGAAGGAAGGGCCCGGCAGGCAGGGCAGGCCAAAAAACAGCTGCTCGATCGGAGCTGCGCTAACAGATTCGGTTGGTGACATATCTGGTTCTTTGGTGATAACTGTGTTACATTATTTAAAGAAAAAGTTATTGCTTGCAAGACTTTTTGCAGTATGCGCTGTTGTTTTGTGCTCAGGTTTCTCAAAACTGGATATATAATATTGCTGTTCACAAGGAACAGTGAGGGGTTAAATGCTTTTCTCAGAGCTTTGTTTAAAATGTGACCACATAAGTGAGGGCTGTGTTCCTATGCAAGTGGTGCGTGCTCAGACCCTGACCCGGCAGCTGGTTATCACTAAATATTCAGTGAATATTCATTGGTGGTGCTAGTCCGAATGGGACAAGAGCAACATGGCCCACCAAAATTAAAATCAACTGTCTTATTTCTGTCATGTTGCTCTGATTTGCAAAGTAAGGATTGTATTGTTTTTATTTAATGGTCTGAATAACCTGGCTTAGCTGTAGAAGAGCCAGGTAAGAGCCTATGACCTTTCCCTTTAAGCCAAGAAAAGTTAAAAAAAAAAAAAAAAAAAAAAAAAAAAAAAAAAAAAAAAAAAAAAAAGCTCAAACTGACTAGATCCAACTTTAATCTGCTTCCAGAAGTAAACCTGAACCAGCTGGGATGTAGGCAGAACTAGTACGGGGCTGTAAACAGAGGTTATACCAGCCCCTCTAGAAACCTGATAGCGCTTAGGTAGCTTTTCTGCCTAAAACTAACATAAAGTCTCATACTCATGAGAGCTCTATCTCAAAATACACTTTTTCAATCAGAATCACATCTAGAAACCTTCTGGGAGATGTTAGATTTAAGAGCAAGCAGAAATGACTATCCACTGATAATCTAACTTACAAAGAAAATAATATATCTATAATGCTATCATCCCTTCATCTGTAGCCTTCCTGAAATGAGGTAAAGACGAGAAGATCCGTGTGCACGTACTTGTAGTTGCAGGGCTCGGCCCCATAGAGGCACGCCAGGATCATGTCCTCGGCCTGGTAGCCCATGCGGACTCGCTCGCGCAGCGGCACTCGGGAGAGGATGCTGGTGGACTGCAGGACGTACCACTCGCTCACCGCCTGCGCCGCGCTCGTGAAGTTGCGGTACGTGCACTCCTTGGAGCCCTCGTGGCTGCACTGGGGACACACGGGAGCCGGCTCGGAAACCGCGAGCCGGCTCCGAGGGAGGACAGGGGACAGCAGCGGGAACGGACAAAGCGTGCAAGGCACAAAGGTGTCACCAACCCTCCCAGCTCGCCCCTGGGCAGCTGAAGAGGAGCAGGGCCAGAAAGGTACCGTGGAAGTGACTGACAAACCCCGTGTTTAACGGGCTGCTCCCTTCATGGGAAACGTGTGAGACTGCCCAGCTGCACAGATTCTCTATGAGTCCCTTAAGTGGTTAGCTTAAGGAAAATGTCTTGTTCTGGTCAGTTCTTTAGGGCTGTTGTGGTGTGTCTGCTTCCAAGGTCTGGGCCTGTAATGCTGCCCGGCTCAGGTGTGTCCCTGAAGCCCTTCATGCAACAGAAAGATAGAGGCAAGTGAGACTGCTATGCACAGCCATGAGCACTAGAGCAGATGAAGGCAGGGGAAGCGGCCGCAGCCCCTCGAGCGCGTTGGCGCTGGCACAGGGAGGCACACGTGCGCCGGCGGGAGAAGCTGCCCGAGCAGCGCTGCCGCAGCTCCCGGCAGCACCGAGCGCGGTCGGGCCGTGGTGCGGACACGCAGCGCCGCTGCCCTGCCCCACACACAAACCTGACCTTGGGCTTCGTCGGACGAATGTCGCGCACAGCTCAGTGACAATCCTCCCCGCCCCTGCCCACTGTTTCTAATGCCCTTGTATCAGAGGCTGAACTATTTGCATCCTTTTCACATTTCCGTGACACAAGTCTAGACCATTAGCGCTGTCCCAGCTCACTTCTGCATGAAGAACTCGTTGATTTCACTGAAATGACTCTCTGTTTTGCAGCTGCCTAAATTCATGATGACGAGCTTGACATGGCTCCCGGTACTGCAGGAGCCCTGCAAGGCACCCCGTGGGTCAGACGTCCCTGGGCTGTTATCTGCGCACGCCAGCCGTTCGGAACCGTGCTCCATGGGAGGGCCCTTCCTGCAGCCCTGAGGAGAGCGTTGCCTTTGGCCGCCCCGCGAGCCGGCGCTGACACCAGGAGCAGCCAGGTGGGTGTAAAGAGACACCTCGAGGCCTGATTTCTGCATTGCATTCCAGCACAGCACGCCCATGCACCCTGCCTGCCCTTCCTCCCGTCCCTTCTGGCTGTTTTTCAGCAATACATATAGCTGCTCTTATTACTATGGGACCCTCACTCACCAGTTTCACTGCCAGTTTGTATTTTTTCTCTTCTGATGTTGTGTTGGATGTGTGAGGAGGGGCAGCAGTTTGGTTCCCTGGGCCAGTCTGGTTGGTCTCAAAGATATCCACGATGACAGGATGGTCCTTGTCGTGCTCATCAATGAGGACCAGCGGGATCTGGTTCCACAGGCGCAGATCCAGGGTCTGGGAGAGGTTGTCGCTGCTGTTTGGGGGCAGGGGCAGGATGGAGTCCCCCTGCGTGGGCTGCAGAATCCTCTCCAGAGCCGCCTCAATGAGCTTGTCCAGCTCTTTCAGCAGCGGCTTCACCTCCGAGTACCTGCGGGACAGAGCAGGTCCTGGGTCGGGTAACGGTGGCAGCGGCACGAAACAATCTGTCACCTCTCTAGACTGGACCTCAGCCTGTTCCATAAAGATCTGCTGGGGAACAAAGGGAGTCTCCACGCAAAGCACGGGCGCGTTGAGAGCCTGTGTCCTAGCAGCCAGGAACAGCAGCCAGACACCAAAACTGGCTGCAAGATAAACACAGCGCTGTCCTGATGAACTGGCCGTACCCCTAGAGCGGGCATTGAACTTCAAACAATTCACCACTAATTCACACAAAATATCTCTAGGAGGGCGAGAGGGTAAAAACAAACACGCTTTCCATGTGGCAGCTGTAAGCATCTCGTTTTGGACTACACTGCTGCACAGATAAGAATCTGAAGCAAATCACAAAATCAGTTATTCCTTTGAAGTTATTCTGGGGTTATAATACTGTAACTTAGAGCAGATACTAGTGTTTAACTAGCTCTTAATGACTGGCGTATAAGTGATAAGAGATACGTTCATGGCAAGGAAGGAAAAAAAAAGAAAGGAATTGTGGGGGAAGATCAAGAGACTGATCTTGGCTGTGACAAGTTAGTTGAAACTTTAGAGTTTTCTCTGAGCCAGACAAAGTTTACAGGGAAGCAATAACCATTATTGGATTATCTGATGCAATAAAGAGAAACAGACAGACTCGCAGCTACACGAGCCTTTCTTTGGATACGAGCCATGCATTTTTATACTGTTCTAATTTGTTTGTTTTTTACTGCCAGCTGTTGCTTCAAATGATAATTTTCATTGATGTCCTTAATACGATACAAGACAGAAAGGAAATCTACAGTATCTTATGCTGGCAATATAATTCAGGGTGTTAATCCACGACTTGATAAATTAGGGAAAGGAAAAACTCACTTGAAAGGGTTGGCATTGCAGACTGTGACTGCCGGGAACTTCATAGTCTTAAATCCAATTGAGAGAGATGAAGTGACATTATAAGAGAGGTACGTGTTAATGAGGATACCCCACTGCCAGAAGACCAGAGAGGCGAAGAGCAAAGTCAGGAAAAACCATATGAATTTCTTCTTTGGCCCCTCTTTGATGATGCGTTTGGGGCCATGTGTGTTGGTGTTATCACAATACCAGACCAGCAGCTCTTTGTATGTGTAGCCAGGGCCTTTCTGGAGACGGTGCAGCGCTCGGACGAAATACTTCTTCAGGTTCATGTTGGTGTCTGTAAACATGGGGAAAAAAAATCGAAACAGCTATTTTAAGAAGCAGGAGTTTGCATTATTCCAAATATATTTGTATTGTCAACAAGCAAAATTGGAGTAATTATATAATAATGTAGCTGTAGATTTACAAGCTTGGAGAAATTTAGAGCATGTGTTCTTCAGGGCCGTGCTGCACAACAAGGAGCCCTTCAATCCTCGAGAAGGTTCGAGCTGGAGATCTCTGCTTTGCAGTTCCAAAAGTGGCAAACATTCCTGCCACTTCCTTTCTGATGTCCCTTCTGTTCCGAGGAGAGCTAAGCTGTTTAGAGCTGTTGGAAACTGCGGTGCCTATGAGTGTCCCACCAAGCGGCAGCTCCCACAGCATTTAGATGCTGCACTAAGAGCAACCCACATTTGAGGAAGGGGATGTACCGTGTGGAAACCCGAGTGGGAGCCTCAGCGCGGCCAGGGAGGGCATCTCGGCTCCCGCTCCTGCCGTGCTGCTCACGGGGAAGCGCCGGGTCTGACACGGGGCTTAAACTACTCTATGAAGGGATTCCTGGGGGAAGGAACGGTATTCTGCCTCTAAATAAGCTCCATGTCACTGCAAAAATACCCCTAAGCACTGCTGCCACTGCAGGCTGCCGTGCCTGAGCGCGTGGCTGGAGCAGCACAGAGCCGGCCTGTGTTCCCGCAGCGCCGGGGCGTTCCGCAGCGCGGGAACGGCCGCGGGACGGGCCAGGAGCGCCCGCGGCAGTGGCACCCGGGGCTCTAGAGCAGCAGCATCTTCCTCCAGCCTGGATTACTGGCGAGCGCACGCTGCCTGCCGAGGAAGAACCACACTTGGTTTGTTTCTCCCCAAATTCCTTTGTCTTTAAGATAATATCGGTATGTTTCTACTGCTCATGTGAGGGATGCTGCATATTTTACATTCATATTGTGAGTAAATAGAACAATTTGTCCTGCTGTTTCAGGTGAGAACTTGTGTTACTAAATCTTAATATCCTGAGGCATGATTTCAAAACACAGCAGTCGATTGCTAAGAACAAAAATCAGATTTAAAATGTAAGAGAACAGAATTAAGAGTAGCACTATACATGATGCAGCATCCTGGAAGAAAGTCTGCTGAAGTAATAGGATAGCTTCAGTAATCAGCAATACATAAATTAGACTAACACAAAGTCACCTGTAGGTAAAACACCAAATGTACCAAAGGCCTGTCTGTGATCACAGGCTGCAGGTGAACACTGTAACAACAGTGTCCTTCTGCCTTCTCCAAAGGAAAAACAACAACAAATTTATCCTACTTGGCTTTATCTGATTAGATGCTCCTTATCATTTTTCTTTTGGTTTGCTTGGCTAGTTTGCAGTATGACTGTATCAGCACATGAAGCAAATGAGAGGAATTAAATCTTAATGAAGACCTTGTGAAGGATCGGGGTTGGGAGGGAAGTGCTTTGGCTGCAAGCAGGAGCTCCTAGCTAGTGAACACAGAGTTTGCTAAAAATTTAATCCGTTTAGGATGCCTCACTCCGTTATACAAAGAGAAAAGATTATTCTCACTGTGTTTCCTATTGCTTATATGACAGGATTGCTTCTTTCTACTTAAAATCTGATATGGCTCAGCACCATGAGGATTTGATTGCCTCCTGCATAAGGAAAGACCTGGGAGAGTAATTTAGCAAGCAGGGACTCCAGCTGCTTCGCATTACGTGGATTTCCTACAAGCCGAGAGGGCAGAGTTTACTCTCCTCTGAGAAATAAAAGCATTCTGTTTCCCTGGAGAATGCTTTCCTGGGATTTCTGCTGCGGTGCCTTGCCTGGAGAAGGGGCTATTTGCAAAAGGAGCCGCATGTGGCCTTAGATGCTCAGGGCCGTTGTGCAGGAATATAAAGAGAATAGGAGCAACTGCATTAGGCTCTGTTTCAATAGCCACGGCTCAAGGAAAGACTTGCAACATATAGGAGCTTTTTACACCACCTCTCCTGCTGTTAAATGTATGAACACTTGGTAACCCGAAGTCAGAAAGCTCAGGATTGTTTTTTGGTTTATAAAACAATATAGACAAAATGCATTTAAATCCAGAGGGACCTTCAAAGCAAACTAGTAAATATTTCCCCCCTTTTAAGAAATCCAATAAAAGATTTAGATTAGATTAAAATTTAAAGCAGACCTACACTTCACTGGGCAAAATCCAGCCTTGCTGGACCTGACTGGCTGCATGCCCTGCAATCTGTGTTTGCTTTATTGCTTGAAGGCTCTGCACTGGCTAAGCACTGAGAATCCGGGCTTTGTTCCTGAAACCTGGTACAAGAAGGATCCCAAGTTTTCTGGACAGGTCCTTGTCAGCTGCTCATCCCCTTAAACCCTTGCCGGGTCCCCTCTGCTGCCATCGCTGCTGCCTCCGCTCTCCAGCGACTGCCGGCTGCTGGATGGCACCTGTCGCCAAACCAGTGTCCCCTGGAGCTGCTCTGGGATCAGTCCGGGATCGCAGGACCCCTGCAGCGCCGGGGCCACCGCGTTGTGAAATTACCGAGCTGGCCGTGTCCGGAGCCCTGCGCAGGGCTGCTAGCACCACTCCCCTTCACAGGGAGATAAGGACACAGCCAAAACCGAGCACAGTCCTGCCTGGAGCGCGGTGGGGACCCAGCGTGGTGACTGCGCTGCCCAAACCCCTCAGCACCTGGGCCCCGAGTGCTGCGACTGTTGAGCGCCCTCTTCCCTGGGCTGCACAAGAGCCTCTCCTCCCTGATCCCTGCCTGCTCTTGTGCCTTGCCCAGGGCCCTGGGAAAGGCTGCAGTAAAACACCCAGCCTTGTCTTCCTACAGGAGATGTTTACCCTAATGCTACTGCAATTTACTGCCAAGTTTTTTATTTCATCACAAGTTTGCAATCTGGTGGTTAAAAAAGCGAGGCAGCAATATGAACTGTGACACTGAGTGACGGACAGCATTCCCGGAACCGGCAGGGATCAGGGCTGCACTTCGCCGGTCTGCACCTCGCTGCTGCTCCGTGTGGACACAGGTGCCTGCGATACAGGGGAGGGATGCACCTGAAACTGCAAGGTTTCCATTTAAAATCAGGAATTCTGGAAAGCAGCCGATCCGCCTGGCGGGCCCTGGCGTTTCCCATAATGACTGTCCCACGGTTTCCCATAAAGACTGTCTCCTGCAGTGACAAGGAGCCGCGTTCCTCGCCCGCGAGCACCGGGACGAGGGTTAAACCCTTCCGCAAGCACCAAACCGCACCGTGGAGCTGGAGGAGCCGGTGCAGCCGTTCAGTTCAGCAGCTCCCCCCAGGCGCCGGCCTCGGCTCTGCACCGCGCGCCCGGACACGGAGCATCCGTGGAGCCAGCACCGCGAGGCAGCAGCCGCGGCCAGCGGCGCCCTGCCCAGAACACGGGAAACGGACAGTGGAGCGCTTGGAAAGCCGCCTGCTGCCGTGCCTCTCATCACAGAGATGAAGGGTGAAAGCCTATGTAAGCTGAGGCTAAATGAGACAGAGGGCTCCGAATGAGTAGCCAGGCGCTGTCCTGGCAGGGGAACTCGTGCCCTTGTTCCCAAAGCAGGAGGAGATTGGGTGGCCTCACGGCTGCACCGCTGCAGTAATGGCAGAAAGACGCTCTGGCTGCACAAAAGATCTCCACTCCACAGAAAATATCAACAAATAAGGATACTTAACTATTTTTTTCCTTCTGTAAGCAATTTCCTGGCTTTTGGGGTGGTAAAACAACATCCTTTACTGTGAGGGTCAGAAATCCACTTGTTAGCATTTAAATGCTGTCATTTTATCTCATCTCTAGAGCCTCCTACACGAAGTCTTGCTTTAAGCACTACCTTAACTCCCTCCTCCCAAAAATACTGTGTGAGGAATGTTTTGAAAGCCCAAGTTAGTGCCAAACAAGCTTGTAGGCAAAGAAAGTGCGTTCTCCAGTGAACACATCTGCTGGCCGAGGTCTCGGCTTAGTTTTCAATGACACTTCTCGTGCGGTTCTTTGTCGCTGGACGTTTCCTGAGATGCAGGTTTCCCTCTGAGCCGCTATCGACCGAACGTCCCGCGGGGACCCGCACCTCACCCGAAATGTGTCCCGGGGCTCCCTACACAAGGGCCCTTGGCCGCTGCATGTGTGGGAGCGGAGGACGGGCTGTGGGGCCGACATCGACTGGGGACCTCCCGTGGTGTCCGCCCTGACCAGGGACCCTGGGGTCATTCCTCATGCTCGGACACGCGGCCATTGCTCGGGCTGAACGGCAAGACGCCGGGTAAGGCAGCCCTGCCATGGTGGCAGTGGGGACGCGGTGCCGTGAGGACGCGCAAAGGCAGCGAGTGACAAGGTGGCACCGAGCTCCTGGGTGCCAAGGCGGCGCGAGCCCTTGGGTGACAAGGTGGGACGAGCCCCTGGGTGACGGTGATGCCGAGCCCCGGGATGACAGGGCGGCGCTGCGCGGACACCCGACGGCCCCGCCCGGCCCAAGGCAGCGCCCGGGGTCCCCCCCCGCCACGCGCAGCCGCCGGGCACCGAGATGGGGCCTCGGGCGGCCCCGAGT
>VZSG01000793.1:96657-113477 GCA_013398315.1 Nothoprocta pentlandii
TCACCGCCCCGCGAGGCGCCCGCGGCGGTCGGTGCTGCTGCGGGGCCGCGGGGAGCGGCCCGGCCGCCCCTCAGCGGGGGCGTCGCCGTCACTTGGAGGCTGCTAAAAACCGCCCTTTGGCCCGGGTATCTGCAGGTGGCTGGCTCTGCCCTGGGAAGCGCTGCAGTCCGTCTTACGAAAGACACTTTGCATTTTTTGCAGGAAAGGCAGGAAAGGCCTCCCCGCACAGCTGTGTTTACCCCGTCCCGCCGCCGCGCACCCTGCTCCCGCCTGTGTTTTGTACACGCGCCGGGCCCGCACGCCCGGGCGCTGTTGATGCTCAAACAGGAGCTGGGTGCCCGCTGCGTCCGGCGGCTCGCGGGGCCGGGCACGGCGCCCCACGCCCGGGGAACGACACCGAACCGGGAGGAGCTGGGTGCAAAGCACAAAGCAAGCGGTGTGTGCCAGGACCGGCCAGTGGGCGCTTTGCACGTGGCTCTGCGCACCTTCCTCTCCTCTGGTGCACTCCCGTGCCCATTTCTGTGCTGTGGATGCAGCCCCGGAGCCCGGCAGGCTCCGGCAGCCACGACTGAGAGGCAAAACCTGGAGCAAAGCAGTAAACGCGCAAACCACAGCAGAGCAGCGAGGTGTTGCAAGACCTAGTGATTGCTGCTTGCTCTGGGAAGTAATCACAGCTTCTTGTTCAAGCAGGACTTGCTCAGGCTTTCCCAAGCGTCCCAACATTTGGCCATTTGTGAACAAAAGGGATTTTTATTTTTAAGTTGCGCAAGGTACCTCACGCCGTTGGGTCCCAAGTGGAACCCGGGATTGTGTTTGAACAGTATTTTCAAGTGCAGCTGGAGCGAGCAGGTTTCATGGGGACGCCAGGACTCAGCCAGTTCCTCGCTCCCGTCCTGTCAAAATAATTGCCCCCATTGTGGCGTTTTTCTCCGCAGGACGACGTCGGCAAGCGGCGCCGCAGCCGCGCTGCCCCAAGCAGAGCAGGGCTGTTTGAGAGGCCGAATGACCTTGAATCCTGTCTGACTTTGTGCTGCATCTCTCGCTCGACGACAAAGTTTATTGCATAAGCAAAACCCTCCTGTCAAAAATACAGCTGAAAAACACTATGAAAATCTTTTCTATACCTGGTGCATTGTGTTCCCAGGACTGCCTGTTGTGCTAGCGTGATGCGCTATTGACAGTGGTTAAATACAGCTGAGAAACCAGACACGTGGGGCAAATAACACAGAAAATGTTTTTGTCCCAGTCTGATCCACAAGGTAGCTAAAACACCAACTGATGCTAAATTTACCTGGGAAAATGGAGGTGTTTTTATGGTGACCAAGTTGACATGCTAGAAAAAACACGAGACTTTTAGTAGTTTATTAATCCTGTGTTTCTTTTGGCCAGGTCCATCAGGTAGCTGACGGCAGGATCCCGTTGTGGGATGCTCCAGGACCATGGGTCCCAGTGTGGATCCTATGGCCACACTCGTTGGAGCCCATGTCGCTACCCCAGTACGGGGATGCAGGTACTGTGGGCAAGGGAGGGATTTTTGTCATTTGTTTGCTTGTTTCCCCACGTGTCCCCGCTGCGACACAGGGGGACATGGCATGTCCCGCAGTGGTGCCCATGGCGCGTGCGGTGCCGCTGGTGCTGTAGCTCACGCTGATTCCCTTGCTGTTCCACAGGCGCTGCGAGCTGTACGTGATGGTCATTAGTCACTTCTCCAGCTAAACTTCCAGTTGGACAACTCTGATGTTTACAGGGCACAGTCCTGCTAGCTGGAGCAGGGCAGGAGCACGGCCTGCATCACCATCATTCACCCGGAATTTATGATTAAGAGCCGGGGCAGCAGGAGCACTGCCCCTGTTCTGCCCCGTCCAGAGAAATCGGGCATCACCTGTTTCCAGGTAGGATGAGAACAGGCCAATTCAGCACTTTAATGGCCAGGTTTATTAGGAACACTTTTAGAAACATGCTGTCACTAAACAAAATAATATATACAGCAATTTAGTTGTGAGCAGTAAAATCGCAGTCAAGTGATACTGACCGCCTAAGCAGCCAAGTTGCACTAGTTATTGCCATGTATAAAACTTCTTTAACTAGCCCGTGTTTGCATTACAAAGATCAGGCAGTAAAATGAGCCCTGGTTTTGTTTTACGAGCAACAGAAATGATGAAGGAAGTGGTGCCCGCGGGGCCGGAGGGAGCGATGCCCGGCGCTGGTGCCGAGCGGGGCTGGGGTGAGCGGCCGCCGCAGCGCGCGCCCTTCGCTGCGGGCTCTGGTCTTGCTGCCGCCGAGCCCTGCGCCTCAGCCCGCGGCTCCTGCGCCGCTGCCTGTGTCCCGTGGGCCTGGGGCCGCGCTGCCCACCCGCAGCGAGACGGGGCTGCCTCTGCTTCCGACAGAGCCGCCTCGGCGCGGGGGCCAGCGGCCGGGGCTTGTGTCCCCACGGACACGCTCCGGGACGGAGCCAGTGCGGGAGCTGGTGCCGCTCAGGGCTCACGCAGCCGGTTGCTGCAGCCAAGGCTCTTCATGGACCCACTCAGTAGCTAAATAAGCCGAAGGTGAATGAGCTTCAGTGATTTACTCTTTCTGCATAAAGGTGTCCTGGGGAAAAACACATGTGAGGTCAGCCCGGCTTCCCCTAAGCGTGCCCTGGGTGGGGAGGTGACGGCCGCCGCCGGGGCAGCGCCAGCCGCGGCGCCCGGAGGAACCGGCGGCCCCAAAATGCCCGGGCTGGGCTTTATTGCTGCTTTCCCATGCTCGGGGTGGGGGGGTGTAAAATATTTGGTGACGGCTGCCTTTTTATAACGAGCGCCAGGCTGAGGGCTGATTACCCTCCGCGATTAGCTCGGGAACACGGACACGCTGTACCTTGCAGGACTGATTATGTAAACTTGGGTGAGAAGGTCTTAAAATACAAGTGAGGAAGCTACTGTAGCAATGTGGCGTTGTGAAAACAGTCTGATTCATGGTGACGCTCGATGTAGCCATGCTCTGCAGTGATGCATCTTCCGCTGGGGCTGTGGCGGCCTCTAACTTGCCCTCAGTGTGGCTCCATAGTGGCCACACACGCTTTTCCACCTCAGGAAATGTATTTGGGAAAGATAGACATGTAGAAGGAGCCCTAGAAATGGTCCCCTATCAGTGCATTGCATGGGGCTGGGGTTGTTCAGCTGGTTGGGAGGGCAGTAAGCGAAAGGAGGGAGGCTGGTGGTGAGGCTGACGGCCCCTCGGGAAGCTCATGCTGCAGCGGCGGTGGAGAGGGCCCCCAGGCCGGGACGCTGCCCGAGCAGGTGTGGGAGCGTTGGCGTTCCCAGGGGATGCGGCTCCCAACGCGGACGGGAGCAGGAGACGGAAAGTGCCGAGCAGTCGTGGGAGCCCAAGGGAGACCCTGCGGAGCAGCAGGACGAGTGACTGGAGCGCTCTGCGTGCAGCTGGGGCCGCTCGCGCTCCTCGTGCACCGGCTGCTGTGGCAAGTGGTGCGGCGCGGGAGGTGGCTCCGTGCGAGGCCAGCCCCGCAGCTCCTGCTCTTGTGCAAGGAACCGGCTGCGCGGCATTCTGCAGCATTCTGCGGCATTCTGCATTGCTGCAGCAGCGCGGTGCATGCTGGTGCTGCACACGTCCCTGCTGCGTCCCCACTGCATCCCTGTTGGGTCCTTGCTGCGTCCCCTCTGCCTGGGGCTTATTTTAACACCTCTGCTCGGCCATGACTGCACGTGCGGCTGCACGTACTGCAGGGAACCCACGGCAGGTCGGGCCGTGCAGCGGCCCACACTCTTCCTCCTCCTCCTCCTTGCGGGCAGGCAGGACCCCGTCCCCACAGGCACCAAGGCAGTGGTGACACCATGGGCCGAGCAGGGGTGAGGGTGCTGAATCACAACTTTACTGCGCGCGGTTCCCGTAAAGCTGAGCCGAGTTCCTCGGGTGCCTTGGATATATGGCATTTAGCTTGTCTCAGCCCATCTCCTGCTCTTCCAGGGAACTGTCCGGTGTCGGGGTGACTCAGGAGCTCAAAAATGAGTGCAGAGCTTCAGGTTTCCCCTCACTGGAGCTGCCCCACGGGAGCTGTTCAGGCAAGGCCAGAGGTGCCGCTTGCCCGCAAGGAAAGGCAGGAATCGCCCCAGCCAACGTGCGCTTTTGTAAGTGATCGTAGTGAGTGTCCATGACAAAAAACTGCCAGCCTGGACACGTGGCGCGGGCAGCGTGGGGGTGTCCGTGGCAGGGTCCTTGTCCCCTACCTGCGCTCGGTGCGGCCGCAGTTTCCCGCCTGGGAGCGCGGCACGGACGGGGTTTATCCGGGAGCAAGGCCGGCTCCTTGCAGGACGGGCTGCAGGGCTGGGCGCTGTGTTCGTGTCCCTGCGCGGCCGCGGTGCCCGGGGCTGCAGCTGCGGGGCCACCCTGGGCACTGCTGCAGCCAGGGCTCCCCGCTCCCGTTTGCCACGGGCGGGCGGTGTGAGCCTGGATGGCTGCTCGGGCAGGCTGGGATCCTCCCTCCGAGCTTTGGTGCCAGCAGCCCTTGTCCATCCTCCGTGATAAATGTTCCTTAGAGGCGCGGTGACGCAGTTGCACGGGAACCGGTGCTCGCAGGAGCCGGCGCCTCCCCGCGCTGTCCCTGTCCCCCACGCGGCGCCGACGCGGGTGGTAGCCTCCCGGCAAAGCTGCGTTTTCTCGGCCGGCTGCACCGTGTCCCTGCGTGTCTGAGCTGCGCCACAGCCGTGGTGCGGAGCGGGACCCAACGGCCCACATTGCAGCGGGGACCCTGCTTTCCACCAGCCAGATGCGTCCCCATTTCAGTGCGCTCACAAGAGGCTGCAGCCCGTGAAGGAGCCGCCAAAGGGTCGGTAACAACTGTCTGCATCCGTAAGGAGTTGGTGTGTTGGGGATCCCTGGCCTGGTGCGCCATGCGGTGCCCGGCCGGGCTTTGCATAAGGCGCCCCGTTCCCGCGGAGTGGCGCAGCAGCCCGACCAGGCTCCGTGACATCCCAGCACCCGTGTGGAGGCGATCCCCACACCGATGATTTAGAAGCAGGGAGAAGCAGTTACTCAAAAATATATCTTTATTTTTTCAGTTTATCCTCTATTTAAATAATCCAGTTAAAATATGTTTTATTGCACATTAAAGAATCTTCCTTGATTCTCTCTGTCCTATATAAAGTAAGTATGTGCAGAGGGGAAGCCAGAGCCTGTTGCTCGTGCACCCAGGCAGCAGCATCCACATGTGCACCCCGGCTCCCTGCCCCGTGCCGGCCTCTCCGCGGCTGCTCTGCCCAGCTCGGAGCAGGGGAGCCGGGAGGGGGCCGGGGGGCAGGAGGGATCCCGCGGGGATGCCGGGGATGCTGCCGCGGCGGCCGCACTCCCTTTGCTGTGGCGCCGGCTCTGCAGGGCTTGGGTGGCCCTCGCGGCACACAGCAGCACTGCGCCCCAGCGCTGCTGCCCGCGCGCGCAAGGCAGGAAATGCCAGCGGCCAGGGCTCGCCTGAGCCAAGGACGGGCACGGGCGCAACCTTTAATGACAGACTGGCGTGGAGCGGGGCCCTGTCCCCAGCCTGGCAGCTCCGGTGCCGCAGCCGCGTCCTTCCTGCCTGGCGGCTCCAGCGCGTGGGCGCTGCGGGACGCGGGGTTTGCGGAAGGGAGGGAGGAAGGAAGATCCTCCCCGCACGGAGCAGGAAGAGGAGGATTCAGCTCCCGTGACGCTTCAGGGAAGCCGGGCGTCCCAGGCCAGGCTGCCCCCTGAGCTGCTCGGGGCTCTCTTTAGTGGATGGTTTGAGCGATGTGAAATGAAGCAAGCTTGCCGCGTGTGCAGTCCAGTACTGGCCTCCAAATTAGGTTTTGTGCACTTCAAAATTACCATTTTGGGATCACTCAGGTTCTTTTACACAAGCTGTGCAATAGCTCACTCTGCAAGCAAATCTATTACTATCCTAACTTTCATCACAGCCTGAAGTGCTCTTCCAACCATGAGCTCACTAATCAAAATTCAAACTGGGAGCTTCTCTCTCATCTTTTCGTGCTCTTCCCAAGATCCCGTCCTTCCCCGGGTGACAAATGTCACGCTGCATTCCTGAAAGCCCCGGGTTTTTCCCACAAGCCGAGCCGCGCAGCGGAGAGCAATTAGCATTAATAGGCAACGCGGCATCAATCTCCTGCCGTGGATAATTCCTGCCCGCATTCCGAGGGCTGTGCACACTCTTGCTAATGGAGGCCTCTGCCTGGCGAGACAGCCCAGCTCCGTGCCACATCCTGCTCCAGCCATCTCCTGCAGGAATTAACTGCAGAATTGGTGCTGTTGGGAGTCCCTAACGTCCCCAAGCCCTCGGCGTTTGCGCCTGAGCTTTGCTGGGCGCAGCGCCAACCGCAAGTTCAGTCCCTGCAGGAGGGTCTGGCCCAAGAAGCCGTCAGTGCTGGCTTGCCCGCGTGCCCGTCGGCGCTGGCCGCGTGGCTCCGGCGCCCGCGTGGGTCATGCACAGCGCGTCAGGGTCGCCCGACATCCAGCGTGTCCGGCAGCTGCTCCGTGAAAGCCGAGCTGCTCTCCAGGCGCAAGGTGCTGTAGTTGGGCGGCGGGGTGCGGGGCAGGGGGCTCTCGGGGGGCAGCGGCAGCCGCAGGGCCGTGTTGAACGTGGGCAGGTCCTCGTCGAGGCACACGGGGTTCTCGTGGCCTTGTCTCTCCAGCTCGCTCTCCTGGGATGGCTTCCCACCCTGCCTTCTTTTCCGGTCATTCCACCATTTCTTTGCCTTTTGCCACCGCCGCCGCATCACGATGGAAAGCGAGTCAATGAAGAAAACTTCCACAATCTCAATGACGCAAACGACTGAGCAGCTCATCCACAGGCCCAGCTGGCCCCCGAAGTTGGACAGCAGAATGACGAGCTGGAAGAGAAGGGAGCCCACGGTCATGGGCTCCTCGGGAGCCCGGCTGGGGCGCGCGGGTGGCTCCCGCGTGCGCTGCAGCTGCAGCTGCGCGGGGCGGCTGCGGGGACGCGCGCAGGGACCCACGGGCCCTTCCCAGCACTGTCTTCTCGTGCTCTGCCTCGCAGGAAGCTCCTTCTGCCCTTACCCCAGGCAGCCTGCAGGCTACCACATAGCTGGGGACCAAGCAGTGTGAAAGGCTGCTCCGAATAAAAGACTGCAAAGGGCAAGGCGGGGAGCCCCAAGGTGCATCATCTGCGGCTGGTCTCCTGCCCTGCCTGCGTGGGACCAGGTCTGTGGCTACACGGAGTTTCCCAGCCTGGCAGGAGGAGGAGGCACCTTCGCCTGGTCCCGAGCACGCAGGAATCACAGCAGCTACTCACCGTGTTGGCGGGATTCTCTGAGATGAATCTCTCATTCAGGTCTTTGTAAAACACCATGAGGTTTGCTAGGTCCGTTCTGAGAAGGGAAGCAGAAGGAGGCTGAGGTTTTAGTAAAACAATAACATGAAACATACTGAAAAACTATGCAAATAACCAGTTGGACCAGTAGGGCTGGGCCGCTCTAAGGGAGCTTTTTCCCCAATTGCCATCATTAGGGCTGCTGAGATTGTATCTGAGCTTGAGGTGCAGGCTAGAAATACACAGATGGAAACTTACTTGTTTAGCTTCTTATTGATTTTCTGCCCTTTGTCCCAAGACAGAACTCGAAGCATCCAGTCCTGGAAGAGTTAAAGAAGATAATGTTGTGCTTGGGAGCACTGGTGCAGACGTGCCCTGGAAAGGGAGGCCGCACCTCGCACCCATGACACCAGGTTTGGCTCCAGAATGAAATGCAGGGGACGGGCAGCGAGAGGAGCCCTGGGGATGGAGGCTGTGCAGGGAGGCTCCGAAGGGAGCTCAGAGAGGTGCTAGCAAATGCACGAGGAGCCCCTGGCTCTGCACGGGATCCCCACAAATCCCCTGGCTCTGCACGGGATCCCCACACCTGGACGACGCTGCCACTGACCTCGGACACGGTGGACGGCCACTGGGCGATGCTGGTGGTCAGGGCCCATTCCTTGAAGCTGCAGAGAAAGGCGGCTGGTTACCTGCCAGCAGGAGCTCCTGCGTGCTCAGCATTTTCCTTCTGCTGCTGGGCAGGACCTACCTGCAGGCGTCTTTGCAAATCTGCTGACAGCCCAGCTGCTCCTTCACGAACTTTTCATGCAGTCTGTAGTAGCAGTACACTGCAGGAGGAGAACAAGGTGTGTGTTTGAGGAGCCGAGGAGGAGCAGGGGTGTTTGGCTGCCTGGGCTGCACGGAGGCTGCTGGGATGTAGGTGGCCTGTGTGCCTCAGGCCTTCGCTTTCACCTACGTGACGGGGATAACAGGATTTCTCCTGTGACCATTGCAAAACGCTCTGGGTAGTGCTTGTCACTCGCTCCAGTGCAGGGTTGCCTCACACAGCGAAGCCTCCAGCTCGGCCCTCCTGAGAGGTGCACACACAGCAAGCACAGGCACAGGCTGCCAGGGACCGGGAGAAGGGCTCCGTGACGGGAGGCTCTGTGGAGCTGAGGCTGATCTCCCGCTTTCCGGGAGCTCTGCGCCGGAGGTGTCCCCCGACGGCAGCCTGGTTTGGGGCGCTGGGACAGTGCCGTGAAGGGACCTGCTGCCCGCGGGGGGTTTGCACCGAGGGAGTTGCGGGGACTTACTCCAGTTGGGGTTCTTCTTGTAGTTGCAGTACTCGGCGCCGGCGGGAAGGGGCTGCGCGTACTGGGCACAGCCGCAGGAGTCCACCATGGCCTTCTGGAAACAGGAGTGCAGGCAGATCTGCAGGGAGGCAGAAACCGGGAGCTGGGCACGCAGGGAACGCACGGGGCTGCGTCCTGCCTCCCCAGGCGTGCGGGGAGCGCCAGGCTCCCGTCCACCTAAAGCGTTCTCTTCATTACTAGCAGCTAGGAGATTAAAACCTCTTTCCTTGAGGACTGTGGGCTCTGTTGCCTGAAACATAAACCAATACAAGCGGAAAGTGCCATGGGGGGTAAAGACTGCAACACGAGACATCAAAAAGCAGCCCCCTTCTGAGCGGGGGCTTCTGCAAGTGCTCGTCTTTTCCTTCCCTTTCCTCAAGCTCTTCAGTACCGTAGTCATTCTTCCTATGGCCAAGGAAGAGGCACTCTAATCCATGAATCAACAACTAGGTGTGGGGAAGTGACTCAGCAGTGAAAACGTTCTCAGGTTCAACTCTTTTGTGCTGGCGCATGTTTGGAGACTGGGAATTGTTAGGATTAACAGGGCAGTGGACCTGACATTTTGTGCAGAAATGATTAATCGGTGGGAACAAGCAGGAACTAATCTTTTATTCCAGAATTTCCAGTAGCGAGTCTTTTGTTCCCAGTCTCAGCCCTCCTGAGCCATAAGATTCTGTGCACTACTTGTTAAAAACCTGGGATAATGTCTGTGTGATCTCACCTGGCACTGCATCACAGCAGATTTCATTCCTGCTTCCCCATATAATAAAAATCCAGATAGGCACAGGATTTAGAGAAGGCGGCGGCGAGGACAGTTATGGTTCTTTGCACAGGGGGTGCCAGAACAAGTGACACTCTCCAAGAGGACCCAATTACAGAAACCATGCAAAATTAGTGGAAACTTACTCTGTAAACATCCTGCTATCTGGATACTGATTAGATGGTATCTGTTATTCTTGGAGTCCTAAAGGTCACAATTTCTGGCTTCAAGGGTTACTAAGCTGCAACATTTACTTGGCCAATATTTTCCAGTCTCACATTGCTTGAAAATTGCCTAATGAGCTAATGTTCTCTCTTTATCTAACAGAGTGCCTAGGGGAACTTCAAACATCAACCACTTAGGAATAAATCTTGGATTTTTAAAAGTCCTGTGGTATTTTACATCAGTGATTAAAACCAGTAACCCTATGCCTGGACTGTTAACAGACTCAGATCCTGAACTGCAGATTATGGCAAAGTTTTTTTTAGGAAGGTAGTTTTCAAGTGACTAAGAAAAACCACAAATGCAAGTGAGATTTACCTGGAGCGAGTAGCTCTTGTTGTAGAGATTTTCCACTGGTATGTCGGCCCCAGTCTCGGTGCAGTCGCTGTACGGTTTGCTGAGCTTGCGAGACCGAGTCTGGGAATCAGAAAAGAGCAAATCTTGGTAGGGATATCACAGAGGAACCAAAGGATTTGACAGTGTGGTAGTTCATTGCAATCCAAAAACTGCACGAGAAGGAGCAGCTTCCAACTGTGTCTCTTTTTTGTGTCTCAACTTTTGCCATCTCAATGATTTTTGCCGATCGCCTGTCGAAACAAGAGGTCTCTTTTGGTTCGGTGTCCCTTTCCCCCACACTGCTGTAGCTGGCTTCTCTGGAGTCTTTGCTGAGAACCTCTACAGGGGTGCTGGGACTGCATGATCTAATAGTGAGGACTTTTTTGCAGCACAGTAACTCATACATATGCTGTCTCTCACTGCAAAGTCCTAGTGACCGTGCGACATTTACTCGGTGTGAAACAACTCAGTGGGTTTTTTTGCTCTGAAGAGCTGCACTGCTCCGGGCTGGTGCTCTACAGGCTGCTCCTGCACTGTGGGTAACAGCACTTCGGGCGTCACTAGTGCTCAACAGCACCTCTCCAAACAAAATGTTTGTATCTCCTTCAGGCCTCCTCCACGAACTGCTTGGACGCTCCCTCTGCTTTCAGCACGAACAGCTTTTCATGCTGCGCAGCCCGCCTCTAGAGCAGGGTTTGCGGTGCCGGAGCTGTGCGGAGGGTCAAGCGCCGCAGGGCCCCGTTCTGCCTCCTGCGCTGCCCCGCGCAGCCCGGACCACAGGACGCACCCCTGCAAAGAGCATTGCCCCAAACTGCAAGAACGGTCACTCACTGAAAAACCCATTCACTTGGGCTTTCTTCCTATGCAGAGTTTAAATTAGTGCCTGCTCTTGCAAAGGATATATTTAGCAGGAACCTGACAAATGCCTGCATACATTTAGGACGGTGCTTATAGACCTACAGGCTGCTGGGGTCAAAGCTGATAGCAGGAATTACCATTTTTATCTGCAAAGCAGTAAACAACTACGGCACTGTAGAAATGCAAATCTTTATAATTATGGCTTCTGCGACAGAAGGTATTGCTTGCATGGTGCAAGCCAGTTCTTTCAAAAAGATGCTAAAATCACTGTGAAAAATAAGTGATATCAACACGAGAGATGGAGGAGCTTCTGAAAACTGAAACCAGCTTTTGTTTCTAGCTTTTGTGGGCAACCTAACGCTGGGATAACTGCTCAGGGAGCCTCCTACTGTATCTTCTGGCAGGTGACAGACCCCTTATATGGTTTATTTTGTCATGCCATCTGTTCCTGCAAAAGCAGACCTGGTCAGGTACTGAAATAATTTCCAAACTAAATATTTAACTAAAGCACTGAAACTCCCACCAAGTAAAGCCTTGTTTGCATTCCAGACATCCTGGAATATTTTTGGAGTGGCGGGGGCATTCTTGCACACAGCCGAAATACATGAGCAATGACCCAAACACAATGACCTATATTAAATGCTGGGACTATCTGCAGTGACTTTCTACTGTGTGGCGTAATAGTTATAAAGGAAATACATGTGTATGAGACTTTGCGTCCTTTCCATTTTTTGTTATTATTGTTGTTGTTGTTCTGATCCCTTTTATTCACTTTTTGTTTGTCAGGTACCATTTCTAGCTGCTGGTAGACTCAGCTGTTGACGCTGCAGTTTTCCAGACAGTTGGAAGATATTTAGCTGTTTGCACATTTAAAACCAGCAGCCTTGTTTTTAATGTCCTTTCTAATGCATGGCCTATCTAGCCCTGGCACACCCAGATAAGCAAATTAGCTGATGCATCTGATCCAACCATCAGAAAAGCAACGGCAGAACCAAATTGCTCACTTGACAGCCCATGCAGATGAAAGGGGCCGCCGGCCGAGCCTGATGCTTCCCCGGCTGCGGGGCCCGCGGGGCGAAGGCAGGGACGGCCGCTCTAAGCGGGACCCGCAGCCCTGGAGCCGCCCCGGGGCCGCCCGGCTGGGAGCCCGGCTGCTGCTGAGCCGGGCTGCTGAGCTTGGCTCCTGCGAGCCCAGCTGCTGCTGAGCCCGGCTGCTGAGCCTGGCTCCTGCGAGCCCAGCTGCTGCTGAGCCGGGCTGCTGAGCCCGGCTCCTGCGAGCCCAGCTGCTGCTGAGCCCGGCTGCTGAGCCTGGCTCCTGCGAGCCCAGCTGCTGCTGAGCCCGGCTGCTGCTGAGCCCGGCTGCTGCTGAGCCCGGCTCCTGAGCCCGGCTGCTGCTGAGCCCGGCTGCTGAGCCCGGCTGGACTAGGGGGGTTGGATCTCTACAGGTCCCTTCCAACCTTAAACATTCTGTGATTCTGTGACCCCCCCGCTCTGCACTGCAGAGCCATCGGGCAGCTCGCAGCACCTCTGCCATTGCATGTTTTGCCATGAAAAACAAAAAATCCTCAGAAAGACCAGAAGGTAGGAGGAAAGGGAGAGGGAACAAAATCCTCAGTAGCTTTTTTTGTTTGTTTGTTTTCTAAAGACTCGTTTTTCCAACAGTCCTACAGCAAGGGAAAACAGCTGAGGAAAGGGCTGCACCAGGATGCTCCTCAGGCACCTCACAGGTACGAATGGGAGGCATTAGAGGCTATCCCAGCTCCTGGCTAATGTTTGTGTGCAGACCATATCTACACCTGCTTCATGCAAACGGTGCTGTGCACCTCGAAACAAGTTGTTGCCACTCACAAAGTGCATCCCTATGGAGGTTGCTGCCGCCGTCTCAATTTCCGTGCCAATGTCCTCGATGAAGGGATACTCGTTTTGGTCATGGACAATGATCTTGGCCCCGGTTGACGTCACCAGGAAAGGGTTGTAGTCTGCTTCATCTATATACAGAACAACGTGCAGTCCTGAGGAGCAGAGGCAGGGCAGGAGCAGGGTTACGCCACAGACAGCTTTTCTGGACCGGGAGGGCAGCGCGGTTTACTTAATACTTGTTAGTCTTAAGTGGAACTGTAACACCAAGTGAGGCCTTTGCAATGCTGCACTGAGACTCCTGCAGCAAGCACTGTCCCTCTGCAGACCCCGCCACAACAAATAATGCAAATCTCTTTAGAATGCAGCTGAAACTTACTTTTAAATGTTATATAACTGAGAAGCAGTGATTTCAGATGGAAAACATTAGTGATGCAATGATATTATCTTTGTATTCCCTGGCAATAATTTGCACTAGTTCAAACAAGCATTTCCCCAATCAGGTCGTACATCTAGAGCCAACACATCAATCACTCTCCAGCAGGATCCAGTTCGCTGAGCCGCTTGTTATCTAACAGTTCCTGCACAAAGTGAGTTTCCTTACCGTACTCGCTGCCTCCCGTGGAGGTGCTCAGGATCGTCTCATTCTCGCCGCTGTTGAAGGTGTAGCAGTTGCCGTGCAGTGGATGGTGGAAACGAGTGAAGTGCCTAAAAGACATCAAATATCCTTACATTGCCCTCTGCAGTTGTAGCTGTCTGCGGCTGAGACTTACTGGAAGGGTTTTTTTTGGCAGACACTTAGCACGACTGGATTTTGTTTTCTTTTTGGATTTTTGTTTTGTTTTTGGCAGGGACTTTATTTGCTGAAAAGTTTTTTTTTTTTTTTAAGTATCTTGAAACTAGGTGGACATATGACCTGCTTTATAAGCAGTCGGAAATGAAAAGTTTAGAAGTATTTCATGTGGGAAAGGGGACGTGGAGCGTGGGGGGAGCAGATTTACAGAACTAGCAGGGAAGCGGTGGGGACAGAGTCCTCCCTTGTTCAGCTCCCAAGTGGCAGGAGGACCATAAATCCTCATTTGTTTTTTCAGGAAAAAAAAATAAGAAAGGCTTAGCCACTGTCAGGTAGGGGCGGCTGAGGAAACACCCTGGTGATTTAAGCGCCCTTACATCCTACCTGTGAGCCACCCTGCCCATTGAGGCAAAAGCCTTTATCCCAAGAAAATTTGTGATGCTTTTGCACTACTGCAGACATCAGCAATACCTGCCAAGCTGTGAATTACAGCTTGGCACCTTCACTTGGGAAGTTGCTAATGCAAATATATATATATTATGCCCACAGGTACATGGAGGAACTCTGTTGTCAACCCCAGCGCTATGGAAAGATCCTCCTGCTGCCACCGCACATGGAAGTGCATTGCCAAAATCACAAGCAGGTAGATCTCACTCTGTCAAGAAAATAAGGATTTCTCTGAAATATGGACAGTGCAACCCTATGCAAATGAGATTAAAGAACACAGCTAAAATGCAAATGCAAAAATGAAAGAGGTTCTTGCTGGAATTCAGCGAACAGCAAATGCTCAGCTCCTACACACTGTATATTTAGAAACAAATTGTTAAACTAGCAGGTATTTTCTGGGCACTGACCTTTTGTCACAAGAGAGGCCATCAAAGAAACATGTCAGTATAAGGTCATCGGCAGAATAGCTCAGTTTTTCTTTAGTCTCCAGGGGAATTTGTGCCATGATGTTCATATAATGCAACTTGTACCATTCCTGGATAGCATTAACGCCAGAACTGAATGTGTAAAGAGCACACTCGCTGCTGTTGTTTGCATCACACTGGTAATTACAAACAGGAAAAAGCATTCTTTCAGATGACAAGAAATTATGTATTCCACCAAATATGCGTGATATAGCTTAGCTTCTTTTCGAAACAGGTATAATGAAGTATGAAGTTATAGTAGCAGCAATAGGACAATGGAGCACCAAAAAATAACCCTTGAATTTGGGGCTAAACATCAGGGTCAGATGCTTCAGGCTTTAAGGGGAGAAGGTCAGGGTGGCACCAGGTCTGTTGGGGCTGAGCTTCTCGAGGGCATTTCCCTTGTGGAGGGTCACGGGGGAACCCGCAGGCAGCCCTGGCGCGGCAGGAAGGACAGAGGAGCATCTGGAGCTGCGTGCAAGCAAGAGCGCAAGGAAGAGCGCTGCTCCGTGGGACACCAACCCGGACACCCGGCCCTTGCCCCACTTGGAACTTGCTGGCCAGGGGAGAGGGACACTCACCAGCTGAAAGCCAATGATATCGTTTGAGTCGCCTGAGTTTACTATGGATGAATCCTTGTGGAAGACTTTGCCCTCCATTTTTCTCTTCTGGCCACTGTAGAGGTCAGTGACCATCTTGGAGAAATCTTCAAACTTCAGCAGGGGGATCTGCTGGAAGAATTCGCTCCCCGTGCTGTTCCCGTCACCAACCGAGCGACGCACCTTGGATTTGCCCTCCGAAAATCCATAGAAAGTTTCCAAAGCATTTTTTGTCTCTTTGTCCAACTCAGATAAATAGTCTTTCATTGCACTGTACCTATATTGGAGAAAATGCGATATAAAACTGTGTGTCATTCATCTCATCTAATCTCCTCATCGCAGCATTTTGTCCATTGCGCTGTGAAACTAATGGCCCGGGACAGAGTTTGTTGCCGCGTCGGTGCTTCCTCCTCAGTGTTACATGAATCTGAATCTGCGTGGGCAGGCGCTGTCCTGCCCGCTGCAGGATCGCACCGAGGGGAGCACAGGAGCTGCCAGATCCCACCAAGGGGACCACAGGAGCTGCCAGATCGCACCGAGGGGAGCACAGGAGCAACACACACCGAGCTCCGGAGAAAGCGCCAGCCGACACCCCAGCTCCTTGCTGGCTTTGTTAGCAAGCTTGAGGGGACAGAGCAGGAATTACCAAAGGAGAAGGATTGTAAAACACGAGAGAGATCAAAGAGGTGGACAGAAAGTGTAAAGAGATTCAGCTGGGAAAATAAGACCACAGACCTGTGGCAATGCGATCTAAGGTGCAGATTCCTAGGGCCAAAGGGCCCAGAGAGTTGAAATGCCTGGAGGGACCGAGATGGACAGATGACAGCAGAACAGGCATCAACAAAAAGTGCAATTAGGCAGGAAAGAAACAGCTTAATTGTTGATAGTTCATGTCAAGGCATCCCATGGGGAGGAAAAAAAAAAGAAAAGGAGGTGACAGATGTCCATGCCCCTTTTGCATTCTTTGGGAACCAGGAGCTGTTTGTAATCCTTGAAACCCTAGCACTAGGGGGGGAAAAAAAAAAGAGCATTTAAAGAGAACCACAGAAATGATCAGGATCTGCGTTCAGCTGCAAGCTAAACAGAGCAGCAGGCAGGGAGGGAAGGATGCGATTATAAGGCACAAGTGTCTGAGCAGCATTAGCACATGGGTAGCTACATTATTCAAAGTGCTGTAGAGGGAAAGCTAACAGCAAAGAGAGGCTGCTAGAGAGCAGCGCTGCAGAGCAGCAGCAAGAGCCCAGCGCAGAGCTGCGTGCGGGACAGTTAAAAGGGGATGAATTTGGTGAGGACAGCCCCATCTGGCACGGGGGCCGGTTCCGTCCCCTCCCCAGACCTGGGCAGACCTCCCGGGATCCCTGTGTCTTACTTGTAGGGGTTGATGTTGCAAATGGTGACGGCTGGGAAGGGCAGCTTCTGGAACTGGACAGTGACGGACACCGAAGCGCTGTAATAGTTCAGGAGGAGCTCAGCGCACTGCCACAGGATGAGCCCGACCGCACTCAGAGTTAGCAAAATCCAGATGAACCTGCGCAAGCGTCCGCGGGACACCACGATGCGCCGGCAGCCGTGCGTGTTGGTGTTGAGGCAGTACCACCTCATGAGCTCGCTGAGAGTGGGCGCCTGGGGGCCCGTCACTGGCAAGGTCTTCTTGATCTTGGCCGTGATCTTCTTCCCGGGAGCCATGGCAGCGGCTGCGGGGAGACAGGGAGCTGAGCGCCTGGCGGCTCCGCGCGAGGGGTGCGCGGGGTGCTGAGGGCTCGTCGGGCCGGGGACGCCTCGGGCTGGGGACACCCCGCCGCGCGGGAAGGGGCTGCGCGGGGCTCCCGCATCCCGCGGCGGAAAGGCCGGGAAAGGGGGGA
>VZSG01000793.1:115822-155151 GCA_013398315.1 Nothoprocta pentlandii
GAGCCCGTGCCCGGCGTGGCGGGGCTGCGCAACCACGGCAACACGTGCTTCATGAACGCCATCCTGCAGTGCCTCAGCAACACGGAGCTCTTCGCCGAGTACCTGGCGCTGGAGCAGTTCCGCGGCGCCGGAGCGGCCGCGCCGCCCGCCGAGGTCACGGAGCAGCTGGCGCAGCTGCTGCGCGCGCTCTGGACGCTCGAGTACACCCCGCAGCACAGCCGCGACTTCAAGGTGAGCCCCGCGCGGGCTCCGCGGCCGCTCTCGGCCCCTCTGCGCCCCGCGAGGCGCCGCGCGTGTCCCCAGCACGGGAAGCGCCCCTGTAGCCCAGGCTGCTGCGCTCGGTTCTGCCAAGCGCCCTTCCAGTGTCCCAGTACCCCCTTAAAGAAAGGCAGAAACTCACGCCCGAAGGCGAGTGTCTGCTTCGGTGACTGTCAGTGCTCAGAGTGTCAGTCGAGGTGTTGCCTGTGCGGGAGCCGGGCTCTGCCCCCGGCCTGCCCCGGCTCTGCTTCCCCGGGTCCCACTCACCACCGGTAACGGATCTGCTGCTCTTGTCCCATCTTGCAAAGTGGATGTTCCCATCTTGCTGTTTGATAACCCTGTCATGGGGCGTTAAGGAAAGGCAACAGGAATTAGTTTTAAGTTCCCAGGGTTGTGGCTCGGTGTCCATCAGAGGAGGACAGTCTCTGGATAAGAGCGTGTGTCTGGGTTTTGTTTAAATTCAGCCCATGCCTCTAATGGCTGTGGATAACATGCAGGAGGGAGCAAACGTAGCCCTCTGCCCTAGCGTGGTCATGTTCTGCTGCACGAACGTCCCTAATGCTGTCCTGTTGGGACAGGCTTTTCCTCCCCAGCTGCCTCCCCGCATGCCTGGACAGCCCTGGCACAGTCCTTGCGCTAACCCTACAGCTTCCTGCAGGAATTTTGTCGCGGAGGCAGGAACTTTGCACCTGGAGTTTTGGAAAACGTGCTAGAACACTTTTGGATGGGCTGGTGGGACAATTAAAAATAACCTCCAGGCCTGCACTGCTTCTCAAAGGAACAGGAACAGTGATTATTTTCTTTTATTAATAATCAAATTTAACGTTCATCCCTGGCACATGAAGCCGTTGCTCCTCCTCATGGAAGGAGCTGAAGGGGGATGTGTGGATGCGGACTGTGCTCCTGGCTCTGCTCTGCTGCGAGTTCACGAGTTCCTGCTGCTCCCGGCTGCAAGGTGAAGGCCGCGGGCCCCGTGTGCTGCTCTCCCCACGGCGGGGACGTTGTGCAGCCCGTGGCAGAGTGCTGTCCGCGGCCACTGTGCGCTCTGGAAGCCCCTGCGGACTCGGGGTGCTGCTGTGCGCCCTCGCCGAGGGCAGCATCTCTCCGGCCACACCAGCCCTTACGAGCCTCTTCCACGGCATCCGCGCGAGCTGGTCTCAGCATTTTGGCTGCTGGATTTTGGTAGATTTCCAAATGCAACTTTTGCTGGTTATTTATGTCCTGGACTTGTAATAAGTGTTACGGTTATGATGGTTTATTTGGGGAAGAAAGAAATGAAAGGTTGAGAGTGGGATTATCTTCTGCAGCTGCACCTGATAAAGGGAAAGCAGAACCAACCAAGAGGTACTGTTTGTGAAGGCAGAAGTCAAGGTGCTCAGGTAAGAGGGGCAGGAAGAGAAGGGCTTTGTGACGATGTTAGGGCCATGTTCCGGGCCGTTTTGGTAGCGGAGCTTCCTGAGCTTGTTCCCAGCCCTGCTGGCCGGGAGCGAGTGTTTTCCTACGCGTTGTTGATGGAGCTGGAACTCATCTATCTGCTACCTGTCAAGTCCTGGAGGTTTTCAGAAAGCATCTTGCTGGGGGGGATCCTGTCCAAGTAGGTCCTGTTCATAACTGCCTGGTGTCAACGGGCCCATATCTCATTCTGAATGACTTTGTCATTATGTCAAGTACTCAGCTGTTTGCTTACAAGGCTCAATTATTTTTAATGGCAAATGAATGGCTTTGAAGGCAGTTAGGTAGCATGAACCTGCTATTAAACCCACGGTTCTTAATTAAAATAATCTTCACCGGTAGATTTGCACAGTTAACTTAAAGGTATAAGCACCAAGGTTATATTTGAGAAAGGCGAGAATTGGCATTTCCTGCCTGGAAGCTCCCTGTTCCCCGCAAAGCAAGGAAAGTCCTGCTAGCTCCTTCCAGGAGCCAGGGAACATGCAGCCCTACCCCTGCTCTGCTCTAGTTTTACCAGCAGTGAAAAGTGTTTTGAGGAAAGCGGTGTTGTGCTTTCCGTCCAACTTGCCGGTTATGTTTGATACTTGAAAATCTTCTTGGCCACCACGCTGGGAAGTCCATGGTTTGCTTGGTTTTATTTTTTTGGCCCAGTATCCAAAGGCTTTTCTGGGGCAAAGGAAGTCCCTTGTGAGAGGTGGACCCAGGGACCTTGGAGTGGGCAGGTTCCTAGAGGCTCTTTGTCCTGAACTGTTTTAATCTGGGTAGTATTTGAGCGTGTCTCCTCTTTCAGGCTGGTCTTCAAGAAATGATCCAGCCCACGGTTCATGAGTCATGTAGTCCTGCTGCTATAAATGAGAGAAGTCCAATTAAAGCAAGTGGTTTGTGTGAAATGGTTTGTCCTGCAGTCGGAGGGCCGCGAAGCAGCCTTGCAAGAGCTGGCTTGTAGTGGGGAGCAGCGAAACGTTCTCCCAGGTGGAAAGAGGGTCATGGTCTTGGGTGGGATGTGCTCCAAACACAAGGTCTCGTGTGTCCCGGGGTCTGTGGCTCCTGCTTTGCAGACCCGAGCTCTGCGTGAGAGCGCCACGTGTCTTGGCATCCCCTTGAAGTCCCTTTTTCTCGCTCTGCGCCTGTGTCCGGGGTGTGAGCGCGGCCGTCCCTGTTCCCTCGGGCACGTGCTGTGGGTGCAGAGGCCTCCGGTCCCCAAGGGGATTCCTCCCTGCCGCCAGGCAGGGCCCCTGGGGACGCGTTTGCTCCCTGCCCACGGTCGGTGCCCTGTCAGCTCCCCGTACCCTTCGGTTTCTCCCTGTAGCCCAGGTGTTTGCCGCACACGTGTGTCCTGCGGCGGGAGGAAGGAGCGCAGTCGTCACCAGCAGCCCAGGGTGGGAAGGGGCTAGCGGGGCTGCAGGGCTGTGTGCTGGGAGGAGGAGATGGGGCATCGGGAAGGGGCCTGGTTGAGGCCGTGCAGATCGCTCCGGGAAAGCCCTGGGACGCCTCCCGGGAGCCTGGGGAGGCGGCGGCAGCGCTGTCCCCATGTCCCCCGCTCCGGGCGGCATCCGGGGCTCCTGGTTTCTCGCGCTCGCCTAGGGCCCCGTTTTGCTGCAGGAACAGAGCAGCTTTCGCAGTGAGCGCGATGCCACCGCTCGGCTTCCCCGGCCCCTTGTGACAGCAGCACAAACCCCCATTGTGCAGCCAGGAGCCGCCTCTTTGCCAGGGCACCGTCCCTCTTTCCCTGCGGAGATGCTGAGAGTCAGATAACACAGATATCAGAGGATGTTCTCTGCGATGGGCAATCAGTTTTAGATATTTAAAGCTGCTGAAAGAGTCTTAAGTGAGAGGGATTTCATTTAAACCGAGTTTGAAAAAATCATGTGTACAACCTTATCCCAACCCCTGTCTTTCCCCAAGTTTTGATCCTCCAAGTGATGAGGCTTCCTTCTATTTTGAGACTTTCTTTAGAGCTAAAGCTAGTTGCATGCCCAGCGTGGTGGTGTTTGTCAGGACTGTTTACATGCTCCAACTGCTGCGCTCATGACTATGGGGTGAAGACAACAGCGTTTCTGTGAGCTGGAGTGTGTGCAGCAAACAGCGAAACCACGTGAACTTGATTGGGGTCACAGCTGATTCTGATAATCCCAGTCAGTGCATCCCTGTCAGCAGCGCGGGGTAACTCCGCTGGGTAGCTCTGCTGCTTCTGGTTTTTCTGCTTGTTATGAGTAATATTTACTCACACTTATGCCTAAAACTTAAGATTTCAAGGTGTACATGTTTTGTAAACACTTCTTGTGTAAATACTGCCGTTGGGGCAAGCAGTTTGCAAGCTGCGGTGGTCATTTTTTTTCTGAATTAATAAATAACTTTTGAATTAGAAGCAATTCCTTCAAAGTATTGACTTGATCATTATTTATTGACTTGGTCATTATTTATCCTCTACCTTATTGCAGATTAAATGGCAGCGTCTCAGTCTCCTGTTCTCCTCTCGGCCGGGAGCCTTTTGCTCGCTGGAGCTCCCGGCCCGGCTGGTGGACGCGATTGGGCTCGAGCGGCTGCTCTTTAATTAGGGGCTCTCCGAGTCCGGCAGCCACCGGCTTTGGCCCTGTCCGGTGCCAGCTGCCCGTTCCTTGGGTGTTTCTGCAGCGAGCGGGAGCATCCGCCCGTTACATTCCGTGCTTCTGTGTCACTGTAGGACATAGTGTAAAAGGGGGCAAGTGCCCAGCGCTGCTGCTGGACCCGCCGTGCGCCAGCGCTGGGGTGGCTGCCAGCCTGGAAGCTCCATTGTGGCCCTTCGGGAACATGTGGTGCTGGTGTGAGGTGGCGGTGGGGCCCTTGTACTGCGCATGGTGCTGGTGCGAGGCGGTTGTTGGGACCTTGCGTGGTGTTGGTGCTGGTGCGAGGTGGTTGTTGAACCCTTGCATGGCGCTGGTGTGAGGCGGTAACTCAACGTTGCTGATTTTTGGCCCGGGGATGCAGCCCTGCACGACGCTGGGGGCAGAAACGTGTTGCATTGCAGCGTCCAAGAGCTGCGTTGCCTTCCCTGCCTGCAAACAGGCAGATAGCTCTGAGAACGTGAGGGCTGCTGTGGGATTTCTTTAAAGAAAAGTAAGCTTCCTTTGATAAGGATATGTGCTTCTGCTTTCATTCAGGGAGAGCTCGGAACTTAGTGAAATAAATATAGTCTTTGATTTCCTTTGGAAAAAACAGTCTGGCAGTGTTGGCCTGGAAAGCCCTGCAGCAGGAGATGTGGGGCTGTCAGAAATACCCCGTGTTGCTTCCTCCTTCTGAAGCACAGGACCGGTGCTCCACAAAGGGCTGCCGTGGGCTGATGTGTGCGAGCTGCTCGCGGCGCTGAGGGCTGCTCTCCTGCTCCTGCCTCCGAAGGGGCAGGGTTTGTCTCCTGCTTCCCAGCAGCTGGAAGCTGCTTCAAGGTGGGTCCTTCTATACTTGGCGGGAGGCTGCTCTGCTGGCAGCTGTTTGTGAGCACTGAGCCCCTTTACACAAATTCCACTATTTCCAGTTATTTTACTTGCCTTTTCCCTGTGACTTAGCAGTTAGACTTCTGCTGAGGGGAGAAAAGGCAACAGAGCCTGGTGTTGTATTAATTAGGAGGCTGTTAGGCTGTTCACGCTCTCATGCTCTTGCTCTTTTCTGCTTTAATTTTATTCCTTCCTGTTTGCAGGCTTCCCAAGTCCTGTTGAGTGCCCACTCCTGTCCTGCTGCCTTCCTCCCTGCTTCCTGCCTCGCAGAGGGCCCTGGCGCGGAGCCCCCCGCTCCGTCCCCCGTGTCCTGCGACAGAGGCACCGAGGGTCGCGGTTGCTGGAGGCCGCGTGGAGTGGCTGGCAGCCTGTCTCGGCCCGTAAGGGGCCCCTGGTTGGTGCTGTCGGGGTTCCCGTTCCCGGAGCAGGGCCGTCGAACGCCGGGTCCTTGTCCCCAGCTTGGGGAAGGTCTGGACTGCGCTGTTCCCCAGGCAGCTCCTTCCCCAGAGGAGATTCCTCCTTTGCGGAGGATGCTGCGCTTTGGTGTGCAAGCGGAAGGACTCCTCTAGATAAGTGCCCTTAGAGATGCCTGCCAAACGCAGGATTATGTCTGTGGCATTAAAACAACAACAGCCTTGTGCTGGCATCCCGGTGCTCAATGAAGGTGAAGAGCAGCCCTCCTTTCCCGCCCGCACGTGCAGTGCCTCCATCCGCTCCTGCACAATCCCTTCCCACAGCTGTTTCCTGACGGAGACAGGCTGGAAAAGAGCAGGCTGGCGTTGCTGCTTGGTTGTCTTTGTGGTCTAGAGAATAACAGCGGTGAAGGAGAGGCTGCTGATTCCAATTTGGGTCCTGGCTGGTGCTTGGGTGGTTAGTGAACTTTAGGGGCTGGTGGGTGCGATGGTGCAGCCTTGTCCAGCTGTGCCTCGTGGCTAAAGGGGTCTCGTTTGTGGAGGATTTCTCTTAGGGCTGGGTCTGCATGCGGCAAAGCTGGGATCCTGCACCTCCTTGCAGGGACACCGCTCGTTGGCGAGGCTCTTGGTGCCGTGTCTGCACGGCCTCACGCAGCATCCGGCCAAGGGCACGTCCTGCTCCTTCTCCCTACCCTCGCAGGAGGCCATGCTGAGGAAGGGGCTGGAAGCACCGCTCACTGCAGCTGTGGATGCACATGAGGAAGGAGCTTCGGGGGCTGCTGCACAGGACAGGGAGTTCTGTTGGGCCGAGCGTGTTCGGCCCTGCTGTGCGTGGGGCAGTGGCCCTGGTGCGAGTGCCCCGCGAGGGGACACAGCTGTGAGCTGTGCAAGCGGGAGGCTAAACCGCCCTGCACGTTCCTCAAGATTTCAGCAGCAAAAGCCTCGATTCCTCGTGTGCCCTCACAACGAGGGAGGGGTTTGGGTGGCTTTTCAGGGATCTGCTGCTCCTCTGCGTTTTGGCCACCAGCACATGCTGGCCCTTGTGCAGGCGGGGCCCTAAAGCTCTTGTCAGTGGGGCTTGCAAAGCTGTAACAAGAGCCGATTATTTCTGTTTTCTCTGCCTCGAGGCAGGTGGGCAGATTGCGGAGGATGGAGAGTAGATGTTTATCAGTCCCTGCGTGTCTTCCCCCCTCGGGTGACCCCGTTTCCCGCAGGGATAAAGCGGGCAGCGCGGCCTCGTCTCAAATCCATTGCACATCTGATTAGAGCAGCAAGGCGCTGGCCCCGTGTGCCGCCCTGCTGTTGGCCGAGCACTTTGTGCCCGCTCCTCCCGGCTCCTCATCCTGGGCCCCGCACGGACCAGCTCATGGCGCAGGATGTGTCGTGCACAGGGCACTGCTGCTGGGGCTGGCACTGCAGCTGCCCTGCACGGGGTCGGTGCTGGAGCGGAGGAGGCTCCTTCTGGGCTGGGCACTAGCAGAGGGTGTTGGGGCTGCACAGGGGCCACATGGAGGCAGCGCCCTGGGCTACAGCAGCGACCCCCCCACCAGCTCGTGGGCTTCCACAGCACCCCGTCCATGTGCAGGGTAAGGACAAGTGCCAGCGCGGCCCTGGGCCTGCTGCTGCATCCGAGGATGCCCCTCTGGAAGTCCAGGTGCAAACTAGCCACAATCCTGGGCCCTGCCAAAGCACCGCCAGTCGTGTGCATTGCACCCGTGACCGCCAGCCCTCCCTTCTGCGGCCGGGGCAGCTGCTGCTCCTTGCTGGGCCTGCACCTTGTCCTTTCCTCCCTGGCTTCAGGGAGCTCCCCGACAGCACCGGAGCCAGGAACGGGAGCCCGGAGCGCTCGGAACCGCCTTGCACGGGGTGGTGCTCGGGACAAAAGGCGGCACTGGGAGGACTCGCTTTGAGCGTGTGGAAATCTGGGTGCCTTGGAGCTTGGCCCTGGCACGTGTGGCTTAAGCTGGGGCTCACGCTGGTGCTTGCAGGTAGTCCCTGCCAGGCCGGGCCCCTGGTGGCAGCCAGGCCTGGGGCAGCACCTGGAGCAGGGTTGGGAACAGGCGGCAGCTCCTCTGGCCTCGAGCTGTGCAGGGGCCCAGCCTGCGCTGCTGTCCCCGTGCTTGCCGCGCGCGCTGGGTCAGTGTGGCACCTGATCCGGGCGCTGCTGAAATCTCGTGTCTGGGTGCCTGTTAGTTGTGCGGATCTGGCTAAAGGCTTGGGCCAAGTTCAAGTCTTTTGCTTCTGCTGATGCCCTCCGTTGTTGCTCTGCAGAATATCGTGTCAAAGAATGCCATGCAGTACCGCGGGAATGCCCAGCACGACGCGCAGGAGTTCCTGCTTTGGCTGCTGGACAGAGTTCACGAGGATCTAAACAACGTGGTGAAGAACAGCGGCACGCCGCCTCTGAAGGTACGCGGTTCAGCCCTGCGCCGGCGGAGGCTAGTGCTGTTCCTGCACACAGCTGCCGGGCAAGTTACATCTCCGCGTTGGCGTCTCAACTGTGGCAGTTTGGGTGGGACACCCGGGGCTGGAAGCCTTTCTAGCCCCGTGAATGTAGCTGGGTGAAGCAGCGCCCGACAGGCGCTTCCCGCGGCGGCGGCTCGGGAATGGTCCTGCACAGCTCTGTGGGCTGGGGGCCGTGACGGGGCGGCCAGACATGTCACCCTCTATGAGATGTTTGCCCTGGGTTGCCCTGGCTGCATCACGTTCCTGCAGAACCTCCTACGAGAGCAGAGGGCATCTGTTAGTTATACATCTTGGGACGTTTTCCGATGGTTTTGGTCAAAGAGGATGCAAATTTGACTGGCAGTAGTGCAACCGCCTGCTGTTTTGCATCTATACATTTGGGTGCATATAAATATTTGGGCTTTATTCTTTTATTTTAGCCACCACTGGAGGATGATGTGCTGCTTGAGGGACCAGCCTTTCCTATCAGTAGCACCTTTGTGCAGGAGCTCTTCCAAGCCCAGTACAGGTATGTCCTAGTGGCCCCAGTGTGATGCTGCCCCGCGGGGCTGGTGACACCAGTGCAGTGGCTGCATCTTCTAATTCCCCAGCAGTTATCAGTAGAACTGAGGCTGGTGTCATTGTCTAATCACCTCTTTCTAAATTTCTGCAGAAAGAAATCTGGACTAAAATGTTGGGCCAGAAGGGAGTGACTTTTGCTGTTTCAAATTGGTATATTCAAGAAAAATCCAGAGCATGTGCCATTTATCTGCCCTGGCACATCCTGAAAGCCCCTGGGGCAAATCTGTGTTTAATGGAACAAAGGTTGAGGACTGCTCAGTGCTCGGCAGGGCCCTTTAGGGACAGGATTGGACTCCATCAGGGCTGGCCTTGCCTGATGGCTGCTGCGGCCTTGGGAATTGCAAGTCTTGTTATGTAGCACATTGAGAATTGACTTGAGTCCTTCACTGCTTCCCGAGTGTTCCTACTGTTTATGGGAAGTGACTTTTCTGATTTCGGACCTACTAGGAAGAAAACACCTAATTTCAGTGTTCCTTGATGGATTGTCTGCCCTGCTATAGGAAGCTCAATTACTAGGCATTCTCCCCAGTGTTTGCCAAGGTTTCCTTTGCCAAAGGAGAAACCTTAAGCCTGGCATAAACCATCAAGCCAGTGCAAGGTACCGGCTGATTCTGGATGCAGGTTGTGTGTGTTTCCGTTCCTCCCTCTCTGAGGGAGCTGTAGACCTGTGGTTGTGGCTGCCACCTCGCCCATCGCTTCCCCTGAGATGGAGACCAGCCCTGCAGGTCTTTCATACTGGAACTGATACTGGCAAATTATTAATTTTGCAGAGACTTTTATTGGAAGCCAAATGCAGCGTCTGGAGCGCAGCCTTTTCCGGCATGCCCTGTAGTGAACTCTGGGACTGCTTAGCTGGAAAGGGGTCTAGAAATGAGGAATCCTTTGTGCAGAGCAGCTTCCATCTCTGCAGAGCTGCTTTGTGTAGAGAGTGTAGGCAGAAAGAAGCAGCTGAGTTGAGAAGCAAATGCATTTTTTTATGTCTGTGTTTTACTCGCTTGCCCATCATTTTGGCTAATGGATAACTTCTGCTCTCAATATCTGTACTAGATCGTCTCTGACGTGCCCTCATTGCCAGAAGCAGAGCAACACCTTCGACCCTTTCCTCTGCATCTCTCTGCCGATCCCGTTGCCTCATACGCGGTACGTAGTTCCATGTCTGACGTGACCGTGTAGGCCCTTTCCCACACGGACGGGGTTGTGCAGTCCAGTGCTGTTGGAGCCAGAGCTGAGTTTGGAGCCGTAGCCTGGAGCAGCTGAGTCTGGGCTGCCCACAGTGTCCTAAGCTGCACTGTGTGATCCATGTTGGAAAATTGATTGCCTTGTAACAGAGCTTTATATTTAATCTCAGGGGTTTGAGAAGGCTGTCTGCAGGAACAAGGGACAATTTCACCAGTCCGTGTAGGAAAAAAAAAATCTTTCAAAATCAGATGTAGCTGTTTGAGGCTGAAGTAATTCCATGTTGATTCTAGATTGCTCGTTAGGGACGTTAAGTCATGAACCAGACAGATCCAGCCAGGATTTCACTGCTGCGGGAGTTACCGTGGCCTGAAGTGAATTAATAACCAGACTAAAGTAGTTTAGAAGGGGCAATCACACCGGAACTGCTGCTTTAGACCAGGCTGGCTCTGCGAGGCTTGCAGAAAGGCTGAGCCCAGCGCCTCCCCGTGCTCCCTGCAGGCCCCTCTACGTCACCGTGGTCTACCAGGGCAAGTGCTCGCACTGCATGCGCATCGGCGTGGCCGTGCCCATCGTGGGAACCGTGCACAGGCTGCGCGAGGCCGTCTCCGCCGAGACCAAGATACCCACGGAGCAGGTAATGGGCACCTCTCGCCCTAGAGCCCTTCTTTAGGAGGAGCTCGAAGCCTTCAGCTGATGTGCAGAAAATGCAAGTGCCTCCAGAGTGGAGAGGAGGAAGTGGGGCGGTAGGGATTCAGGCTGTTCTTTTCCCCCTCGGACTCCAGATCGTGCTGACCGAGATGTACTACGATGGCTTCCATCGTTCCTTCTGTGATACTGATGACCTGGACACCATCCATGAAAGCGACTGCATCTTTGCCTTCGAGACCCCGGAGATATTCAGACCTGAAGGGATCCTTAGTCAGAGAGGTGAGTGGATAATTCCACTTAGTGCCCACATGAGGTGGCTGAATGAGGGGGTCCTCCTTTGGAAGAGGCTGCCAGCCTCGCTGGCTCTGATGGAAGCACGATGTGGCAGAAGCTCATGATGCCCAGAGGTGTTTGGAGCAGGGTAGAGGGAAGATAAACCAAGACTGATTTTATTATTAAAGGTACAAACAAGCTTCTACCTAGCTTGTTTAGGTAGGCTTAGGTAGGTTTAGGCTTGTTTCTACCTAGCTTCTACCTACCTAGTAGCTTTTCCTGTATCCAGACAAGCCATGAGTACCTCTACAAATTGCTGTGAAATACGAGATGAGCGTTTTTAATTTTTTTCAATACAAAAAAGTCACTGTGAGAAGTTATTGCTTTTTGAAGTCTGAGTCTTTAAAAAGATATATATTATTCAGTGAGCCTTGATTTGATGCTAACCTGCTGTGAGGTTAAAGGAATGTTTCTTAGGATAGTGAGGGAGCGACGATGTTCCTGGAGGCAACAGGACACTAGTGGCAAATAATAAAGCATAAAATATTTCCTTTCTCCTTATTTTTCAGGAATACATTTAAACAATAACCTGAATAACTTGAAATATGGCACTGAGCAATCTCGAACAATATCTTACTCACAAGGAACAGCAAACTCTGGAAAACTGGAACAGTCCTCTGCTAGACAAGCAGCAAATGATAAGATTGTGTTGCTGGTGTGTAACAGAGCATGTACTGGACAGCAGAGCAGAAGGTGACTGGCAGCTTCACGGTTACATTTGTTGTTCTGGCTGCTTCATTAATTGACCTGGATTTATTCGTCACCTAGTGAAAAGACTATACAAAGAGACCACAGAATCCATTCCCAGCTTGCATACCCTTATTGTGTTTTGAAGGTCTGATTACTGAAGCAAATAACTCTAACATTCCTTCCTCAAATACCACTTCTTTTTGCAGGTTTGGTTTGCCCTTCGTACTGCATTTGGAAAAAACAATTGCTTGGGATATTCTGCAGAAGGAAATTTTGGAGAAGATGCAGTATTTTCTGCGGCCTACAACCTGTATGCAGGTGAGACAAATGATTTGTCTGCTTTGAGGCTTCAAATGATGCAATTCAGAAGTTACTGGGATTGGTTAAAAAGTTTCACATACTGCACTGCTTCCCTCCCAGTATTTCTTTGAGCAGTGCTGCCCAAATCAGCCTCTTCAGTGCTTTTGCTTGCTCTTTGAAGAATGGTGCAGGTTTCTTCACACTGATCGGGTGAAGAAACTGCAGGCTTCTTTTCCTTTTTACCCCCAAGGAAGTATTTGAGAAATCAGTGATCTTCTGTGTGCCTGAAATAATCCAGCAAGTGCTTCTTGCCGCAGTGAAAGTTGACATGTTTGTTCAGTGGTGGTTTCATGGTTCTGATGAGAGCCCCAGCAGGGAGTGAAGGAGTGAAGATGTGAGTGTCTTGTCTACTCACTGTGGAGAGGTTTTGGGACACAGAACCTCAGTGCTGTCTACATCTGTCTGAGCTGCTTGGTTCATGTATATTGTTACCAAGCGTAGTGAGAACTTCTTGCAGTTTTTTTTATCAAACACAAACTCCAGGATAATATCCTTTTTAGCCCCTGCAGAGAACAAATTTACACATGTATGTGATCTGGGTGTAAGTTACTCATCTGACTTGTCTTCATTGCAGGTTTGCCCGTTCAGCTTGCGAGTGGTCAGTGTTGTGGGCATAACGTACTTGCTACCTCAGGAGGAGCGCCCCCTCTGCCACCCAACAGTGGAAAGGTAAGTCTGGCCTTCATTCCCAGGAGCAAAACAATGAGCAAATGCACTTTTCTCTGGCTTTGCCACAGTTTTTGGCTCTGTGAGCTCCTTTACTCCTTATCAAACTGGGTCTGGGTGGCAGTGGAGGAGTGAAGGGCTAAAAAGCTATGTAGGTAACAAAAACTTCAGGTTCAAAGATGTTCAAGCTTCCTATCTGCTCCTTTCTCCAGGGCATTGAAGTCCTGTGGACAGGGGGGAACTGCTCATGTGAAGTTGGTGGTGGAATGGGACAAAGAAACTAAAGAGTAGTAAGTATGGAGTAGAAAGCCCTATCCTGTGCTCAGTGCAAGGGAGGAATGCTTGTGAATAGCTTGGCGCAATGTGTGTTGTTGACCTGGGCAGCAAATGAAAGACCCTTGAAGTTCTCCAGTTTTGGCTGTTCCTTGGCCACTGCCTCTAAAGACAGACTGGGCTTGTGTGAACTAAGCTGCCTTTGAATTGGACTCCTGTTCTCCCTGTTCTGGGTTTTGTATTATGGAGCAGGAGCTTCAGCTGTGGTTTCCCACCTTCCTCTTGGTCTCTTCCCCTGCAAGTCATATTCACATGAAATAAGTAGGAGGCAGTGGACTTTTTTTCTGCCCGATCCAGATGGGTACTTCAGTGGGAATTCACTCCAACTATTTTTCCGCTCGTGTTTAATTATGCTGCTCAAGTGCAATCTCTTGCCTGTCAACTCTGGCTCCCATCTGATGGGACCAATTGAAGATTTAACTGCTATTCTTTTTTTTTTTTTTTAACTTTTAATATTGTTTTTACTATATTGCTAACCCGCAACATGTAGAGCGGGTGGCTGTGTTGGTAAATGTGTTGTCTTTCTGGTACAGTTTGTTTGTGAATACAGAAGATGAGTATATTCCAGACTCTGAAAGCGTCCGCCAGCAGAGAGAGCTTCATCATCAACCTCAGACCTGCACTTTATCTCAGTGTTTCCAACTTTACACCAAAGAGGAACAGGTAGGAAGAACGCAGAGCAGCCAAGAGGCTGAAAGTTCAGTTAGTCCCTATGCTGCCCAAAATCGTGTCCTCAGCAGAGTAGCCTCTCTGTCCTGCAAACACCGATTAATTGGGATGAGGGACTGCATGTGTAACCTGACAGTTAGCAGCTGGTTGTCAGTTCTGTTTACAGTCTTGCTGCAGCGAGCAGAAAGCTGTGGACTCTACTTTTTTATATAGATGCATGTATGTACACATGTGCGGGCATACACACAAATAAAAACAATATATAATGTATATATAGTGTACACATATTTGTATGTGTGTATTTATATATAAATATAAGTACTCTTCTGTTTCAGTTTCCTCTGTGAAACAGCAATGTCTTTTTTCAGACACATTCTCTGGGACAGTGAGGTATAGGGATTAAAAGAAACAGTTTGCAGAGGGTAGCAAGGTGTCTAACATCAAATTCCAAGTCGACCTATGTGGTTTTTTTTTTGCGATTCTTTTTTGCTGCTGAGAGTTTTCTTGTGAGCGTATTTCTTGGGCTCATAAGACTGTCTGCTTATTGCCTATGGTTTACTTTCTCCCTTTTTTCTAAGGAATTGAATTTTTTTTTAGGGTGGAAATAGCTTTTCTCTAGAGCAGCACTGACTGTGTTCTGTTATGCAGTGGGAAGTACCTCCTGTACAAGGCCCATGGCATCTGGCTTATAGCTACTTGAAAACCGTCACTGGTAACCCAGTTTCCAGTGAGCTTACTGAGTGCTGGAGGTAGATGGAGCGTGTGAGTCCATGTGGTGTCTGCAGGGAGCCCAGTGGCAGAGCAGCACTGAGTCATTGGCAGTGTTGTGCTTTGGAAACTGATGCCCACTAACACCTCTTCCTTGCAGCTTGCCCCGGATGATGCCTGGCGCTGCCCACACTGCAAGCAGCTGCAGCAGGGCAGCATCACGCTGAGCCTCTGGACCTTGCCCGATGTTCTCATCGTACATCTCAAAAGGTTTAGGCAGGTAAGAAAGAAAGGTGGGCGAGGTTAAGGAACACTGAAAATTGCTCTTCAAACAAGCCTTTTGAATAGGAGTTACAGTTATTACTTTAATTCAAAGTATATGGCACTGGAAGGGTGCCTGGAAGGACCTGGAAGGACCTGGAAGGACCTTCAGGTCAGTCAGGTTTGAGTCTTAATGACTACTCTGGGTAAGGTGCATCTGTATATGACCTGTATTGTCCCTAGCTCAAAAGCACCTGCCAAGGGAGGAGTATGAAAGCAGGACAAGCAGGTGTGACAGTTCTCCCAAATATGCTTCCAGCTGTTGCTTGTTTGTGGCTCATGACCAGATATCCTTGATGAGTTTGCTGTTGCCTAGACTCAAGCTGCACAGCCCAAGTGCTTTAACTGCATCACCTGTGCTGTGTGCTTACTTGCCTTTGCCTCCCTCTCCATCACTGGAGACATGGGCAGCTCTGGAAGCCAGTACTGTTCCTTAAGCCTGGAGCTGGACCCTGACAGGGCTCTGCCACACATGTGGGCAGCCTTGTGCTGCTCCCAGCCCACAAGCTGCCTCTGCTGCCTGCAGGGGTTGGTTTAGATGGCTGTTCTTGTGTGTTCTTTTCGTGTCTGTTGTAGGAACTTCTTGCCTAAGATTTGTGCTCTTTCTCCTATGTGTGATGATGGAGAACCACTCGTCAGTGACCTGGCTATAGCGTTCCTTCAGAAGCAGCTCTTCTGCCCTGTGCTTTCCTGCTTTTCAGGCATGGTGCCTTATCTGCCATAGCTGCTCATGCAGTTCTGTTTATACAGGAAGGAGACCGAAGGATGAAACTTCAAAACATGGTTAAATTCCCGCTGAGTGGCCTGGACATGACTCCTCATGTTGTTAAACGCAGCCAGAGCAGCTGGAGCTTGCCATCTCACTGGTCCCCTTGGAGGCGGCCTTATGGACTCGGAAGGGATCCTGAGGACTATATTTATGATCTGTATGCTGTTTGCAATCACCATGGCACCATGCAAGGGGGACACTATACAGGCAAGTATTCTGCAGGTTTGTGCATGCTTTCAGAAAGGGTACAGTGCTATTTGCTGCTGGGTGTTTATAGCTCCTTCTCTTTGACAAAAGGACCCAACCTGACTAACAGAAGTCGGCCCATGTAATCTGGAGGGGTGATTTTGTTCACTCAGCTCACTGAGAAATGGAACAAGGACTGTTGACCCCAAATGTGCTACCAGACACTTTTCACCACTAAAAAGATGTGAATTCCAGGGATGTTGGTATGACCTGTTTCTCATTCAGCAAGAGTGCTGCGCTGGCAGTCTCGGCTTTATGTGATTGCATGGAGAATCTGTTGAGTGGCCACTCAAAGCAGTGATCTGGAGCATATTATAAGCAAAAATGCTCAACTAGGCAGAGTAAATCCTGAAGTGTGAGCTCTTCATTGTAGTCTAGCAGTCTCGAGCTTCTTTCGTGCTGGTCAGACTAGAGAAGGAGATGGGCCATAATTAAGTCTGGTCCTTTTTTAACTCCACTTCCAGTCCATCACAGCAGGTAAGGTTATGTTTAAGTTACCACACAACACAACTAGTGGTGATGGGGAATGAAGGAAAGTCTAATAGTAATGTGTTTTCTCTCAGCATATTGCAAAAACTCAGTTGATGGCCAGTGGTACTGCTTTGATGACAGTGATGTTCAGCAACTTTCTGAAAATGAAGTCTGCAAGCAGACAGCATATATTCTTTTCTACCAGAGACGCACAGCAATCCCATCGTGGTCTGCTAACAGCTCTGTGGCAGGTAAAGCCCTGTTGCCTTTGTCAAAGAACATGTTATAGCCTCTGCTTCATAGATCTGCAGAGCTTCTGCCCAGCTCTGCTTAGACCCCTGCTCTGTTGGTCCCAGAAGTCAGTGGAGCTTGTTTGAGTTGTGTGCTCTGCACTGGAAGCTGCAGGGAACTTCCTGCAGCTCTTGTCCATGCTTTCCTGCTCGGGGCTTGTTGTGGTTAAAGAGGCTGTGGAGAGGTGAGAAGCTCCCACGTGTAATTCTGTTCAGAGCTCCCTCCCTCAATCCACTGGCATAAAAATGTGACCAGTGTGTTCCCACTAGCATTGCTGTTGCTCTCAGCAAAACGACCAGCAGCTGGATGTGCTGGCTGTGACAATGGGATATGCTGGGAGGCAGATTCAAACTTGGTGACTTGTGTTTGGGAAGAGCATGCACTGCACTTTGTGGCAGCTCAAATACCATCCTCTGTGCCTCAACAGCCTGTGGTGTTGCACTGATCCTTTTGATGTGGAGCATTGGAATGAATGCTGTTTGTGGTTTTGATTGTTACTCTCGAAAGAGTACAGATCTGTTCTCGTTAGTAGCTGGATGCCGTGGCTGTAGAGGCCAGGGGTCTGTGCAGTGTGATGCTCCCCTTTATCCTTAGCGGCTTCGCAGGGATTGGTGTCCCTCAGCTTCGCGCTCCTGGCCTGACCCACGTGCGTGGCTCCTTGCAGGCTCCACGAGCTCGTCGCTGTGCGAGCACTGGGTGAGCCGCCTCCCCGGCAGCAAGCAGCCCAGCGTGGCCTCGGCGGCCTCCTCGCGCCGCACCTCCCTGGCCTCGCTCTCCGAGTCCGTGGAGCTCACCGGCGAACGGAGCGAGGACGACGGTCTGTATTAACGCGGTGCGCGTGGCGGGGCAAAACTCATTTCCCATGCCGCTGATCTCTTCCGTTTACAAGATAAAATGATAGCTGGGATAGCTGCATGGTGCTCAGAGGGGACAGTTGTAGCAAATGGGGCCAGCAGGCTCTGTCGCCAGGAGCAGATTATGGGTTATGGCACTGGCGGTCTCTTTTTTTTCTCTTTTCAAAGAGTGAGGAAAAGCAGGGCAGAAATGTTAAGGAGCTTTACAGAGGAAGAAAATACCATCAGCTAAACCTGTCATCAAGAGCTTGTTTTCTTAGTGGTCCATTTTTGACTTCCTGCAGCTCCTTTGCAGGGAGGCTGACACGCTGCTGCTGTCTGGTGTAGAGAGCTGTCACGCTGTAGACAGTTGCTGTCAGGAAGAGAGGAGCAGAGAGCATATGCTGATATGTTCGTATGTGAAAATAACTACTCGGTTTCTGGTTTTAATGCAGTGCTTTAATTCTTGAAAATGTTGAGCTTCAAGGGGACAAGCTGGGCTTCTTGAATTGAATTTGGAGTTGGCCCTGCAGTAGTGCTTGCAATTATGTCAAATCCAACCGTTGTAGTCAGCTTTCTAAAATATTGCGGTTGTGCTTTCTTTTACATACAAATATATTACTTTGTTTCAAGAAGTAAAACCTCTAGTTTGCCTTTAACAGGCACATAAATAGTCTTTAATTTAGATAAATATGATCATGTTTCTGGCAAGGAATTTGATAAAGACATTGCTACTTTTAAGGATATGTGCAGTGCCAAAGCATGTTTGGTGTCCTGCTCCACAGGGATGAGAGGATAAGCTGGATTTGCAGTTATAGCCTTCAGACAATGATTTTTGGGTGACCACAGTGCAAGGAACAATTTGTTGGAACTCCTTATGCAACTCTTATGTAAGAAATGTACAGCAGGCAAGAAGAAATGAGACCTACAGTCTGGTATGGGTGAACTGCATCTGCCCTTTTCAGGGAAGCAGGATTTGGGGATGGGTAGGACAAATAGACTGCAGGCTTATATATTTTTTATTAAGAATACTGTTTCCTGTCACGCAGGTGGATTTTCAACTCGACCGTTTGTAAGAAGCGTCCAGCGTCAGAGCTTGTCATCCAGGTCGTCCGTCACCAGCCCGCTGGCCACGAGTGAGAACGGTGTCCGACCCTCATGGTCGCTGTCGGCCAAGCTGCAGCTGCGCTCCAGCTCCCCGTCGCGCTTCTCCGGAGACTCCCCCGTGCATTCCTCTGCCTCCACCCTGGAGAAGATTGGGGAGGCTGCAGATGACAAGGTCTCTACCTCTTGCTTTGGCAGCTTGAGGAATCTGTCTAGCAGCTACTTGGAACCCTGCGATGGCAGCCGGCGAGAGCACAGGGCGGCTCGCAGAGCTCCCTTGGCTGTCATGGAAGGGGCCTTCAGGGAAGAGCCCATAGCAAGGACATCCAGCTCGGATCTTTTAGAAAGGTTTGGTAAAAGCTCCGTGCAGGGAGACAGGAATCACCCTGCTTTGGACCCCTTTGATAATAACAATCAAATTGCCTTTGTTGATCAGAGTGATTCTGTGGACAGCTCTCCAGTCAAAGAGGTGAAAGCCCCCAGCGGCACCGGGCTGGCTCTGGGAAAGGCAGAGGGTACCCCCAAGAAGGCTCACAGCTCCAAGGGAGCCTCTGAGCCGGACAGGAATTTGAGGAAAGGAAGGACGATCTTATCCACCCAAGAGCCCAAAGTCTCTCGCTCCTCTCCTCCATTAAAGAGCTCCCAGAAGGCTTCCCGTTCCAGAAGCAAGGTGGACTCTTCTAGGGCCAGTGGGCGACATGGATCTCCTGCCCCAGGTCAGGCTAAGAAGGAGCACAGCACCAAGGCCCAGGAGGTGGCTGTCCCATCTGCTCAACAAAAACAAAAGTCAGGTTCTGCATCCTCCATAGCTGCCAAGAAAACCCCGTCAGGGTCAGTGACTAAGGGCTCTTCTACTGCAAAGAGTCGGACTTCAGACCGAAGCCTCAGCAGAGAGGGCTCCAAGATAAGCCTGGGGTCAGATAAAACGAGTGTTACCAGCAGTTCAAGAACAAGTTCCCCCCGAATCAGCCACTCGAGGAGTGACAGTAGGACGGTAGAGAGCAAGCATGTACGGAGTTCCTCGATGGCCAACCTGCGGTCTCCTAATGTTGGCATGCGTTCTGGTTTGAAGAGAGACAGCAAGTCAGAAGAGAAAGGACTGTCTTTCTTTAAGTCTGCCTTAAGGCAGAAGGAGACGCGGAGGTCAGCAGACTTAGGGAAGACGACAATGCTCTCGAAAAAGACAGCGGGTAGCTCTTCCAAGTCAGCCAGCAAAAATGTGCTGGAGGACAAATTGGAGAAAGGTGTCAACCCACCAGCCTCTCAAACCAATGCCAATGTTACTGCGAAAGAAAAGCTTGCCTCAAAAGATGCCACATCCACTAAACATTCTCTGCTGTCTAGTCGCAAGTCCAAGTCTTCCCAGCTAGATCCTGCAGTCCAGTCTCCTTCCAGTGGCAAGCAGTCTGAGAAGTCGCTGAAAAAATTACCTTCCAGCATGCAGGTGTCTGTACGGCCTTCTCTGGAACCTCAGTGAGATGCTGCAATCCAGGTGTCTTGTCATCTGCAGAGAAGCTAATTTATTCTGAGCTCTTGTTTTTTGTTCATGTGCCTAATGTATGTTTTGAGGAGAAGTTAACTGCAAGTTGTTAAAGCGCCTTTGATTCTGCCATCAAACCAAATAGCCACAGGCAGCCAGCACTGATGCAAGTAGTCTAGCTGAAGTCGTTGTTGAACGTGAACGCAGCTGTCCCATAGCACTTGTACAGAAGTCTCTTCATAGAAAATGCAACAACTTTCTTCAGATTCAAGGTCTGAAATCTTGAAACGCTGTTACACTGGCACTAGTGTGCTTTGTAGAGCTGTGAACTGATGTTCCTGTGGTCTTGTTCTGGGCAGGCTGTGTCCACACTCATGTAAGACCTCGTTCTGAGCTGTGAAGGATGCTGAAGGATGCTGAGGAACTGAAAAGGAGAGACTGCTGCTTCTTTATGCTCTCTCTCAACCCTCTTTCCCTGCTCCCCTCCATTTTTTTTCAAGCTTTTTAAAGGGCAATATCTCAACACTAATGTTGTTTCTCAGGTATATACTCAGCCGGTATAGGAGGGACTAGCATTAGTGGATGGACAGATCCAGAAAGGTACCTGTGTGTCCATGAGCGTATGTGTTTGTAAGTTTGTTTTATGTGTTTTTTTTATTCCAAAAGAGGAACGTTTGTTTATAAAGTGAGTAGCATTTTTTTGTTGCTGTATCTGTGAAGAGTTTTACTCTCTCCATACCTAAGATGACCTCTACCCTGTCTCTCTGGTTGCTTTCTCCCGTTTTGAAGTATTACACTAAGTACCAGCTGGTTGCCTGCTAGTATCTGTGAAAGTGCAAGGTGGAAGATTGTTACAGTACCATAGGAGACAGCTGTCTTCACGCACCAGAATGGTGGTGATAGGACCTCTGTCATTAAACTCCTGAGAAGAAGCATTTTCTAATGTGCTCAGATTTGTAGTGCTGTGAATATAGCATCTATTATCTATAGGAGTAGTGCTTAGATAAGTCAAGTGTTGTCTTGTCTTCTCTGCCTTCTCTGAGCATGCTTAACAAGCCTCTTCGTGCGGGTTGCAGGGGCTGTACCAAAATGCTGCGGAGCAGTTTTTCCAATTCCCTAGTGCAGTGCCACAGCCTTTTCCTTGGTGTGTATTTCCCATGTTCTGGGAGGTCTAGCTACCACAGTGCTTCACCAAAACTGATCTCGGTTGCTGTTTGGATGACAGTATCAGGGTTCAAACACTACATCTGGTTCCATCTTTGTTTACATAGTCCTTTTAAACGGTAGATTAAAAGGTGTAATCTTTTCTTATTAATGCACTACATTATTAATAACCATGTGTGTTATGAATATCACCAACCTGTCTCGTAGCTTCCAGCACAGAGCAGCTGGGCAGTGCTCTGTGCCCACTTCTCTTCTGAATGAGATCCTTGCCTGTCGTACAGCCTCATTTGGCTAAGCTTCTTAAAGCATAGCCCGTGGACAGCCTTATTTCTTAATCCTTTCTGTCACGGTAACAAATGGCTCCCAAACAAGTGGTTATCAGCTAGTCTCTTCCATCTCCTCTCGATGGCACGTCGAGGACCCTGCAGGAAGCATTGCTCGGTTTTGGGGTGCGCTGCTGCTCCTTGATCACAACATCCCGAGCTCGCCTGGCATCTGCAGCAGGTTTGGGAGGAGGGTGTTGTGGGTGCAGGAGTCCCCTTGGAGGAGAGGCACATGGCTCTGCCGAGCTGGACTGGGGTGCCACGGCTCTGTTCAATGTGCAGCTGCGAGCCCCTGTGTAGAATAACCTCCTTCTGGCCTGGGTATGTGTTCTGCAGTGCTTTCGTGCAACCCCGAAGCAATGCCAGTAGCTTGCATGTTGTTACAATATGCTGGACTATGTGCACTGGACTGTATTTCAAAACCCAAATGTGACCATCTCCTCAGTGTGTTTCTTTCCCCATGTATTGTTTCCTTCTCATCTTCTGCAACAACAAGAAGCAAAGGTTATGTAACTGGCTTCTTAAAAGTATAACTTGGATATTCTTGGATTATTTTTGTTATATTGAGCAGATAGGATTTATTTCACATTGTACTAAAATTACTCCCTGAAATGTTGATATTGAAATATTTGTTTAATGCTTTATTTATATTAAGATCTTGCACTGTGTTGACTCTTCCCTTGTAACAACTCTTCTAGAAAGAATGTAATCCTGGTAGCCACTGCTGACTTGGTTGGTATCTTTTAATAGACAGAATGTAGTTTTCTATGCTTTTTACCATGGGATGTTTGCAAAAGGTTGCTTTGATGGAATGACATTTCCCTCATCTCATTCACCAAAAAGGTCTTACATAGTATAACCTGGAAGCCGGTTTATGGTTTTTGAGGTGGTTTTTGTCCCTGTATTGCATGCTTTTGCTGAAGGAAATCTGAAGCCATGTCCAAGTTTACACTTGAGCCGAATGCCGGTCCCGTCTGTGTTGGGACGTGAGTGGCCATAGAGCTGATGTCGAGACAAAACGGGACTCCTTGTGCCAGTGCCGGTGTTGGAGTGGGTCTGACCTCTGCCTTCCTGTGGTGCGTCATCTCGTGGAGCTCCTTCTGAACGCAAGCTACATCCTAGGAGAGATAGGCACAGCCTGACTGTGCGGTGCTTGGAAAGCGTGCTCCCTGTTCTCATGTCTGTGCCTGTTCCATTGCGGGAGGTTGTTGCTGCCCCTCTGTGCCCTCTGCTTTCCCCTATCTCAGGTTTCCAGTGGTCTGTGAATTTCCCTGCAAAGGAGAGGGCTGAATGACATGGGTCCAGCAGCCGCGCTTGGCTCTGTGCTTGTAATGCCTTGGGCGCATCGGTGGCGAAGGATAAATGTTCCTGTAAACGAACGTGGTTTCCTGCAGGCCCTCGGCAAAGCCCTTTGGGAAAGGGGAGCATCACTCTTTCCTTTCCTTTACAGCGGTCTTGGTTCTTAGCCCTGTGCTGTGCAGGAGCTCCTGTCTGTTACATGGCCTGGCTGTAGGGATGTGATGTGGTGGAGTGGGAGCTCTGAGGGTCCTTCCTCGTGCCGGATCCTGCACGTCCTGGACACCAGCACCTCTGTGGTGTCACATATTGAGGCAGCGAAGCCTGCAGCTCCTCTAAAGCAGCCACAGAGCCAGTTTAGTGAGGGAGATGGGCCCATGTTTGCTGGAAGCTGGGGTTTGGCTTGGGCAGCATTGCAGCCCTGCGCCCGCGGCGGTCCTGGGCACGGAGGTGCAGAGTGAGCTGTTTCAGGTCTTCAGAAAGTTTTTATGATGTATTTCTAATTGACTTTGCTCAAATTCATGTGCATCAGGCCATTCTTGACTCATAGACAACCACATGTCTAGTCTGACACTTGTTCCTCTTCGTGGAATAAGCCTTTTGGTGCAGGAAAGCAGCACCTTCATTCCAGAGCTAGATTACTACTGGAGTCACCTAAAACAATTATTTTTACCCTTTTTGGGCTGTGTTTTTTGAATAGTGTTTGTAGTATACAAATTATAAGCACATTTTCGATGGCATATACTAATGAGGCACCTTCTATTTGTATTAATCACGTTTGATAGACAAATTGGTGCCTACAGTCATGGGTAACTTGTGTCTCACTTCAGATGTACAAACTGTTAACCCTTTCAGACTTACTAACTATGGCGTAATAAAACAGATGCTTTAGACAGAGAGCAGCTTAATTACAGTACTCTTACCCCCCTGCGCGTGCCCTCGTCCTCTCTAGATGCGGAGTTGTTTGCTTTCTGGAGCTGGAGCATGATCAACCATTTCTCTAAGGCAGCCTTGCATGGCGGCTCTCTTGCTGCGTCCCTGATGCATGTCCGTAGGAACTGTGCAAGCGCCTACTAAAACCACGGCCTGCGCTTTTGTGTCCAAGGCTGCCGAGCGGCTGCGGGGCGCCGCGTCGCCTCCGGCTCTGCTCCTCGGTGCAGCCGCATGCCAGCACGTAGGAGCATGTCCCTGGTTCCCTGCTTTCTTTGCACATCTCTGATTCTTTCCTTTGCGGAGTTCTGGATTACTGACAAGGCTGGAGTGTAGCATAATGTCAAAGGGGTTTGAGGTGTTGAAGCGAGAACAAACTGGTTTTCTGTATTTTTTTTCCTTTTTTTTTCCTTTTTTTTTTTTTCTCTTTTTCTTTGGGAGGGGGTGAGGCGGGGTGCCTGGTCGGTGTGTTTACAGCCTGCCCTTTGCCGTGCACCTCTGTGACACTTCTTGGAGCAGCAGCCGCGTGAGCAACGTGCCGGCTCTGCACGCAGGGCTGCTGGCCTGGGCTCCCTGGCTGCTGCCAGGGCCGTGCCCATCTGTGCCGCAGCCCCGCGCAGGATGGGGCTCCCCGAGCTCCAGGCGCCGCCGGGGACGTGCCGCGGATGGTGCAGAGCTGCGCGCTCGGCACGAGCCGCTCGCGAGTGGCGCCGTGGCTGGGACGGCGCGGCGCCTGGAGCGGTTGGATGGAGCTTTATGGTGCTTGGAGCGGGTGGATGGAGCGTCGCGGCGCTTGGAGCGGGTGGATGGAGCCCTGTCGCTCATGCCTGGGCCCCGTCCCCCCGGGCAGCTGCGGTCACCCCGGGCGGTTGGGAATTACATTCCAAGTAATTTTACTGTAATTCTTTTTGCGTCTTTGTCGTTTTCCTACTAATCCAAAATAATTTGGCAGTATCTAATGTTATCTGTGGAGGCAACTGAAATTTAGTTTTAATCTGTGGTGAGATGAAAGTCTGACATGGTTTTCTTAATAAAAGCACCATAAAGCATTTACTATTAGGAGCTTTCCTTTGTAAAATAAAGGTACATGAAGGCTTGTAGAATATCCATAGTAGGTCTAAAGGTTTAGGAAGTCTTCTGTTTTTTTTTAAAGGCGATAGCACTCAATTTATCTGCAAATAGTGTTTTTTAAAAGACACAGATTAAAACTAAGTGTGAACACGAATTGTTTCACTCTAGGCCCTGCAGCACGAACGTGTTGCGAGAAAGTTAGTGTTAGTTAGGGTTGAATGGCATTTGTGCAGTGCAATAAGAACATTCTTAGGTGCTACATTGCCTTGGGTAGGGTGACACAAGGAAATACAGGCTACAAGTGGCTAGAATATTTTCTTGTGGCCTTCCAAGAATTAATTTGTACAGATTTGCTCACCAACTGTGCCTCACCATTGGTTAAAATTGAATTTTAAGTCCTATTACGAATGCAGTTTCTCTTCTGGACACAATGTCAGATTTTACACTGGAATATCTACAGTTCTAAAAACTGCATGTCACATCACTGTACACCGATCCTGGGACGTGGGGCTTGCCCACACCTTTGATATTCTCTTCTGTATTTTAATGTTTTTGAACTGTACAGTAATCTGGAAAGCAGGCTGTCTTACTTGGGATTGAACATTGTACCATAAATTTTAAATTATTTGAGAACAAGTGCATGAGACTGTGTCAATGCCTTTATTATTTATTTGTATGTTTTATTATTCAAGGTGTATGCACTTTTAATATGCAGAATTTATATTTTTATGTTAAAAATCATTTTCTTTCAGAAAGAAGAGTTTGAATATGAGGAATTGGGATTAAGTGGAAAAAGGGGAATATGTAATAAAATATAATAAATTTATTCCTAGGAGCCCTGGCTGCGTGCTCTGTTTTCGCTCTGCAGCGCGGCCCTTCCCGGGGCCGGTGGCGGCTGCTCCGTGTTCCCTTCCCTCCTGCTGCTCCGGCTCGCGCTTCCTGCGGGGTCCCTTGCTGCTCTTTGCAGGTGGATCCTGTTGTCCCTGTGCCTGGGATCCCTCAAGCTTGTTCTTCCTGTGTGTTTTCCTGCTTTGCACCTGCCTGTTGTTGAGCAGTGTTTCCGCAGTGCCGCTCCGTCCCCACGCTGCTCCTCGCCGGTCTCTCCAGTCGCTCCGGCTGCGGCTGGTGCCGATTCCCGCCGCCGCACAGGGAATATCCCGGCTGCAGCCACAGCGTGGCACAAGCAGGTCGCAGTTGTGCAGCGAGCAGCACTGCTGCCGCCGGTGCCGCGGGGCCTTGCGCAGGTGCTGCGCCCCGGCTGCCCTTCCTGGGCTCTGCCACGTGCAGCCCCGTGCCCGGGGGGTCCCTGCTCTCCAGGGTGCCCAGGGGAGCCCCGCTCTGCCCCGTGCCCAGGGCCCCGGCCTCACCGGGCTCTGCAGCGCTGTCTCTCTGCCCGTTCCAGCGCCTGCTGCTGTCCTGTGCCTCCTGGTCACCTGCGTGGCAGCCCTATGGGGTCCTGGTTGGTGGTGACCAGGGCAGTGCACAGGGTGGTGTCCATGGCTCTTTTTGGCCATGGTAGCCCAGCCTCTACAGAACCCAGGTGCAGGAGGGGGTTAAACGTGCTAGTGACCTTCCCTGTGTGTAACTGTGTCCCTCTGTCCTTCCCTAGAGAATGAGGGACAGCCTGGAGGACTGGGCTGATTCCTGGTGTGGGGAGGAGGAGGAGGTTTTCTACCATTCTTTCACCCCTTCCCAACTTGTCCATGTGCAGACCCTGGTGTTCTGTCACTGCCTGACTGGGAAGCTCTCCCTGTGGCACGTTGGGAGAAGGGACCCAGTGCTTGCACGGTGGCACCCCTTAGTGGGATCGATGTCCCCTCCTCCCTCGGAGCGAAGCTCTCCGTTTCTCTTGGGGCTCTGCTCCTGCCGCAGACACCTGCGGCTCTGCCCCAAGGCGCCCGTGTCCCCTGGGGTGCATCCCACAGCGTCCTGCCCTCCCAGCAGGTCTGGGCATCTGCTTGGTGCCAGGGTCGTTGGCGCTGCCACCTGCTCCATTCCCAGGCTGTGCTGAGATGTCATGTGCAGCGCTCTATTTATCTTTTGATATTCTATTAGCCTGTTTTAATGGTTCTTTATTGAACTGAGGCTTAAACTGTGTAAGACTGATAGTAATAGAACATTTAATTGTGTGCTTGTACTCTGTGTCCTAATTAAATATTGTTTTTCATTTAGCGTGTTACACAGTGATGCTTTTCCTGTCTTGGAGGACGTGAGCCGCTCTGTGGGAATGTAGATGAGCTGCGTCCTGCAGGCTTGGCCCTCGCCCTGTGGTGGGACCGGGGCGGCAGCCGGAGCCGCCGAGGAGCCTCTGCAGCCTGGGGGCGTCGCGAAGCTGCCGCAGGTGGGTCGGGCCAGGCTGGGAAGCGGCCCCCCATCTTCTGTGGATGGGCCCCCAGGGCGAGAAAAGTCCTCAGGGCTTCTCTACCTCTCGCTGCCCACTCTCTAGTTGTCTGTGGTGCCCTACCCGCTCCGAGCTGACGTGTCCCCGTGTCCCTGCTTGGCGCTCGGGGCAGCGTGGCCAGCGGGGGGACCTCGTGGTGCCTCACAGTGCGCTTGTGGTGTCCTCACGGTGCGCTGCGTTGTCCTGGTGCCCCTCCTGTCCTCACCGTGCACTTGTGGTGAGCCCTGCGCTCTCCTGACCACTCCGTGGGCCGGACAAGGGAAGGCTGCAGGTCCTGCGTGCAGGGCCTGGCTTCTCCTGCACAGAGAACAGATTCTCCTTTCTGGATACTGTGGGAGAGGGAAGGGAGAGCCGGGTCTACAACCCTCTGTGAGGGCTCCGAGAACAGATCACGAGTCTGCGCGATGTTCGAGCCCAGAGCTGTACGGACGGGCAGGGCACTGAGCTCCTGTTCCCATCCCCTCCGGAGCCGCGTGGCCGGGCAGGGCGCTGAGTGCTGGTCCCGTTCCGCTCTGCGCCGCCGCCTCTTCCTACAGGGATCCCCCTGCAGACGCCTCTGCTCCCTGGCACGGCCCGGCTCGATGGTGCCTCCCGCCCTGCGCCAGCGCCCGCCGCATCCAACAGAGCCGAGAGGGTCCCGGCAGAGCCCGAGCCCGGTCCCAGAGAGCCTCCCCACAGCGCCCACCCTGCGGGTAAGTGCGGATGGGCTGGGGACAGGGGCACCCTGCGCTCACTCCGAGCTTCCTCCTGTCCCTCTGGGAACGGGCAGCTGGATCCGAACCCGCTGGGCCGGCCCGTGCGGGCTGTGGAGCGGGAAGGCAGCACGTCGGGATTGCGCTGGGTGCTCGCGAGGAGTGACGAGACCTGTGGCTTTATCGCACGCAGGAGAGATGATTGCTTCGTGTCTTGTATGGAAATGGGGATGACAGATGTCATATTAAATCATGGGATCATCACTTATTTATAGGTGATTACATTAAAGATATTAATATAGCCAAGGGCCTTGTGGACTTAGAGTTAATATGTTTGCGTTTATCACATTTGCCAATATTTCTCCAATCTAGCCAGAGTTTTATGACTGGTTATTGAATGGAGAGCCCCCTGCCCTCCCTTAATCTATTTGAGTGCGTAGCAAGAGGACAATTGAGAACACTTGAGCGCGTTGGTCTTCAAATGATCAAATTTTATGGCTGCGTTGTCGAGAGCGAGTCCACGCTGGCTCTGGGTGCACCCCGAAATGGAGCCGCTGGGGCTCGAGTGGTTGAATGTGGGTCACGGGGGAGGCCGAGCTCGACGCAAACAGGGTCCTGCAGCTGCCGGGCCCTGTGGCTGGGATTACCGAGCCAGGATTAGACCCGTTTGGAAGGAGCGGAGGCTCCTGCTCCGCAGCAGAGCGGGTGCCGTGAGCGCCGGCCCCGGCTGCCCCTCGGGCGCACGCGGAGCCCCTTGGTGCGGGGGCGGCCCCGACTCCGCTCCCTCGCTCCCCATGGGGAGCGGGACCGGGTGGCCGCGGTGCCCGTGGCGGCAGCGGTGCCCGGGGCTGTCGCTTCCCGCGCCGAGTGGCCCTGCTGGGGCCACTGCGTTGTTGGTGCCCGGCTGCCTGCGGGCACCGGAGCAAAGCTGGGCACCAAGGCCGGGCACCAAGGCCTCCCATAAATCGCAGGGTATTAGGCACTGTCAGCACCACCCTCGGGCTCCTAAATTTTGTTCTAATTAGAGTATCGCTTTTCCTTTCTCAGCACTTTTTCTCCTCTGCTGGGTATCGATCCTCGCTCTGTGGGGATCTGACCAACTGTTGACAATTTATGGTAACATAAAACTAGTACCTCTTGCAGCAAAAACACAGCTTTTAATAAAAACGGCTGGCAGCAGCCCCTCGCTGTCAGCCTAACCCGATTACCATGTGGGTTTAGCAGTGGGCTGTGCTCACAGCCCGATCACTTTGCACATAGGGGCTTTTCCTGTAGGGCCTAAGGGACTCTGAACTGTCGTCGTGTTTCACAGGCACCTGCGTATCCCCCGGGGCGGCCTCGGCTGGCTGGGAAGTGGCGGCTCCTCCAGCAGGAGCCTGGGCAGGAGCTGGGACGGGCTCCAAGCTCCTGCCCGTGCTGGGGCTGCCCCTCGTCCCTGCCCCACGCGCACGGAGGCTGCTGATGGTGCCCATGGGTCACATCCTGCCCCGGCGTCGCTGCTCCGGGTCTGGGGCTTTGGAGAAGGGAGATGGGGGCTGTGCAATGACTTGAGTAACCCCGGGCTTGCTTAGTGGCTGAGTGAAGGCCCTTTTCCCTCCTGCCCCGGGCTAATGACATTGCAATTAGCCCCGTCCCCAGTTCAGGAGCTGTTTACGGGAGGCAGCTGCTGCAGCAGGTTATCGTGTAGCTAGCGTGATTCTCTGCCCGCATTAGCTTAAACCCGTGAAAAAATAATAAGAAATCCCCTGTCTGACATAATGACATGAATTTCTTAATAAACGAAGGCCGTGGGGATGGCAGTGTATTTCCACTCAGTCCGAGCAAACTGTGATAAATTGATCCTTCCTCAAGGTATTGAGTATTTCTCACGCTATTCATCAGCACCACGACAAATCCTCCTGTCAGCCCCGGCCGACATCCTATTTAAACACCTCTCGCCGGGCCCGGCGCAGAGCGGCGGCTCCCGGGAGCGGCAGGGGCCTTATCATTTTTTAATGCACTGCAGCTCTCGCCTTATGGAATATTTATAGCGCTGTTGTTGTTTACGGGAGCAGCGGCTGCGCTCGCGGGGCCCGGGCCGGCTCCGCCGTGCGTCTCCCTGTGTCCTTTGCGAGGTCCCGGCGCACTCGGAGCGACGGGAGCGGCGGCGCCCGCGCGGGAAGGGGCTGGGGGCTCCCGAGCCGGGGGCGGTGCTGCCTGTCCCGCGCTGAGCAGCAGCGCCCGCGGCAGAGCCCTCGTGGGGCCTTGGGAATCACTGACCATAGGTAGCGAGTGGGCACTGTGCTCTGCTTTGAGGCGAAGGCAGCTGCGAGCGGCACCAGGAGCAGAAACGGGAGAGCATGACCGGCCCCGGGCTTGACAGGAGGCCTCGGTGCGGGTGCAAACCTGCTCCCAAACCTGCTCCCTCGCTCCAAACCTGCTCCCGAGCTCAGGGTCCCCGAGCGTGCCGGGGCTCGCAGAACCCCCCGGTTCCCGGGATGCGCCTCCCGCCTGCGCTGCCCTCCCGCCCAGCCTGTGGATTCCCGAGAGCTTTGGGAGCAGCCGCTGGCTTATCCAGCACAAAGCAGGCGGCAAGAGGGCCTTGTGCCGAGCGCGTCCCGGTGTCCGCCAGCCCGTGCGCGGGGTCTCTGTGTGTGCGGTCCCGGCCGAGCCGGCTCCATGTGCTGAGAGTTCCATTTCCTCCGTGTTTCCTCTTGGCTTCAGAAACCAGCCTCAGTGCAGATTTATTGCCCAGCAAATAAATAAGAGTGTGGGTTTATTTTGCCTCCTTGTTCATCAGGAAGGAATGAAAATGTAGGCAAAATATTAAAAATAAAATAGACTCAGTTTTAGTTTAATTGACCTTTGATTTTTTACTTAATACCTTCCCTGTGTTGCTGCTTCAACCTTTAATTTCTCCCAGAGAAGTGGCTGTGTTCAATGATTCATTCTGGCCTGAGGCAAAGCACACTCTGTAATTGGTTTTTAACTTCCTGGAATGTCAAAGCCAGGATTGAAATTTTACGTATCGCACCAGCAATTCAATACTGGCTTTAATAATAATGTTGCAGAAAGGGAGGCAGATTTACAGCTGTAGAAAAATGTAATCAAATTTTGAGCCAGAATGCAATAAGTCCAAATGCTAGTTTTCATTTGGAACCTTGTTAGATAAATGCTGTATCACCTGAACTGTTCCCAAATAATTTCTGCCACTCCTCCTGTGTGCGCACGGGGTGAGGAGGGCGGGAAGCGCCGCTCCCGGGGGCTCCACGAGGATGGGACGGCCCCAGGGAAGCAGCACTTGGGGCTGCCTGGGTGGCTGTGGCCGCCTGTCCCAGTGCTGCAGCTCCTTGTCCCCTCCGTGTCCCCTCAGTGCCCGCCCCGCGCCCCTGCGCAGCGCTGCCTTTGGGAGGGGGCAGCCCCCCCTCACACACTGCCCGCGCCCCAGCAGTCATCGATTTGGGCCAATTAACGTCTTATAAAAACTAATAACCCTCTCTCCCTCTCTTATTACCGCCTGACCTCCAGCCATCCATTAGTTTAAGGAATGCTGCGCGAGTGTGCCGCGCGTGGCTAATGGCCCGCGGTTGAGCCCCATGGCACCTAATTCATGAGGGCGCTGTGCGGCCTCCCCAGCGCCGCAGCCGGGACACGCAGGGAGCCGTGGGCACCCCGGGACACGCAGGGAGCCGCAGGCACCCCTGGGCGCTGCCCCCCTGGCCACCAGCGCCCTGGGGTGCTGGCTCCGAGCTCCGGTGCAATGTTGAGGTGCCGCCACCTCGGCGGTGGCTCCGGGGCCAGGACACCGGAGCGCCCCAAGACGTTCCCCGTTCTTTATCCTCCGATGTTGTGGTTCTATGATTCTGTGAATATTGCCTTTTAATCCTGATTGCAGGAGATCCTAGACCACAGGTGAGGGAGCACCAGGATTAATCCGGCCCGACAGCCTGATCCTTCCTTGGCCGCCCGGAGCCGGTGCCGCCGCGCTGGGTGCCGGGAGCGCTGGACCCCCAGGCTGAGGCTCTGGACGAGGCTCCGGCTGCTCCGCGCTCCCAAATGTGGGGTGTCCGGCACCTCAGCGGTCCTGCCCTCCGCAGCGTTCCTGCTGCTCCTTCCTGCAGCCCAGCTCTCTCCGCGGAGAGCCCATGAAATGGGCCTGGCCTAATTGGGGCTATTGCTGCTCTGCGGTGGCGGCTGTTTCGCAGCAACGGGCCCGCGCTTCCTATTGATTGCATAGGTTGCTAATGGTCTTTTTCGTACAATAAGAGGCTTTTGTGGGAACAACTTAATCCAGTCGTATCGCAGGGTGAAATTGCACAGCTTACCGCCCAGATTTCCAGGACGTGATCTGCTTTAATGGCAAACTGTTTTAGCTAATACGTTTCACGCTGCTGTGTTGCTGCGGTGTGCGGGGCAGCAGCTCCGCACAGGAGCGCAGAGGCCGGAGGTGACGCTCCGCTGCCCTGAGAGCGACACAGGGTACTGGGGCCAGATGGGGCTGCACAGGAGCTGCAAGGCCATGCGTGTGTGCATCCTGCCATGCAGCCCGTGTTCATCCTGCCATGCAGCCTGCACTCATCCTGCTGTGCAGCCCGTGCTCATCCCACGTGCAGCCGGGCCCCCGGGCTCGGAGCTGCCTGCGGCAGCGCCCAGAGAACCGGGAAGCAGCTGGATCCGCTGCACAGGGCCTGCGCCTCTGCCTTTGAATTAAGTGTCCCGCAGAAATGCAAATCGCTCCTGGCTGCCAGCATTAAAGGTTAGGATATTTCTCTGTGTATCTGATGGAAATGAGCACTAATGAGTTTTCATGATTACTGTTAATTAGCTTCCCTGCAAGTAGTGCTGATTTACGTGGTGTGAGCCTGGACAGATGACACAGACAGACACACGCAGCAGCACAGCACTTCGTTAAGGCTGCTCTTTGGGATGGGGCTGCACTGTGCAAACCTATTAGGTGCTCGGGAGAGAACCAGAGGGTGAAAGGTGGGTACAGAGCGGGGCTGCGGTGCAGGGCGCGGGTGGGTCTGCGCAGCACCAGCTGCACGGTCCTAGGTTCTACCTGTGCAGCACCAGCCGCAAGGTCCCGCTGCCCGCGTTCCCAAGGCTCGGCTCCGTTGGGAGCAGCCGCTTGGGGCAGCTGGCGCCGGCGGCTCTGGCAGCGTCTCAGCCTTGGCAGGCTGCGCCAGGAGGAGGGTGGCACTGAAATGCGCCTGTTGATTTGGCACAGGCAGTGCTGGAACATCAACAGATGATAATTTGCTGGGGAAAAGCAAAATGACAATACTCTCCATCAAAATTATTACCGTGCTGTCCCTCGGAGCCGGCAGCCAGGGAGCTGCGAGGCTGTTTGCTTTTTTTCTCCCCTAATGGGGTGTTTTGATGCCGATTAGCTGAGGTCGGGCCAGCAGAGCTGCCGAACGCCCCGGGGTTCGTGTCACTCCTGAGCCGCTTTAGGGCCAGGACCGGGGCCAGGGCAGTGCTGGGAGCCCCGGGCTCCGCTGCTCCTGCAGACGCTGCTGAACGAGCTGCCAGGGCCCTTCTGACTGCTGTGAAACGGCGTCGCTGGCATCGCTCAGCATCGCTCCACACACACCTCGCCAGGGGCCCTGGGCAAGGCGGGACCCCAGGAGGTCACAGGCTGAGAAGTGGGGTGAAGACACGGGGGCTTCGCAGCACCCGTTGGAGCGCGCACTGCGGTGAGCCCCGGTGCTGCAGCTCCGCTTTCATTAGCTCTGAATCACGTAGTTTTGTCTGTGTTTTAGAAGTGGAGCTCAATGACTGCGCGGTGCAGCGGTGCCGCTGGCGGCAGGGCCGGGCGGTGCGGGAGAGCCGCCACGGCGCGGCCCTCGGAGCTGCCCCTGCGCTCCCTGCACCGCTCAGCACCACAGAGCCGCGTGGCGGCGGCGCCGGGAGCATCCCAAGGGAAGCCTCTGCGTGGGGACACGCGCGGGGACGTGGGAGGGAGCGGGCGGCGGGTACCCGTAACAGCGGGGCTCTGTGCTTTATTTGTGGGACAGGACACGGTACAGCGCTCCTGGCAGGCGTTTCCCGGGCAGGCACCGCTCGGTGGCTTTGGGCCACGTGCGGCACCGGCCCCGCTCCCGCCAGAGCCCCCGCAGTGCCCACCAGGACTGGCACCGCTGGCGCCGTGCAGGCCGGGATGGCGCCCTGGGCTCCCCGGCGTGGCCGCAGAGCTCACCCGAGCCGCCCGCCTCACTCCCACCTGAAGTCCTGCCCCACGGTCTCGTAGAAGCGCACGTTGTGGGGCCGGTAGAAGTCGCGCAGCTGCTCAATGACCTCGGCGTCAATCTGCACGTGCGTCCGCCCCTTGGACTTGCCCAGGCAGCGGGGCGCGCTGCCGCCCGCCGCCCGCCGCAGGCATGGGAAGCCCTTGGTCTTGTTGAAGTAGAAGTGCTTGTCCGTGAGGATGCGCCGCACGCCCAGGAAGTCCTGCACCTTGCCCATCTCCCCGGCCGGGTCCGTGATGAGCCGCTCCCCACTGACAAAGTGGATCTGGGAGAGGGGGAAGTACTGGAGCCAGCTCTGCAGGTGCAGTGCGTAGAGGCCGATGCGGATGGCGCTCCAGGAGGTGTCCACCAGCCCCAGGCTGCGGTTGCGGAAGGACAGCCCCTCGAAGGTGGGGATGTCTGGCTTCTTGGAGAGCGTCTGCGTGTAGTCGGAGATGGCCCTGGTCACCGGGTTGCGCACAACCACGATGAGCTTGGTGTCGCGGGACATGTTGAAGATCCGCCGCGGCGCCTCCTTGGTCACGAAGTAGCTGGGCGTCTTCTCCACCGTGATCTGGCTGTCCAGCGTCCGCGGCATGAGGCTCCTGCAAGCAAGGGAGAGGAGGGTGAGGAAGGCGCGGGAGCGGGGGCACCTCCTCCCGCTCCCACCCATCCTGGAGACCCCAGAGCCGTGGCGGGAGGACGAGCGCAGCCCGGCTCACACTGCGTCTGGAGCCGTGGGGTGTCCCGGGATGCCCGCGGCCTCCGGAGCCGCCACTCCTGGGAGCTGCACCGCACGTGCCAGGCTGTGTGGATCAGTGCTAATTAAATCACTGCCTCCAACGTGCGAGCGGCCAAATCAAATTAAAACTAATGGGACGGAAAGATTTATAAACGGGCATTGCATTAGTGGCGGAAACTCCTAAATCCATTGCAGGCGGCTCTGGGCGCTGCCTGCGCGAGTGGGGCCAGAGCGCCAGGCCAAGCGAGGGGACCCGGCTCCCTGGGTGCAGGACGGTGCCAGCTGCGCCCGCTCCGCTTGTTCCGTGACATTTATCGCTCGGAAGCATCTGCTGCTTCCTCCCCTTTGCAGCAAGGCCAGCGGCTCGTGTTCACAAACTCCCGGTTGGAAGTTAATTGAGCGTTGGGAAACAGCCCGACGGAGCCTGGGGATGGGAGCAGCCCGCGGGAATTGGGCCGGAGCAGTGTGCTGATTTATTCATGGCGCAGACGGTGCCAAAGCTCCGCGGCCCTGCTGCAACGGGGGGCTTTCCGGCCACGGCAGCGCCAGCTGGTCGGCACATCCAGCCGAATCCAGAACCTTCGTGGGGAGCCTTGAGCCAAGGAAAGAGCAGCGGTTCTTCCAGGGCCCCAGAGGCGCCTGGCAGCCCCCGCGGAGCGGGACGAGCACAGAGTTCGGCCAGGCAGGTTCCTCGTCAGTCAGCGCAGGGCGACTCTGCAAGTGAGTCGCTGTCGTGATATATTGCTGCAGCATCTGCAGCTGCTGTTTCACTAATGGTTCATCCTCAGGCTTGTTGGAGTTTCATTACGTGAGCTATTAGGTCCATGTATTTAAAAAATGAACCTACAGGTTCTAATCAATTATGAAAAACACAAAATCACTGCATAATAAATTCCCAAAATGAGACAAGGTTTTTTTTATTTTTTTTTTAATGGAGTTAAATGCAGTGTTTGCTGCTCCCGAGCAACAGGGACTGCTGAGACAACAAAACACAGCCCGAACAGATAAATAAATCACTAGCAAAGCCTTACAAGGGGGAGAAATGTCATCCAGACATTCATCTTTATGCTAACGGTGGGATCCCCAGAGCTGCAAGAGCTGGGAAATGCATTGCAAACTTAATTACAGTTGACTTTAAAATGATATTTTTGGACTTCAGCATCCACAGAGTTATTTGCATACAAATAGCATGTCACTGAGTTTTAAGCGGAGGGCTGGCGTGTTTGGGGCTGAAGGCTCCGGGCGCCCTCCTGGTGCTGTAACCCACCACGGGCGCGGGGCCCGGCTCCATGCTCGTCGCCCATCGGGCCCCGGCAGCTCGGTGGGCGCTCCTGGGACCGTGACCATCGCGCAGCGCGCCCCAGCTGCGGATCAGCAGCACCTTCACCTGGGATTATTCATTCTCGTGGCAGCCGGCGGCCCCAAGAAGCTCCCGCCTTCAGCGCCAGCGGCTCCGGTGCCGGCGATGTGGAACACACAAGGTGCTGCCGCCGGGGTGAGTCCGTACGGAACGGAGACGCGATGCGGATTAGCCGGGGTGGGGGGACACGTTGTGGGTTAGCGTGGGCAGGGGGACACGTTGTGTAACCCCAGCGCCGCGCACGCATGCACAGCCCTGCGGCGCGTTAGGACGACACCTGGGTAAATATTTGCCCGCCGCGGCTGCCTGTGTGCAGAGGATTTGGCGGCTCAGCCCGGCGCTGCTCGCGGCTGCGGACTTGAGTGTGTGTAATCCCGCGCTTCAAACACTTGTCGGCACAAAAACAAACTGTTTAATTTGGCAAGAAATCCCCCGCACTGGCTCTTGGGGCCAGGGCTGCACTTCCTCCCTCGTGCAGCTGATGCTGTAGCCAGGCACGTGACTGTTGTGCCCGCCGTGCATGCCATGCATGCCTCATTTCTCGTGCATGCCATGAGCAGGAGCAGGTGAAGGTTTCCATCCCTCGGGCCCAGGTGCAGTGTGCAAGGCCCAAGGTGTCCGGGTGCCCCCAGACAGGGCCCATTCCATGGATTTCCAGGATGAGCTGACAACCAAAGTGCAGGAGCCGGTGTTGTCCCAGACCCTCAACAGCCAGACCAACCGGCGCATCCCGGAGGAGCTGCCTTGTCCCCGTCCCGCTGCCCCGCCGCAGCCCCCGGGCTCTGCCACGTCCGCCCTTCGGAGCGTCTCCGCTAACAACTGTTTATGTTCCAAGAGCTCAGCCGGCACTCACAGCGGCTAATGAGGGACGTTTCAATGCACAGCAGCAGCGCAAGTGCAGTAATTAACTTTGTTGCTGATTCATTTTTAATCACTTTAATGCTCCGGAGGTTTGCAGCGTCCTTTAAGTGGGCACAGTCTCTCCCAAAGGACGGGCTGCCCGTCCCGCGTCGCGTCACAGCCTGGCCGCCCCATCCCCTTGGGCATCGGCGAGCGGAGCCGGACAGCGTCTGGGGTCACCGCTGCAGCTTCCCAACGCATTTCTTAGGTGAAACTTTAAAAATTAATATTCCCTGAAAAGCACCTAATCTGCCACAACTGCTGCAATTAAAAGCTTGTTGCAGAGATGGGTCGTGCACTTGGAGATGCTCCGGGCACAACCAAGGCACCGGGAGCAGGGCTGTGATGGGCTCCCTACCCTGCCTGTGCCCGAGGCCAGGGGCGCATGGGGCCGGGAGGACCTGGGGGGGATGCCGGTCCCCAGGGCAGCACCGGGGCGAAAGCTGTCGCTGCCAGAGGAGCCGTGGGGAAACGCGCTGCAGTCGAGGAGACTTCAAAGCACCTCGACGCTCGCCGCCTTCCCCTTCTGCTAATGAGCTCCAGCAAAACCCGCCCGCAGCCTGGCCCGAGAACCGGCAGCTCCCGGTACCAGAAGCAATGAGCTGGGACTGGCTGCAATCTGCAGTGTGCCGTGGCAGCGACACTCCTGCCCCTGCCCATGACAGTGATGTTCCTGTCCCTGTCAGCAACGCTCCTGCCCCTGCTCGTGCCAGCAATGTCCCTGCCATCACAGCGATGCTCCACAGCAGCAACGCTCCACGGCAGCGACGCTCCTGCCCCTGCCTGTGGTGCCCTGTGCTGCACGGCTGCCTCTGTGCTACGGTGACAGTGGTCGGTCCTGGCACCTCTGCGAAGGCAGCACAGGAAATCCAGGAGAGGAAAACTGCACTGGAGACGCTGCAGGCAGGACCAGCGCTCAGAGGCGGCCGCAGGTTACAGGGTGCTGCCTCTGCCCCCGGCTCCACGATACGCTGGGGTTTCCAGCAGCAAAACTCATTGCTGAGCCCTCAGCCCGGGATGGCGGCAGGTCGATATCCCAGAGCTGGCTGTTCGGTTTCAGCTCTCTTAAAACACATCTTGCTAAAAATACCCTTCCTGTAGCATCGACAGCTAATGAGGTGGGTTGGAGAGGCTGACGGGAGCCGGGCGGCTCTGCTCTGTGGCACCAAGAGCCGCTCCGGCCGTGCGCCCGCCTGGGCTCGGGGCAGCCACACTCTGTGCAAGGGGCGGCGGGCAGGACAGCAGCCCCCACCTCACTCGTGGCTCCCGGCATCATCCTGGTCCCTGGAGGCATTGGCTGGCGGGAGCCGCTCACTGGTGGGCGCTTGGCAGAGGGACAGGAGCCGAGCACACTGCGGGTTAGACCTGCTGCATATTTAATTGCTCCCCTCACAAGCAGTAAAATCAATTCCACATTTTAGACATTAATGGCCTCCGCGCTTCAGTTTTGGCACATTTGTGAGATTAAAAAAAAAAAAAGTAATAAAACCTGGGAAGTGTCACTTAATTGCTTTACCTGAGCTAATTCGGAGGCTTGGCAGGTGGGGGATGATCTCCCCATTGATCTGCACGCGGCCCAAGGGCACCCGGTTTCAACTCCCCCGCTGTGATGCCCTGGCCGAGCAGGAGCCGCCGCAGCTTGGGCACCGGCGCCACGAGCAGCCCTTGCCCGGCTCCGCTCCCATCAGCGCCCATGGACACGCTTGCACTTGCTTAAGGCAAGACGGGAGGGTGGGAATTGCTCCTTCCACCAGTACAGACAAAACCCATCAGCTGAAGGGCTGCCAAGCAAACGGAGGGGCTGCAGGAGCAGGGAAAGCGACCACACAACACCCTGGATTTGCTAAGGATCCATGGGTATCTCGGAGGTTCCCTCACAGAGACAGGGGTTTCTCCAGGTGGGAAGGGAAACCTAACCTTGTCCTGGCTGTCACCTCAGGCTCCCAGCAGGGACTGGGGACGCTTTCACAAGTGGTAAGGACTCATTAACAGGGGCTCCAGCAGGCACATTCCCGTGACGGAGGGCAGGGGATCCCGTGGCTGGGACACGAGCCGCTGTCCCCGCTGAGCCACGCAAGCCCTGCGGAGCAGAACGAGCTCCCCAGGCAGAGCGACAGACCCTGCTGCGAGCGAAGCACCCATGGCTGCTCCTGCTCCACCGGCTCCAGGGACATGCCCGCCTGTGACGGGCGGGGACAGTGTCCTGCCTGGGCACGCGAGGAGCCACCTCTGCCCTCATTTGCAACGGAGCATCCGCGGAGCCACCGGCCATTTCCCAGGGACCGCGCGGGGCAGCGGCCGAGGATCCGGCCGGGAGCAAGGGCCGGGGCCGCGCGGGGCCGGCTCACCTGTACCACTCGAGGCCGCGCTCGTAGTTGCGGTCGAAGAAGTGGGGCTCGGTGCCCAGCGCGCGCACGTCGGGGTGCACGCGGATGAACTCCAGCACGGCGCGGGTGCCGCCCTTCTTGACGCCCACCACGATGGCCTGCGGCAGCCGCTTGGCGCCGGGCCGCGGCGGGGCCG
>VZSG01000793.1:156316-177128 GCA_013398315.1 Nothoprocta pentlandii
GGACAAGCCCTGTCCTGGCCACTGGCTGTCGCTGCTCTGAGCCGTGAGGAGCTTGGAGGCGGCTGCTGGCCCGTACCTGGCCATGCGGGTGCCTCTCGATCCGCGCTGGGTCCCAAGCTCGGGACAGTAAAACATGGGCAACACGGGCTGCAAACTGAGGGGCTGGCAGCCCAGCAGCATGTCTGTCCTGGATCCCTCGTCCTGGTGGCAGGACAGAGTGTCCCTGTCCCCACTACTTCCTGGCAACTGCTGAGGGAGGGGACACGGTGCCAGAAGAGGCCCCCCCTCATGCAGCCCCCACAAGGTCTGTCCTCAGTTGGCCCAGAAAGGGAGGCTGTAGGGTGGAGGGATGCTGCTTTAATACACTCTGAATAACAAGGAAAAAAAAATGCAAAAAAATAAATATATCCAGCAGTTTGGGGATGCTCAGGCTCACCTGTATGTGTTGTGATGCCCAGAAAGCAGGTTGATCTGGGAAAACCACAGGGTCATTGTGGGATATGGGCACGTGCCAGGCTGCTTCACCTCCCCTCCTGTGCCCCCTTCTCTGGGCGCTACTGCCCGTTCCAGGCTTTGCTTCTGCCTGGTTTGCTCCCGCTGAAGCCAAGGGGCCGCACTCAGCACCACTCAGACCTGCAGTTATTGCCTCTGCACTTGCACAGAAAGCTTTTCAGCTGCAGAAAACCACTTGCCTCGTTACGTGAGGAGAAGGTTGCTAATAGGGCGAGACAGGCAAAAAGTGCCAGCGCACCAGAAGTGAAGAAGTGAACACCCTGGCGACTGGGCCCATCTGGGGGGCAGGTTCCTCTTATGCAAAAGCCAGGAACAGAGGGCATATGTGAGCGGAGATGGAGAAGGCTGCTAGAAAACGCTGCTGTGTGTGGTCTCTCCCTGTGCTGGGATCAGAGCAGGGCTATGGATCAGAGCAGGGCTGTAGGACTGCACTGGGAGCTGAAAAATAGTTCCTGAAGGAGCCAAATAGCCCAGGAGAGCTCTGCTCTGCAGCATGGAGCGAGTCCCTCCAGGGCCATGCTCATGTGGACGACATCATGGGGTGACCTACGAGGTGCTTGAGGCAGGGTGGCTAAGGGACCGTTACATCCCTTTCTGGGGACACAAGCAGTGTCAGTCACTCAGTTCCCTTCCATGGCAAACTGCTGCAGTTTGGAAGAATGGAAAAGTTGTCTTTTCCATTTTTAGCCTTAATTGCCTCTGGGCAATGAAGCGGCCTCGGCGACAAACATGTTGCTTAAGAGGAGCCCTGGAGGCATCCGGACACCTTGCACTGGGCTGGCAGCGGCGGATGCTCTGCTTGTCATTAATCCCGCACTCGGCATCAGCACCGGCTCTCAGGCATGGTCGGCACATGCCGGGGACAGTGGGCACGCGAGGGGCTCGCACTGTGCCCAAGCAGCGGGGAGAGCTCAGGAACACAGGACTTGCGTAAGGTTATTGCAGAAATAGAGCAGGAAAATCAGCACTGGGTGCACATCAAACCCCTAGGATAAAAGAGCAGCAATGAGATGTGTACTGGAAATAACAAATCAGATTGGAGATGATGTCATCAGCTTGTAGGTAGCGGAGATCAAGGTATAATTTATTTCCAGAGCCTAAAAAAGCCCTCAGAAGCCAAATGGCACCGGTAATCCCCTTTCCCATGTTTAATGTGTCTTTAACCACCTGCAGATGTGGCCCAACAAGCTGCCTCTTCTGAGCTGCTCCCGGCCCGCGCTGGGATGCATCCGGCAAAGGTTGCTCTTCTGAAGGGTCTCCTGCTTCTGCCTGTCTGGCTACAACACTTTGAGCTGGAAAAGGGGCCATTCCTGTGTTTTGCATGTGGGAAGCGGCGTGGAGGAAGCAGGAAGGGGACGAGGTTGGTGCGGCAGCAGGGCCAGACAGAGCCCCAGGCAGCGGCTGTCCTGGGCAGTGATCCCAGGGAACGCTGCCCCACACGGTCCTCCCGGCGGCTCCGCTCCATGCCCAGGGCGCTCTGTCTCCTCCAGCACATCCGATGCTCTGGCAAGGTGGGGCACACTGAAGCCCGGGGTCTCCCGGGGGGCAACGGAGCCCAAAAGTTCCTCTCGAACAGCAGCCTGCAGGTGGAGACCTTTGGAGTTGTCTTAAATTGAGCCTAAAGCCTCCGTAAGCTTCATTAATCAGTTGTAAAGGCGCTGGGTTCCAAATAAGGTCAGGAACAATAAATTTAATTTGGACTCTGGCTCAAGCTACTTTGCCGTAATTCTCGGCTCCTGCCCAGCCGGAGCAGCCGGCCCGGCCGCGCCGCCCGGGCTCATCTGATCCTCAAATGTATTTCTAAGCAGGATGGAGCGGTGCTTAAAAGCTAAATGGCTTCCCCAGCCGTAATCACTGCTCCCGGGCCAGGATGAGGGGGATGAGGTGAGGGGGTGGGCAGAGGTTTAATCTCCCTGAGTAGATTACAGAGATTACGGTCATTTAATCCTCACATATCTGTCACTGACGCTGCAAAGAACATAACTGAGTGGGCCGGTGCTGGGCACCTGCGCCCCTCGCTGCAGCCTGCACTGCTGTCTGCGCCGGGCTGGAGACCGGCGCCTCCGGCACCGCCGGCACAGGGCGGAACTGGGCCCGTCACAGGTCACCCAGTGTCCCGGCAGCGGGAGCAGGACAGGCCCTAGTCCACTGCAGTGTGCCCAGGCGTGCGTGCCGTACTGCACCATGCCATGGCATGCAGTGCCAGGCTGCACCGTGCCGTGCTGCAGCATGCTGTGCTGCACTGTGCGGTGCATTGCTGCATGCCTGGGCTGACCTGGCCCCAAGGGAAGGGTCCTGGAGCAGGTAGGACCCTGCTGCAGGAAACCCTCCCCAGGGCCATAATTCCCGCAGGCTCCAGGACCTCCCACGGAGCCTCCCCGGGCTGCGGATGGTCGTGGCCCCTGGGGACTGGCAGGGCAGGGTGGGGTGCACGGGGATGCGGCCGTAGGGCTCTCCCACGCGCTGTGGAGCTCCCCATTACAGCACAGGGCTCAGGCCCCACCGCGCGCCGCGCTGAGGTCTCATTACCGCTCCGTGGGGACCGCGGGGGCAGGAGCGAGCGCTGCAGCGACTGAGAGCTTGCCGCGGCTCCCAGGCCCTACCAATTATATTTAACTGCAAATGGGGAATTTATACCCAACCACAGGCTGCTCATTTTTTTCAAGCATGTTTTCAGGGTTGCCTTGTGTTCGGCGCAGCTTGCAGGAGGCCCCATTCCTGGCGGCTCGGCTGGCACTGCCACAGGGGAGCCTGGCTGACGTCAGAGGCTGGAGTGGGTGGGAGCAGCCCCTGAGCACCGGGATGGCTCTGCAGCGGCACCATCCATACCCTGCAGGAGCCGGTGCCAGCACCACGGCTCCGCTCGCAACCAAGGACAAGAGGATCCTGCAACACCTGGCACCGTCCCGCTGCCTGCATCGATTTGCTCTGGGTTCCTTGATTAATTAATCCCAGAGAAATGCAAGGTCTGTTAATTACTCCTGATTAATTAGGGTGAACTTTTAATTGTATCCCTAAGCTGAGATATGCAGTTCAATAGACTCCATAATCAGTGACCCAGCAATCTCTTATAAACCAATTAGCCCAGTGCAACCAGTGCAAGTGGAGCGGCATGCTCTGGGATGCTCAGGGTGCCAGGATGCTCCCCATGCTGCTCACTCCCCAGCGCATGGATTGGCACCCGGGATGGGACTGCTAGCCCTGCTTCCCGCTCTCCATCCCTGTGCCCATCCCTGCTCCATCCTTTCCTCTATGCACACAGCACAGCCGCGCCAAGGGCACCAGCGGGCGGAGGGAAGCCTCCTTCCCCTTGACATGTTTTCATCCTCTGCTGCAATTTAATATCCAGGTCAGGAAGCAGATGGAAATGAGCGCGGCTGCCCTGGATAACAGGGACGCAGCAGTTGTCCGTGAGCGCTGGATGCCCAATCGATTCCCCGTGGTGGAGGGGCAGCGGGGCCGGCGCAGCGGGGGCTCCGGGCTGCCTGGGCAGCTCCGTGCGGGCACCGGCAGCTCCTCGGAGCGGGGCAGCCTCGTCCGGGAGCCGCGGACGGCTCTGGGGAGCCCCGTGGTGCCAGCCTGGCGCTGCCCGCACGCTCCCCGCGCCAAGGACGCCTAGCCCAGCCACCCGGGGCTGGCCAAGTCATTAGTAATTAATGTGGTTTCTAATCCTATAATCCAGCTGCTCCTTGATTTGATAAGCGAAAAATCTGCTCGGGCCACATGGTCCTTGTTCCAGCTGATCTTTCCAGTTGGAGGCCCTGGCATGGGCCAGCGCTGCCCCTGCCCTTCCCTCGGCCTGCCTGGAGCAGCCGCTGCGACGCTCTTCCCAAGGGTGGGAAATGAGGAATCATGGCCAAGCGTGCCATGCTGTGCTGTGCCATGCTGTGCAGTGCCATGCTGTGCTGTGCCATGCTGTGCCAAGCTATGCAGTGCTGTGCATTGCTGTGCCAAGCCATGCAGTGCCGTGCATTGCTGTGCGATGCTGTGCAGTGCTGTGCTGTGCTGTGCCATGCTGTGCCATGTTGTGCTGTGCTACATTGTGCTGTGCCAAGCCGTACAGTGCCGTGCAGTGCCGTGCATTGCTGTGCCATGCTGTGCAGTGCCGTGCGGTGCCATACAGTGCCAGGCTGTGCCAGACGTGCGATTCTGGCAGCCTGCAGGGATGCAGGGCAGGCTACAGAGTGGTTGGCGGTGGGGCTGTGGCACATGATGGACTGAGGGAACATCACAGACGAGAGGCCAAATCCTTCATTAAATCCTGCATTAATCTCTAAGAACAGTGATGTCAAAAATCTTAGCAGCAAAATTAGATTTTGTAGCTATATTTCAGCTGCACAAAATCAATATTAATTACAGCAAGAGAGACAGTGCTGAGAGAGGGCCTGACCCAGTATTACCCGCTGCAGTAAAACTCCAGCTTGGTAGCTTGTTTATATAAAATTATTGCACATGTATTTGTGGCAAGCAGCTTCCAACCCGCCCGAATGCTGGGGCTGAATACAGATGTTGGCCGGGAAGCCAAGGCCTCCCACAGGCTGGCGCACACTGAGGATGCCCGGAGCAGGTCCCGGCCCCGGGGTGCCCTGGGGTGATGGGAGCATCACGCTGAGCACGGTCCCCTCCCCGCGGGGCCGCTGCCTTTTCCACCTGCCTTTCACTTCAGGCCCACGAGCAAACCTCAAAGCCAAGTGCCGCTCTGCGGGATGGAGCAGGGAGCTGTGGCAGGGACGGCAGGTCCGCTGGGCTCTTCGCTCCTGCAGTCGTTCTGCCAAAGGGGCTGTGCGTGCAGCCTGTGCCAGCTGCTGTGCTGAGCTCACTGGGCCGAGCTCACTGGGCCGGGCTTGGCACCAGCTGCAAAGAGCCGGCTGCTTCTGGGCAGGAGGGAACTAAAAAGGGGTCTTTGGTTTCAAAGAGCTCCAATAAATTGTGGAGTTTGGGAAGGAAAGTCCAGGCCCGCTTTGCCTGGGCTCCTGGAGCTGCTGTCGTGCATAGGGTGGCTGCACGTGGCCATGGGCTCCTCTGTGAGGTGTGCGCACAGCGACTGGAGTGGCCCTGGCAGAGCAGCCGGTCCCGGCCGAGCAGCGGGTCCCGGCTGAGCAGCCAGTCCCAGCCGAGCAGCCAGTCCCAGCCGAGCAGCCAGTCCCATCCGAGCAGCCGGTCCCGGCCGAGCAGCCGGTCCTGGCGCGGTGCCGCGCCGGCTGCTCGTGGGGCCGGCCCGGCCACGCCGCCTGTCGCACGCAGTTAGTGTCGCGCCAGGAGCTGATGCAGAACGGGGAATTCGGGGGCAAAGGGATGTGCGGGGGGAGGATGTTAATTAGCGTGAGGAGCCCCAGCAGCCGGCACGCGGGTGGCCGCGGGGAGCTCTCTGCACGTCAAGTGGCATCAATCAAAGCGCAGCTGCTCCAGGAGTGTCCCGGGAGCCGGGAGCCTGCGGGGCCGCCTGCCCTGCGCATCCCTCCCGCAGCAGCGCCCGGCGCGGCCGGCCCGGATCCGCTGCCCGCAGGATCTGCTGCTCTGGGGGTCTGACCTCTGCTGTGTGTGAGACCCTGGAGACCCCCTCAGTATCCCCGTCCTGTGCCCGGGACGACTGCTCCGGGCCTCTCTGGAGCTACCTTGGCAGTGGGAACCAGGGAGGCTGTGGTGTGTGGGGAGCATGGCTATGGGGATGGTGGGGACAGCAAGGATGGCAGGAATGGCAGGGATGGTGGGGAGAGCGAGTGGCCTCTGCTGCAGCAGCTATCCATGCTCCAGCGGCACCCTGCCCGCCAGGATCCCGGGGTTCCTGTAGAAACCCCTTCCATGCACCAATTGTTCAGCAGGGCGAAGGTGAAGTGGTTCATGATCCAAAGTGCTGCAGGAAGGAAAGGTTAACCTCGGGATGGAGCAGGTGGAGAAGCAGAGCAGAGGGGCAGCTGGATGCAGCCCCTGGCCCTGGGGACACGGTGCCCATAGGGGAGGGCAGGACACAGCCTCTGCCAGAGCATCGGGATGGGGCGATGCGGATGCAGGGAGCAGGGAGCAGCGGGAGGGAGGTGGCAGGAAGGAACCTGCAGATGCCTTGGGGAGGAAAGCTGCAGTTTTGGGGGCTGTCGGGCCCTGGCACCTCACGCACCAAGGCCAAGCCTCCCGCGTGGGCGGCAGTGCCAGCGGCAGAGCTGAGCGCTCCCGACTCTCCTTATTGCTCCAAGCATTATGCAACTGGGTCGTGTTTCTGCTATTTTTTATGCATGAGCCAGGCAGCAAATCCCATTATTTTAAAAAAAGCCTGTTTAGGCTGGTGATGCAGCAGAGCACGTAAGTGAATGCCCAAAATAATTCCAGCTGACACCCTTGCAAAGGCAGAGTGGAGCCTGCGGCTGCACAAGCGCCCGTGGTCCTGAGCAGCCGTCCCGGGGGCTGCGCTCTGCCCGCCTGTCCCGCGCCTGGAGCCCACACTCCATCCCGGCACCCTCAGCTCTGCACTGCCCTCGCCCCGGTCCCCCAAACACGAGTCTGACCTTTTTAACCATAAAAAAAATCGGTTGATCCTCTAGCAAAAGGTGACAACCAGCCCATGACATAGAGACCCTGGTGGCTGTGAAGAGCCCACAAAGGTAATTTACTAATTAGCCCTTTCCTCACTGGTAACTCAGCTCGCTGTGGCACCTGACCCAGCCGGGCTGGTGTTTCTATAACCATTTGCCACCGTCCACATATTAAACGGCTTCCAGAGGCTCTAAATGTGGAGATTTTAATCTCCTGTATTAAGTCAGCGGTTCCTAGCAATTCCGTGGCTCTGTGCTTGGCTGTGTGTGCAGGGCGCCCGTGTCCGCACCACGCGGGAACGAGGCACTTGTCTGTGAAATTGGCCGGACACGGCCCGTTGCCCACGATGACAGCGGCGGCGCTAGGCAGGTCATAGTGGCCCAGCACCAGCACCGGCTCCAGCTTCAGCGCCGGGCAAGCGCCAAGGCTGCAGCGGGACTGTGGGCCAGTCGGGCAGCAGGAGGTGGTTGTCCGTGGAAGGGAGCCCAGGACGGCTCCCGGTGAGGGGAGCAGGAGGCTCCCTGTGGATACTCCATGTGCAGCGCTCCCGGGCTTCCCTGCTCCATGGAGGAGGCTCCAGCTCCAGTGCTCACTGCCATTCCCGCTCCATGCAGATGCTCCCGTCCCAGCTCACTGCAGCACCGCATCCCTGCTCAGCACCATCACCTTCCTTTGAAGTGCCTTTGATCCCTGCACCAAGCACATCCCGGCGTTCCTAATGAGTGTGCAGAGGGGCCCTGCTGCCGCCCGTGCATTTCCAAGCTAACGGGTGAGGGAGGAAGCGAGCTCGGATGCGGGGCAGGACCCACAGGACCCTCCGGCTGGGCTCTGTAGGCGCGAGGGCGTCCTGGCGCGGGGAGGCGGGAGCCGAATGGGCAGTGCTCTATGAGAGGTGGCATTTGCACTTCACATCGTGTCGGATCTGTCCACGAGGGCTTCATCGGAGCTGACACCTCCCTTCAACCCTCCTCAGTGTCAGCGAGACGGGTCCTCCAGTGGATGTGTTCTGTCCAGAGGGCTGGACCAGCTCAAGGTGCGCTGCAGACAACCTTGCCAGGCGCTTTGTCCTGCGGGGAGGACCACTTGGCCTGTCCTGCCCCATCACATCCCATTCCCTCCTGTCCAGCCCCGTCCCATCCTGATGCTTTTGCCTGATATTTTTCCCCATCATGGGCCGGGGCCGAGCTGCCTTCCCCACCCCGCAGCTGCTCCTGCATCCGGCTCTGCTCCGCACGGCTCCAGCTGGGCTCTGCCCCTTAATCCAGCAACATTTCAGAGAATTAATTCGCACTTGTAGAGCAGCATTTGGAAATACCCCCTAGCAGCTTCCTGCTCCATGAGCCCACAAGGGCTGTGCTTAATTAGTGAATTAAGCACTCTAGATTTTGGAGGGCTCCCTGTACCTCCAGCCCTCTGATCTCTCAGCCCCTCTGCACAAATCCTGGAGCAGGGAGAGCCGCCCGCGTGTGCCGGGTGGATCAACTCCAAGGCGGATGAGTTCCTGCTGGGATGGACTCCCGGACCCGGCGTCTCGGCATCGCGCAGCCCAGGACTGGCCCCCCAGGATGAGCCTGGATGGTGGCTCCGTGGGTTGGGAGGTGACAGCGCTGCCCATCCTGGGACACCGCTGGGGATCTTGGCCTGCAGGTCCTGCCGTGGGCCGGGGCACTAATGGGATGAGAAATTAGCACCTTTCAGTTCAACAGTTTAGTGCAGGGCTGTTGGGCACCATTTCAGATATTTCTTAATTTGAAGACGGTTTCTGCCTACAGAAGTGCATCAGCAATTGCACACCGGGTCTGACTCACCGCGCGGCCGCCATTGGTTTGACATCCCTGGGTGGCCGCACGAGCCGCTCGCGGCAGAGCTGGAGCATCTCTAACGTGGAGGAGAACCAGGAATTCAGGAAAAGCCCTCCAGCTTCTCCTGGCTGCAGCAGGTTGGACCCTGCGGCCCAACAAGGCAGCTGTGATTGATGTTCCCGCACTTCACTCCAATCTGCTCGGAGTTAGGCCATGGCAATCATTTTTTTTCTAGCCTTGTCATATATAAAAGCAATTGAGTCAGCAGCACCAGTTGTCTGGCACAAGAAAAGATTACATTTTTACTAGGCTTTGCAGAAGGTCTATAGAAGTTTGTTCTTTCTTTAAAAAATAAATACAGATATGTCAACTCCCCTCTGAAAAAGAAAAAAAGAAAAAAAAAAACAGAAGAAGATTAAACTTGCAAATTGAAAAGTAATGGCTGCAAAAGCTGTGCTTAGGGAGTACTTTTACTGCCAGCACTAAGTGGAAAGGGGCTGGGGCAGGTTTAAGGCCGGGTCCCTGGGGAAGCAGGAGCCCCAGGCAGCGCAGCGCTCCGGCCATGCGGGCAGAGCGGCGGGTCCCTCGGCAGCCTGGGGCGTGCACGGATCCATCCACCTCGTCGCATCCCATCCCACCCCATCCCATCCCGTCCCATCCCATCCACCCCATCCTGCCCCATTCACCACAGCCAGCACACTGGGGCTCCAGTAGCTCCATCCATCTGCCCCATCCCGGCAGCCGGCTCCCTTGGCTGGGCAGCGTGGAGCATCCACCGGAGCAGTGGAAGCACCAACATGAATCTGAAGCTATGGATTTTTCTCGACAGGAGCCGACCCCTGGGGATTGCTGCTCATTACGCGGCAGAGAAGGAGCAACTGCAGTTGAAGCAAATCTTTTTATAATGATCCTTCATTGTGGGTGTAGAGTATTAATTATCAGAGGGTATTAAACAAAGCATTAGCCCTCTGACCCGGAAGGTTCACAGGGACTTTTCAAGTGCCTCCTGTGGATCTATAGGGGCCCGGGGCTGTACATCGATGGGCGCGGGCACCGCGGTAATGGGCAGATGACTCAGTCAGCTCTAGCGGGGGCTCCTCTCTTCCGGCAGCTCCTTGCCTAGTGCCGAACCCGCCACACGGTGCCTGGAGCCGTGTCCCACGAGAAAACACCTCCCGGGCCGACTAATCTGGAGCGGAGCTCTGTGGAGGGCATCCCTGGAGGAGGATGTAGAGCAGAGTCCACCGAGAGGGGTCCATGGAGGAGGGTCCCTGAAAAAGGTGCACAGAGGGTGGTCTGTGGTGGGGGCTCCCCATGGGAGAGTCCATGGAAGAAGTCCCAGGAGAAGGGTCCCTGTGGGAGGGTCTAAAAAGAGGGTGCACAGAGGAGGGTCCACAGAAGAGCTCTCTGGAGGATGCTCCATGGAAGAGGGTCTACAGAAGGGGTGGAAATACACATGTGGGCCTGGAACTACATGTGCAAAATTTGCCTTTACTTTCCTAAGTGCAGGATTTTCTGGCAGAAGAGAGAATTCCTTTGTTCTAAAAAACCTGCAGATGTAACACAAGTAAATTGCTGGCTTTTACTAGCATATAAACTGTGAAAAGCCTTTGAGATACATCTACATTACACTAAACTGCATCCATAATTCATAAGTAAAAGGGAAATTTTTAGCTCCCCTGGAGGCTCGCTGGTATCTATTATTGATGGGACGTGTTCGGCTGCGCCGGGCGCCTTCTGCCTCACGAGCCACTTGGCTCTGCCGCCCTTGCAGGTGGCTGCAGCCCCGCGCGCGGCACACGCAGCTCCCAGCCGGACCCCGCAAGGATTCGTGAGGGATTTTGGTAAGAAGCCAAAGAGATACAGAGCGAGCGGGTCGGGAGAGTATTCCTAGAGAGATTCCAGCTCCCAGTGCTCAGTGTACAGACTGGGAATGGCAAGGACATGCTGCACAGTTACGTCTCCTCAACTCTCCAAGAACAACGTTTTCTCAGCAGGACCCTGGAGATCAGAGCATCTTTGGAGCTGGGGACGTCTTGGCCGTCAATGGGAGGTTAGTGGCCTGCAGTGGGCACAGCGGCTCAGGAGCCATCGCCAAGCGCTCAGTGGTGTGTAAGGCAAGTGGTAAAAAGTGGGAAGGAAGACCGTGAAAAGCCTGCAAAGTTTGCTTTTCTTCTGCAATTTTGCGGAGATTTTCTCTCGAAGCCAGTTAAAAGGAGAATCCAACAAATGCTGCAGTTTGGGATGTGCTGGCAGGGGCTCCGAGGCCGGGAGTGGCAGGAGCGGCTCCGTGGCCAGAGCAGAGCTTCACTCCGAGGCCTCAGACAGCAGCAGCACAGAGCTCGGGAAGGGGAAGAGTTTGGAGAGGAGAGCGGAGCGGCTGCATTCTTGTCATGACCATGGATCAAGGAGACGGGGCTAGCATGGGCACGTATTTGCAGAGCACAGAGCAGTTAGTTCAAATCTAAGATAAAGGTTGCTGTTAACATAAAAATCCCATCCTTCCCAAACCATCAATTTGGAATTGAATTAGATCCAGGAACCACAGTGCAGCTCACAGGGCTACAAATCTCCCTGACAATACGTCTTGCTGCACTAACAGATGCAAAGCCAAGTACAAAACCGCACCACAATCCTTATCCTACAGATTTCCCTTTGATTAGCTTTTAATTGCTCGTTAGGATTTGGGTGTTCTGCGCCTTGTCCCCGCGAGGTCTGCGCGGGCTCCCATGTCCTCGTGGAGCGCCGCGCCGCAGCCCGGGCTCCGGGGGCTGCCACCCACCCCACAGCAGTTCCCAACCTCTTTTCCCCGGATTTTGGCCTCCTCGGCTCGTGCCGGTGCTGGCGAGGGGTGTTCAGCAGTGATGGAAACAAACGATTGCTGTGCGAGCTGCAAAACAATTCCTGGAACAAAACACATCAATCATGGCCCAGAGCCAAGTCCTCATTGCTGAGTTTCCCCGGCATCACCCAGATGCAGGTGATTATTATTTACTGCCATTTGTTGCCTCAGCTACGGCAGGACCTGGGTGGGGGGACAGGCACCAGGCACCGTCCTGCAGTGGCACCGGCTCCCGTTCCCACAGGAACGCAACTGAAGCTCCCGGAGCCAGCCAGATTCTGTGTCTGGGCACCGGTCCCAGCCATCGCATCCGCAGTCCCGCTGGGACATCCCATCGGTGCTTCCTCTGCCCCCACAGCCGCAGCAGTGGCTGAGGGTGTAGGAGACTCCTGTTATTATTTATGAGAGGTCTACATGGAAATTTCAGGATTTACCAAGTAGTTGTATCATTTAATCCTCTTTAATGAGGTTTGGGGATTTATGGGCCAGACGTTTTCATTTGCAGCTTGCACAATTAACCTTGGTTAACCTATAAAGAAAACTTGGTTTTCTCTATAGAAGTGTGACTCCTGCAGTTGTTAGAGCTGGGCTGAGAGCGGCTCAGAGCCGCTGGCTCCGCTCGTGTGCCGTGTCCCAGCGCTGTGGGGCTGGCGGGAGCGCCTGGGCATTGCCAACCTGCAGACACATCCGTACGGCACCTTCCATCTGCACCAACATCTGGGTATCGTAACCTGCGGGAGCACCTGGGGACCTCCAGCCTGCAGGAACATCCATACAGCACCGTCAGAGCAGAAGTTTCAGTGGAAACCAGACCAGATGTTTCAGTGGAAACATCTGGGCACCTTGCGGCCGCGGGAGCAGCGGGCAGTGCTGCCCAGCCTTCCCGGTGCTCACGATTCCCCGGTAAATCAGCGTGATCATTTCTCCCTGCACTACAGCCCCGCTCCAGCCTCGCGCTCATCGCTGGCCCCTGCTCCTTCCACGCTCTCGGCTCTTTATTACCTCTCAATGGCTTAAGCCCCTGAACTGAATAACTTCATCAAGGTGTCAACCTAAACAGATTTTTCCCTATAATGGCCCAACTCTCACAGGTTCTTAATGAAAAATATTGATTCCAAGGGATTAGTTGCAGATTTATGTGGTGGATGCCGATCCCTCTGTCACCTGATACCTTATCAGCGGATGAAAGAACTGATCCTTCCCACATGGCTTTAAAAAAGCAATCAGCAGCCGTGTCAGGCAGGGGCTTAGGCGCAGAGAAATGCGCGTCGCGCTGTGTCTGCATCAGATGCGACCCTTGCACCCGCTCGCGACGCTGCCGGTCTCGTGGCCGCCTGCGCCGGCCAGTGCCCGCGTGAGCCGTGGGGCCGTGGGAATGCCGGGAGAGCCGAGCTTGCACGGATGCTGCTTCCCTCCCGCTCTGCTCCGAATCCCAGCCCTGCTCCCTGCAGGCCCCGAGGTCCGGGCGGCCCCGCACGAGGCCGGGGAGCCCCAGTGGCAGCAACACATCCCGTTATCCATCTTCTCCTTTTCCCTCCCTTCAGAACCTCACAGCTGAAATTAATACATAAATTACAGCCCGAGTGCAGTGCTGTAAATAACGTCAGAGGGCTCTGATTATTCACATTTTTATGGGACCTGCGCAGGCCGGGTGTGAGGACTCGGGTGTGATTTAGGGCAGAGCGAGCGGCCGCAGAGCGCGCAGCCCCTCCGCGGAGCAGGATCCACGGGGGGGCAGCAGCAACTCGGGGGGGCAGGGGCTCTGCACGCTCCAGCCCTGGCACTGCCCAGGATTCAGGGAGATGCCCGGGATGTCTGTCCTGCAGCACCGGCGGCAGCGGCTCTGCGCTCAGGGTGATTTAAAGCCTCATTGGGTTTTCATTAGGCACAGAACTGCTGGAGACCAAGGTCCATCGTTCCTCCGTGCAGGGAAGGGAATCGAAGTCGAGGACGTTGTTTCCTCAGTGCATCAGTGCACCAGGCTCCGACTTCAGGACAAGCGCAGGGATTTGTTTCCAATGGGCAGGTGCAACCGCGTGCAGCCGCATTCCTGCAGTGCTGCCCATGCACTGCATGCAGCTCCCCGGCACAACACGGGGCGCTGCAGGGGCCCTGCAACACGAACGCCCCGACACGGCCCAGCTGGGGCCATTCTGCCCCTGGGGCAGCAGCAACAGCAGGGCCGGGGCACAGGGACCCCCCAGCGTCCCCATCCCACTCCCTGTGCCTGCTGGCACCCCTGTCCTGCCACGCTCCCTGTCCCAGCCTGCAGTTTGCACAGTAATCACACAGCTCCCCATCCCAATTAATTTGAGATCAGGGTGGGGAAAAGAAGAAGAAAAACCTATTTCACTGATTAAAGCTGCAATAATTAAAACAAGGATCTGTGCCATTCCTGCCTTTTAAACATATTGCAGGCTCCCCCCCAGACCGCTCATTTCAAAGCTGCTCCCAGGGCCCCAATTTCGCGCTCGTTTGTGTGGCCGTGCTGGGTACTCGTGGCGCTGGGCAGGACGGTGGGGGACTAACGTGGCCCTGGCTGCAGCCCCCAACTCCTTGCAGAGCCGCCCCACGCCGCTCTCCTGCATTTCTCCTCTGCATTTCATTGTGTATTTTCCTGCACAGCAGCCAGGTGGGTGGCACAAGCTGCAGGGCACTGCAGGCCACATGTCCCCGCTTTGCACCCTGGTTTGGGGCTGGTCCAGCTGCCCCAGAGCTGAGCACCTCCCCGCTGGCAGTGCAGAGCCCTGTGCATTTCCAACCCAGGGAAATGGGAGCTGTGCATGCATGGGGCTGCTGTGCACCTGCCTAATGCAGTAGCTGCAGCTCCCTGCACAGCCGGCTGCGCCAGCACCACCCTTGTGCCAATACCCCCCCAAGCAGGGCCCGTGCAGCGGGGAGAAAGAGGACCGGAAAAGCAGCACCTGCCTTGTAGGGAAGAATAAATGAGAATGGATTTTAATTGAGTTTCTAGAATTCAGACAGTTTCCAAATTAACACTCATTAACATGGTATACTTGATATGCTCTAACATTTAATGCCAATTAAGTATTAAACCTCACAAAGGGAATGCAGAGCAGGGGGAAGCACAGGCGCTTGCTCAAGTAGGGTGGATATGGACCCAGTTTGTACTGGGGTCTCTGAGCAGGGCTGGTGCTGGGGACCCAAGGGGAGCTCGTAAGCTCATTTGCAAGGAAGCACCTGGTGCTAATGATCACGCTGTGGGAAGGGGGAATCTGCTGCCTTTAGGCTCCTTGCAGCCTCAGCCCTCTTGGCTCTTGCTTCAGAGCTGCAAGTGCTGTGTGATATTGGGTGCTGCGTGTGGCTGCAGCTCTGCTGAGGCTTCCTGGGCTCGCAGAGTGGCAGGGTGTCACACCAGGATCACCCTTGATGCCCCAGTGAGGACAGGGAGCTGCAAGAGCTGCACTGAAGTGACCCCCGGCACCAGCCTGATGCGGTAGGCTGTGGCAGGATGGGGACAGGCGGGATGCAGCGAGTGCTCCTGGCTGTAGCTGCTGCTCCCTGCCCTGCAGGGCAGCCAGGTAATAGGAGGCACTAGGAGGTGGGAAGTGCAATGCAAATAAAGGTAGATCAGGATTGGGGGTTCTTAGAAGTGTCTTCATGCCTCTGAAGTAAAAACAAAGGTCAAAGCCATTAGTGTTTGATTTCTGGATTAAATGCACTGCAATTAGCCCTTAAAGATTACTGGAGATCCTGTTAAGATAACAGACTCTTCTGTATCTGCATCTTCTGTAATTGATAATTACTATGTGTAAGGACATGTGCACTCACGTTGAGAAATATAATTGTTCCCCATCTGAAGAGATGGCCTTATATTAAAGGTCTGCAACTCCTTTTATTTCAGACATACTGGTGCCCATATCTGTAGCCCCAAACCATAATTTTTTAGAGTGAATCACTGAAACTCAATGCTTTCCCCTCACACTCCAGAGGGGCTTTCAGTGTTAGAGAAAAAACTAGAGCCATTTTCCAAAACTTGTGAGGACATTGTAGATCAGAAGCACGCTTGTGACTTCTTTATTCTTGATGCTGTTTGGTCAAGCCCTGGGTGTGCCCAGAATTCCTGTGGTGTGGCCCATTCCTGCGCGCCCAGGGAGCTGCTCCACGGCACCAGCGGAGGGAGAGCCCGGGAAGAGGGACCCGGTGCCCGGACGGGCAGTGCGGGGCAAGGGCAGAGCCCCGACGTCTGCATGGGGGGTCCTCCCTGCACACGTGGAGACCCGCGGCGTGGGCGGCGCGTCCACGGGAGCCCCAGCTCTGCGCCGCGTGCTCTCCGGAGAGCTCGGGAAGATCCTTCGCCAGGAAGGGGCGACCCGGCTGAAGCGCGCGCGCTCCATCACTGCTAGCTGGGAGGAACCAGCTGCAATTTTATAACCTTTAAAGCTGTCTGATGACAGCTCATATATTTCTGCTCGTTAGCGCAGATAAATTGGCCTTCCCGTGACAGGTGGATTGCCTTGAAGAGATGGCGATAACCCGCAGAAAAGGGGGCTAAAATTAGCTGGCAATTACTATTAATACCCCAGCGTGCCCACTAATCACAGCGCTCACTGGAGCGGGTGGCAGTGATGCGGGGGACACAACAGGATGCTGCTGTTGTGGGACAGGGCCCCATGTGTCCCCATGTCCCCCTGCCCTGCGCCGAGCTCTGCAGGAGCAGCACCGGGAGCGGGGCCTCGTCGGGACCCGCACAGCAGGAACGATCCGTGTGCTGCACAGAGCGTCTGTCCATCCATCCGTTTGCCTCCCCAGTGGGTTTCCCGGGACATGAGGATGGGCAGGTGGCTGCAATGGAGCTGTCGTGGTCACCCCACAGCCCCATCCCATGGGCATTGGGTGGCTGCAACCAGCACAGGGTCCTGGACCCCCACCCGGGGATTCAGGGCAAGGGCCGTGGCAGCAAAATTATTCTGCAAATGTAATTAGGTACAGATGTCCTGAATAACTAATACTAAAATACATTTATTTCCCACTATTCTCCTGACTCCTGCATCCCATTAAAATGCATTATTATGATCATTTGTCAGGAAAATGACATTTATTAATGCGTTAGAGTTAATTCCTAGTAAATGAGTAATTGGCTAAACAATGCCGCACAGGTTGTTACTGAGGGGTTTTAGCAAGGGGGAGATGTGTGTGAGGAAAACAATTTGTTTCCTGCCGTTTCCACTGGCAGATGCAGAGGGAGCCACCGGGAAGCAGGGACCAGGATACTGCTCCTGCCCTGTGCCCAGGACTGGCCGAGCAAACGCTGCCCACGCTCCCCTGGCGCGACTGGAGCCGGCACGTCGCTCCAAGGGGTGCATCCTGGGAATCACCCCCACGTGGAGCAGCGGAGCCGAGAGTTCTCTCCCTCCTGAGCCTGTGAGGCCCTGGGTTCCTCTAGACACTGGTTTTGGGAAGACCTGAGCTTAGCAGACCGCAAGGGGAGCTTCCAAAGACCAAAAATGTGGAAACCCAGAAAGTTACATAATTTTTCATGTGTGCAGCTAGAAATATTCATTGCAAAAAATAAATGCAAGCAAGTATTTGTACCATTGCTCCTGGCTATCCAGGCCCTTTGCAATGCCTGGAATTGTAATCTTAGCAGGGCTGCTTGGGGATTTAAATGTTAATGTCACCCCTGTTTGGATGCAAAGAGCTCCGGCTATTTGTTAAGTCCAGCTCCTCCAGCCCCGGCTTTCTGGCTTGTTTATTGTGCGGAGCAGAGCCGTGATGCATGAGTCATCTTCCCAGCACAGGGAGGAGAATTTCAATTACACTTTTCCCTAAAACATTCGCACCAAGTTAACTCGGATTGCCGGCAGCAGTGGTGAAGTGCAGTCAGAGGAAGATGCCGTGAGGCAGGAGTGGAGATGCAGATCCCCCACGCACGGCCTTGCAGACACAGCTTGGGAGCCTTTGGGAATCAAATAAGTCTGTTTTTCCTGCACCTGGGGCAGGTTTTGGCAGCACTGAGGGGAAGCATCACTGAGCTTGCAGTGAGCCCAGCTATCCCAGTAGTGATGTCCGTGTTATCCCTTTGTTCCCACACTCTGCCTTGCAGTGACAGCACTTGCAGTCCCCAAGGTGCCTGGATCACGGGAAGCCACGGGGCAAGCATGGCCTGATGCCCATGTCTGCTCCATTGTTTCTTCTCTGTGGGGCCTCAGGGAGATGCCAGGGGGCAGGAGGAAAGGGGAGATGCAGGCAAAAGAGGGCCTTGGCTTTTGCCTTTAGCATGCAAAAAAGCCAGTGGGGAATTCAAGGTGACAAGGAACAAGGAGGCGGGTCTACAACATCACCAGTTTTAGTTTGGTTAAGAACAGACCGTGACACTACTGTGCTCATCCCTACCTTGTGGCTCAGGCTCTGCAGCTGGACGACTCTTGCCTGTGGCCCCCTTTCCATGCGGTGCTTGAAGCAGCAGATCCCAATGCTGGTGCCGAGCAGCGCTGAGCCTCCCAGGGTGCAGGGACGAAGCAGGGAGGGTTCCCGGCTGTAGCCCCAGCCACCGTGCAGCGCCTTCTGCTCCCACGGGGGTTTGTGTCTCCTGGAGCAATGGTGCAGAACCCGTTAGCTGCTCGGGAGGCAGCAGCGAGGAAAACACTTCCGAATGCCAGGCGGAGCTGGGATCCTGGCCACAGGACAGGCCGATGCCCCAGCCTGGTTTGTGACTATGAAACTGGACAGAAATGGCGTTTCATGGCAAGCAAATCCCTCACCACCCAAACCGGGACAAGTTGCAATAGCCATGGGTTGTAAAGCTTGAAGGAAAGTTTAAGGGCAGCTGGAAGAAGTAAAAGAACATGGGCCAAAGGATTTACTCAGGACAAGGCCAGCAAGAGGATTTTTGAAAGTTGGGGCCACAAGTTCAGCTCTACCATTCAGGAAGAAAACCTGACCCAATGGTTGTGCTGAACACCTGCAAAAATGCTTCACTTATCCTCAGGTTTGGAAATACAGCAGCAAGGTGCAAAAACCCACACAGGTTGCACAGGTTTTGGTGCAAAAACCTCCTTGCTATGGACTTCTCCCATCAATTCTGTTTTTTGGTGTACTTAGTGGTGCAGTTTTGCTCCCACTGCTGAAGCTTCCAGGTGCAGCTCCGGACTGTGCAGAGAAAGCAGCGCTGCCCACACACTGCCACCAGGCCCCAGAGCAGCCGAGCAGGAGGGTGCAGTTGGCGCCCTGTGGGGATGCAGCTGGCCGGGACAATCCTGGAGAGTCTGTCACATCTGAAGTATACTGGGAAGGGTTTTTTTTTTTTCTTTTACTTTTTTTTTTTTTTAATATATTTTTTCCATGCATTCAGCTGTAACATTGCAGGGACTTTAGCAAAGGGTGCAGCCGTTTCTGAGCATCCCTGTGCACGCATGTGAGGAGCCAACCTTGTCACGTGCAGCTGCCGGGGCTGTTCCCCATGGAAACCTGAAACCAGCTGTGGTGCCGCTGGGCCGACACAGACCCACCAGGTTCACACATGACCCAGCATCTGGAAAGGGGGCTGAGCTAATAGGGTGAAGGAGCCACCCAAGGGGATGGGATGTGCGTGAGCTGACCTGAGGCCCATGCGAGACCCATCGTCCCCCCACCTTGGGGACAGCAGCTGCCCTGCCGTTGCTGGGATTGATCCCCATCTCCCACCTGCTCTGGCTGCAGAGCTGCATGGAACAGCTCGGCAGCTGGCCCCACGATGTCCTCGCTCGATGAGTGATGGACCAAATGTTTTAGCATGAATTATGGGCCTAACATGATGCTAACAGTTATTGATTATAAAATAAGTCTTCTTCATTGAGGTCTTCAGAAATCCTTAAGAGGAGAATTAAAGCTATATTTTAAATATTAACTGATGGAAATATAGGATAAATGACAAGGGCAGCACTTTGCTGCTGCCACAGAAAAGGGCAGCACTGAGGGTAGGTCCCTCTGGGACAGCAGGACCAGGGGCTCCTTTGGCTGATGGGGGCAGCACAGCCTGGATGTGCCCCACGGCACCCCAGAGCACCCACAGCTCTGAATGCACCGAGTTACAGCAGCAATCTCACAGGCAGCAGCATCCGTGCATGAGGCTCTGGTGGGATGAGAAATATATGGACGCAATCACGCTGCACACCCTTTCCCAGTCCAGTGCGACAACAACATGACATTAATGCAATTAGTGACAAATAGATGTTAAAAGTGTCAGAGATAATAGCAGCTACAGCCATGTTTTTTGTTACCGTTCAAGCAAGATTGATTTTTAAATGTGTTTTTCATAGGAAAAGTAATATGATGCATAAAATTTGATTAACTGGATGTTTCGATTTCCTAATCTGAAGAAAATTATTTCCACTTCCTTGTGCACATGCCCAGCTCTGCAGCGTCAGGCCAAGCAGGGGAACCGGCTGCCGGCATCTCGGGAAGGACTGAGCGGGATCGGGTCTGGGGTCCACATGCAGGGGCAGCCACAGCCCTGAGTGGAGCAAGGTCACTAGCACTTCATTCTCCAGCCCAGTGAGAAACTCAACGTATTGGCAGCAATAACAAAGTCTAAATAAATGATCTCTCCTGATTGCTTGCTGCCACCTCAGTGCATGACAGATCAGGCATTAATACAAATGCAGATCTTGGTGATCGCTCCTATCGGCAGCCCCATAGCTGCAGCAGCTTCGGGCCGGCACCAACACCCATCTCGTGGGGCGCCTGCAGCGGCCCGGGAGGCAGCACCGCTGGCGGCCGCGGGGCACCAGCCCGTGGGAAGGGGCCGGGTCTGTCCGGGAGCCCCACAGCCCGGGAGCCGCTTTGGGACGCAGGCAGTTGGAGGCCGACACCAGCACCCCCGGCAGCTGCAGTGCCATGAGTCGGGGGGACGTTTGGGTGCGGTACATGAGCACCCTGCGTGGGTGGGACATGGGGGGAGCCAGGTCAGAACCCGGGGGGCTGGATGCACCTGAGGGGAAAGGTCTGCACACAGGAGACCCCAGCTGGCACCTCAGGCGGCCGGATCACCCGGGGGGGCTGGATGCACCTGGGAATGCGCTGGAGAGGTGGATGCCCCACTGAGGGGCTCGTCTGGATGCCCCGGGGCCCCGCAGCTCTGCGCGCTCCGCTCGCTGTGTCGCGGGCCGGGCTGTCGCCGCGGGCC
>VZSG01000793.1:177306-193465 GCA_013398315.1 Nothoprocta pentlandii
CAGAGACAGAGAGATTTGCGTGTGCGTACACGTGCATATGTACATGCCCGCATGGACGAGCGGGGGGCGCGAGCGGCTCCCCGAGTGCCAGGAGCCCCGTCCCACCACGGGGCGCCCGGGGGTCAGTGGCCCCGGCGGCCCCGCCTCGCTTCGCCCTGCCCCGGTCCCTGCTCCTCCCGACCCGCTCCGCCCGCCCCGGTCCCCGCCCCGCCCCGGTCCCCGCTCCGCCCGCCGCAGCGGCGCCCGGGCGCGGTGCAGAGCGCGGTGCGCGGCAGGGAGCGCTCTGCGCCCGCACAAGCGCCTCGCCGCGAGGCTCCTGCGGCGCCGGCGCCTTCCTAGCCCCGTCCCGGGGCGGGTTTGGACTCGCGCTGAGCGGGGAGCGGGGCGGGCAGCGCGGGGAACGCAGGGACCCCGCGCGCCGCCCCCTCCGTGCGGGGCACCCCACGCTCCCCCCGCTCCCTGGTGGCTCCTTCCCGAGCAGGTCACGCAACCGGAGGGGAGAGGGACAGAGGAGGAGACCCCCTGCGCTCCTGCCCCTTGCACAGGTTCCTGCTCTCTGCTGCCCGGTCCCAGCGCGCTGCTCCCTCGCAGGGGCAGGAGGGCCGGCAGGACGGGACAGCAGGGCCTCCGTGCCTGCCTGGCTGCCAGAGGAACGTGGGAGCCCTGCGTGTGCAGCCCCTGCCCAGCAGGACCGTGGGCCATCTCTCTGCTGTGGCAAAAAACTACGGTAAAAAGGAGGAACCGTGCCTGTTCTCCTCCCCATGAGATGCTTTGACTCGAAGCCCTGCTGCCCTGGAGGGAGCCTGGCCCAAGGCAGGCAGTGCCCTGGCTCTGCCTTTCCTGAATTCTTTCCCACAGAAGCAGGCACCTTCGCGGTGCTCTCTTTCATGGGCTCTGCCCCTGCTCCTCACGGGCTCCCCGGGGAAGGGCTGCTGGCACAGAGCCGCGCGTGCCACTGCCGGCCTGGCCTGTGCCCCACTCTGCTGCCGTCCAGCCGGGGAGCTCGCTGCCTGTGTGGGCACCTCGTCCTCCCCCGTGGGCCGGCGAGGCCAGGGCTGGCCGGGCAGGCGGCACGCGACCTGGTTACTGTCTACTCCCAACAACCCTGATGCCGCAGGAGCCGCAAGGCCAGGCCACGTCCTGCTGCTCCCAGCGCTGCATGCTGGCAGCTGCAGATGTCCCCCAATGTCCCCTCTGCACCATGAGGCTGGGGACCCCCTGCCTTCCCCGGGGCTGGCTGGGTGCACAGGGCTCAGGGGAGAGCTGGGCGGTTGCATCGCTAGTCAGGGCTAGCCGGGGTCGCTCCCATGTGGAAGGGAGCGTCACCACGAGCCGAAGGCTGTGCTGGCCGGCGGGCCGCGCGAGACAGGGCTGCGAGAGGACCTGCAGCAGCCTCCCCTCGGAGAGCGCTGCCCTGCTTGGAGCGGCCGCCTCGTGTTGGAGCACACTGCCCCACAATGGAGCCCCATGTCGGAGGATGCCCCCCTGCATCGGAGCATCCCCCCCACGCTGAAGCGTGCTGCCCTGCGTCAGAGTGGCTGCCCCACACTGGAGCATGCTGCTGTGCATCCCTCCATGCAGCCCCATGTCAGTGGGTCAGACCCGGTGCACCAGAATGGGTCATGAAGCTGGGAGCACTTGGAGCGCAGCACAAGGTGGGTGGATTAGCATTCCTGTCCCGTCCCCACTAATGGATGGGCGTGCGGGAAGCGCAGAGCCTGCACCTGCCGTTTCATTACACTTTGTTAAGCACCCTGTAACCATGACCGATGGTGCCTCCCCGGGTGGCTGCTGCTGCGTTGTATTTTTGCTGGGCTGGCACCCTGCAGAGCTGAGAGCAGGACGCGCGGAGCTGCGCAGAGACACGAAGGGGGTGGCTGGCGAAGCAGGGGGACGTGCAGCAAGAGCCACAGCAGCTTTGCGAGGACGCCTGGAGCGGGACCCTCCTCGGGCACAGCTGCTGTGGCGCCGCCGGCTCCGGGCCGCAGCTCCTCTGTCCCGTAGTGTCAAGGGCAGCCCCCGAGCACGTCCCGGGGTTATTTACTGGCAGCCTCCTGCAGGCCCTGGAGGACTGAGCCCACTGCCGGAATCGCCAGGTTCTCTCCTGGCAGTAAATCAGCATCTCATTTCATTTTTAACTTATCAGCTTGATACAATCCTTATCCCAGAAGCACCAATCTAATTCCTCTGGAGAGATGCATCTGATTAGATTAATTAATCTGCTTGCACTGGGGATTTGAACTTCTTCGGGGCAAACTCTGCACCGTGAGCTGCTCCTGCTGAAGCAGAAGCAGCGTGGGGCAGAGGCGGCGCCGAGGCCGGAGCACCCGGTCCCTGCACGGCCCAGTGGCGCTTGCCAGGCTGCAGCTGCCACCGCAGCAGGTCGGATGTGCTCAAAGGCAGCGCTCACAGGGGCTGTTTCCCCAGCGCTCTTCTTCTTTGTCCCATTTACTACCCAGGTTTCAGTGAGTGAATTCACCACATCAGACGCCTGCATGCAGAACCCAGCGGAGCGGGATGAAGATGCTCTAATTGCCACTGGCACGGGCACACCTATTTTTAGTCTTTATCTTTAGAGTTGCCAAGATAAAAGCTTCTGGAAATTAATAGTTTTCACTCAGATATTTGCTTAATTATAACAAGACGACAGTGCTGGTGACACGAGGCGTAGGGAAGCAGTGGGCGGAGGGGGAGCAGGACAGCTCCCAGCAGCCCCAGTGCTCCCAGAACGAGATGGGACAAGATCTGTCCTGCGTCAGTGCTGACTGCTGGCCCTGGGCCTCAGATGCCACCAGGAGGGCAGAGCCCAGGGATGGGCGCTCGCTGAGCTGGTCTGAATCTCTTGTCAGCGCTTAAAAACATGTTGGTACCTGGATAGGCTCCTGCTGCTCCTTCTCATGCACAGTTAAAGAGCTGCCTTGCGAGGTCTCAGCAAGTACAAGACAACCTGTGCAATTTGCAGGCAAGGTGCAGAGCCCCGCACACAGTGACACTGCAGCAGGAAGTGGTCACGCGTGTTGTGCAAGGAAGGAAGTGAAGATTGCAGTGTGCTTTCCTGCTATTCAGACTGGCTCCTTTAGCACAGACCGTCTCCTGTATCAGAGTGAATGATTTCTTTCATTATTCCTGGTTATGAAGCCTATTTTCATGTTATTTGTCATTTGTGAAGCAATTTGGTTTAAAGATGGCTTGAAGCTTTTTTCTCTGAGCAATCAAAGAGAAAGTGGGGAGAGAATAACCAAGGAGGATGTCGGGATGGTTCACGTGGATGTGCGTGGCCAGGCCGCCCACTGTGGGGCAGGCACCATCTCGGCGGCTCCCGGGATTTGCAGGAGAGGGGCCAGTGCTGCGCGGATTTGCCGGCTGTGCTAACGGCTCCTCTGGGATGCACAGCGGGATTTAAGCGACTTTGGAGCCAGCAACTTTCTGCAACTCACAAAATTGGACTTAAGAGCCAATCAATTGTGCGGCTGTTTTCTCACCACGACAAATGGAGTATGGATCTGCAGGAGGGATTTTAGTGGGACATTTTATCCTCCCATCTCAAGCCAGCTGCTATTCCTCACACCAGCCATAAGAGCATCCCAATCCAGGTCTTGGGATGATATATCACTCGCTTGGGGCAGCAGCGCAGCGAGCAGGGAAACGGGGCAGGATCAATTCTCCAGCAAGTGCTGTTTGATTTTGTAATAGCCCCTCTAATATTCCATATTTAGAACAGTAGCTGCTCAGCTTTGGGGGAAAGGCTGCAGCTCTGAAATGCGGGGGTCCTCGGTGCTCTACGACTGCCGCTCGCTGGGGGACCAGCGCATGGTGCCCTTGTGCATGGTGCCAGCACATGGTGCCCTTGTGCATGGTGCCTTGTGTATGATGCCTTATACATGGTGCTAGCACATGCGCTCATGGCAGCCCCGAGCGCACCGCCGCAGCCTGGCCGTCGTCCCCGTGCCCCGGCGTCCTGGGCTCTCGCCCTCGCTCTGCCCAGGGGCTGCTGGCGCTCGCCCATGGCCAGCCCGTGTGCAGGCGCCAGCGGCGCCCGGCCGCGCCGGCACTTTGCGCTCAGCACAAGCCGCTTTGCTCTGAATAGCGAGGCTGGGATCATGCAGCTTCCAGAAAGTTACTTTTATTGGCTCCTTGCAGGGAAATGCCATTGCAGGTCTAAAATAGCCACAGAGCTAAAAGCAAACAGAGGCGGGAGGGCGCCCGCAGAGGCAGCTCCCGCTGGAGCGCAGGCTCCTCCTGCTCGGAAGGGCTCAGTCCACTTCCAGGGATTTTATTCTGTCTCTTTGTACTGGGTATTTAAATGCAGCAGAAAGAAAAGAAATGCAAAGGGGGGTTAGGATGTTCACAGCAAACATGCACATGTGAGCAAGGATGTGGGGAGCAGAAGGGCTGCACCAGCACCTGCAGCCCCGTCACTGTCCCCATGCAGGGAGCTGCCCCCGGCCGCAGGGCTGCACCCCAAGCACAGGCGTGGGGTGGTGGTGGGATGCGGGATGCTCCGATGCAGGAACCCTGCCCTGCTCGCTGCCTTGGTTCCCTTGGGCTGAAAAATCCTTTGCTCTGGTGGCTTCCTCCCCATCCCTCATCTCCCTGTGCTGCCTTTGCCCCTCCCTGTCCTCCCTGCTGTTTTCCTGATGCCCACATCCAATGCTGTTTGAGCGCAGCGGTGTCCCCGCAGCGGCAGGAGGGATAGACGAGGTGGGTGCCTGCAAATTGCTTGCTGACGGCTGACGGCTGTTTTGTGGCTCTCTTAAAGACTGCATCCCTAAACCTGCAGCATCCTGTGGACAAAAGGGCCTTCTAGGACTGAAAATTACAGATACTGCTTCCCGAGCGTCATAAAATGGACTTCTAAAATAAGATACTTAATTAAATGTGTCCCTTCTTCTGACGCTCCTTAAGAAGAGTTAAGTCCAGAAGCGATACGGCGGTGCGGTGGGTGACATATTCACGGGGATGGTTATCTTCTGCATAACAGCACTGTGAAAGCAGCAAAAGGAATTGCGTTATATTTATGTCAATTCTCTTATTTAACCTGGCTGCAAATGAAGTTTTTGGTATTGAACTGCAACCTATTTTAATTTGCAAAACCATCCCTGCTTTGCTCAGTGGTATTGCAGCTAATGAAAACTGACTTGGAGGTAGATCTTTTCCGTCTGAATGCTTGTACGGAGCCGGACGGACCGGCAAGAGGCAGCGGCTTCCGACGCGGCGGGAAGAACAGGTCGCATTTCGGCTCACGGCCCTGCCCCGTCGAGCGCAATCAGCAGAGCCGGAGCAGCCCTTAGCGCTGCAGTGAATCCTATTTGCGCACTCGGCTGGTGCAAAACGCTCTTGGCCGAGGTGCTGCAGGAGCTTCAGGAGGGGCCACGTTGTTGTCAGGAGCCGCTTTCCTAGCCGCGCAGCCGCCGCTTGCAGGGTGGATCCGAGCGGCCTCGCTCGCGGTGCCAGGACCAACCCCAGCTGCCCGGCACGCACTGCAGCTCCGTGGTGTTTCAATGTGCGTGAGCTTCCTGCGCTGCATCCCTTGGACCTGCTCCCCTTGCCCAGCTCCTCCAGCCACAGACGCTTTGGAAACAGCTGGATGAAGAGAGGTGGGAGAGGAAGATGTCTGTAAAAATCCACCCTGCTCCATAAGCTTGAACAGAGATGGGCCCAAACCTGTGCAAAGCCACGTATCCTAATCATCCTGCTCTGCTTTGCATCTGGAATCCCTTGAGAGCCAGGAAGAGAGGCCACAGCTTCCGTCTGCAGAATGGATGCAGCTCCAAGTGGGAAGGCACAGGTCCTCTGCAGCCAATGTACCCCATGTCCCGGCACGACCCCTGTGTCCCAGCCTGGCCCCTGTGTCCCAGCATGACCCTGTGTCCTGGCACAACTCCTGTGTCCTGGCACAACCGCCATGTCCCAGCCTGGGCCCCGTGTCCCAGCCTGGCCCTTGTGTCCCGACCTGGCCCCCTTGTCCCAGCATCCTGGCAGCCTCCGCCCTGCTTCACCCAGCAGTGTCGAGCAGCCCCATGATCGTCACTGCACGCAGCGGCGTTCAGCTCGTTTTCTTGTCGAGGTTTTGGCGTTTCCAATGATGCACAATTGCTTCAATCATCGCAGTGGGGTGTTTAGACAGGCCTGCCGTCCGCTCCCCTCCAGCCTCCCCGGCACACGTGCCGGCCGTGCACGCCCCGGGCCTGCATTTGGGGAGGGGGGACAGCAGGTCCGTCCAGTTCTGCCCACCTTGCTGGGCAGCCGCAGCCCCCCGCCCCGCTGCAGCCTTGCAAGGAATTAACGGCACCGCTCCCACCTCCGCCGCCAGAGCCCAAGTTCTGCAGCGCTGCAATCCAGGGAGCTCTGACCGGTCCTGCAGCTGAGTGTCAGCCGACGCACGAGCCAAGCCCACCGGCTCTGCAGCCGGTGCCCCCGGCACACACAGCCGAAGCTAGGGGCACGGAGCAGCCTCTGCTCATTCACCCGGACTGCAACTCGCGCAGCCGGCAGCGCCGCTCACTTTGCGCAGGGCTCGCGTGGTGGCAAGTGCCAGCAGTCCTGGGAACAGCTAGCGTGCAAGCAGCAATTAACAGTTGTGTCTCCTGCTCACGTGCAAAGGCCTAATTAGCCGGTTCCATCTGTTAATTATATCTGCCAGGGCGGAGGCAGGCACAGCGCAGCCAGCGCTCGTGGGGAAGGTGAGTGGGGCGAGCAGGACTCTGCTCACAGGGAGCAGCATCCACAGCATCTGGAGCACCCGGGGTGCCTGCAGCACCTACAGCACCTGCAGCACCCGCAGCACCCGCAGCACCCGCAGTGCTCGCAGCACCCATGTAGCTCTGCGATGGAGGCAGCCCTCGCCCTTTGTGCGCGGGAACAGAGGCTGGGGGAGCCTGTCCCGCCTCGCCGGTAGGTTCCTGCACATTAACTTCAAACAGACTTTCAGGCTGTGCCTTCCCGTGCCGGAGCAAGCAGCAGAATCTTAACGATCAGAGCTCCTCGCTGTCTGATAAAATATGGATAAAGGAGCCATCGCTCTATAACAGCAGGAAGAAAAATAATTGCCGAGGTTGGCTCTCATTTGAATATTTCTTTAGCTCCCAGCAGCACGTTGGTGCTCCCCATGCACGTTATGCTCCTAGCACGAGATCCCTGCTCTGCGCAGCGGGAATGGCAGGAGGGGCTGAGCATCCTGCAGCGAGGGCGATCCCCCATCTTGGGACCATGTGGCTGGTCGGGGTCCCCATGGGACGAGCGAGTGCCAGCCCCCATTGTACCCCACAGTACCCCACGGTACCCCGTGCACGATGTCCGCAGGGGCCGGTGCGGCTGAGCGGGACTGGGTCCGGCCTCCTCTCATGCAGGGAGCCGGTGCAGCCGCTCGCAAGGACAGCGAAGTGACACCGACTAATTGAATTCTGAACTAGCAGGAGCAATGCAAATATCTGACAAATTGATTTAATTGCATCCACGTACAATAAAGCTGAGCTCGGAAAGGTCAGCAAGCAAATGGAAGGGGTCCCTGGAGTGCTAACAGGAAGAAGCTGCCTTTAATACACATTCATCACATTTTATCATCTAATTAGTTCACACAATGCCAGACTGATAGGCAGAGGCCTGAGCAGGGCTATTGATCGATTATTAGCCACATATCTATCATATTGCTTCCAGCTGTCGTGCCGGCGCTGGCAGCTCTGGCTCGGTGCAGCAGCACGCGGGGGTGATAAATGACTTTTCTGCAGCGGAGCTTCAGCTCTGGGAAGGGTTTCCAGAAGTGCGGAGTGACAAAGCTCCTTGCTGCTCCCTGGCGAGGCCGGCAGCCTCTCCCCGTCCCGCTCTCTGCAAGGGATGTGGATGGGGCTCCGGCACTGTGGGGGCTCTGGCCACGCTCCCACCCTGCGTTCCCGCTCACACGGGCATTTCCAAACTGCTGCACCGTGAGCACAGGCAGAACTGCCTGTTGAGGCCAGACATGCAAGGTTATGCGCAAGTCTTTTGCCACATTCCTATGTCTGCATTTATTTGCATTATTTCTGTTGGAACATATGGGATGGGACTTCAGTAACGGGGCTTGTTTTCCCCTTTCCTCGGGCTTTATTCATTTGTATTCCAGATTATCTAATCATCTGGGCTTTAAATATCTAGCGCTAGAAAACAGATATTTGGCTACGGCCTAATTTAGAGGAATTAAACAGCTTCTAGTCAGACCGGCATGTTCAGCAGCTGTTAAAATAACATCAGCCCTAGAAAGAAAATGTCTTCACTATTTTATTATTCTTAGGGAAACGAGCAGCATTAGTAAGCAGAATGAAGGCATTAAACTGGAGCACGGAACACACCGACTCCGTGTGTTAATTAGGCTGCAAACGAGGCCTCCAAAGCACCCGGCTCCCAGCCGAGACATGTAGCTGGAGCAGAGGTGCCGGCTGGATCCCTGCATGGAGCCGGGCGCTGGGTGTTTGGGATGGGGGGACAGGACGGAGCTCGGGGGGCTGCGCCGAGCGAGCGCGACCTCCTGCATGCGGCCGCTCGCCCTGCGCCAGTGCCCCGCGGAGCAGCTCCCCAGCTAATTTATTGTGAACAAAGACAGGAATAAAAGGATAATCAGGTTATCCCAAATGGCAGCAGCAACATCTGTATTTTCCGGTACACTGTGCACATTTGATGCACAGAATATTGTAACAAGGCTGAAAAACTTGTCAACGATATTTCGTTTGTCCTCTTCTCCAAGGAGTGATGGCTGGCTCTCCAAAAGAATATTAATTGCTGCAAAACGCGGGAAGTGGCACATCCTGCAGTATCTGCTGTTTGTCCCTGACTTCCTGCAGGAAAGCCCCGAGCGCCCACATCCTGGCTTCCTGCAGGGAGGCCGTTACCTTCGCATTTCCCAGGAATCCCCCCAAAACGTGACCGGGCCCTGCTGCCGAAGGGATGCCCACCTCCCGCTGCGCCGGCTTGCAAGACCCCTGGATTAGACCAACAGAGCCAGAGCCGGGTGCCGGGCTAGACAACAGCCTGTGGTGTATGGGTTTTCCCTTCACGAGAGCTCTGGGAGCCCTGATGCGGGAAGGTGCTCACGGCAGCGGGGCTCCCGTGTCTCTGGTGAGTCCAGCTCTTGCGGCACTGCTGGGGGGACAGGGAGGCTGGGTGGGCTGGAGCCAAAAGCGCGCCGTAAATTGAGGCTTGGCATCGAGTACAAATGGCAGAGCTTGCTGGCTGCCAATAACAGTAAATCAGGTCCGGAGAGCACAGGCGATAAGGCTGGAGAGATGGATTGAGTTTCAGCGGGGTGCTGGCCTGCAGAACCAGGTGGGAGCCACTGGCCCAGGTGATGCTCGTCCATCTGAAATGACAGAGCCGCCTCTTGATAGGGAACCCCCCGGGGGATTGGGGCTGTTGTGTCCCGCGCTGGCTGCCTGTAGTGCCTAGGATGATGAGGAGGTTATTTGTGCCTGAGGTGAAGCTGCTGGGACACAGCGACTTCTGCAGAACTGAAGGCAAAGCCTGAATGTTTCCTCCAAGGAAGGGTGTTCGTCTCTGGAGAGCACCCTGCGCTGTGCAGTCGGGTCGCCCTGTGCCCATGGGTTGCAGCTGGTGCAGACAGGTGTCCAGGAGGCTGTTTCGCACTTAGTGCAGCCAGAGTTCCAAGTCTCCACGCTTGGAAATCTGACCACTGGCCTGGAGAGGCTGCTGGAGCTGGGGTCTCTGAGCGCTGCTCTCCAGGCAGTGTGTGTAGGAGCTGGGGGCATTCTGTGAGCACCGTGATGGGAGCAGGCAGCCCCTGTGCTGCAGCCTGAGAAACAGGAGGATGGCAAAGGGCTTTCTTGCAGCCAAGAACCTGCACTAAATCATTTCTGATTAGTCTGCAGCTAAGTGAGCTCATTAAATTGAGTTTATTTCATACAGAGCCACAAGAGAGCGCTTGAGAAGAGCCTTCCTAGGTGGAGGTGCCAAAGCTGGGTAAGCTTGTGTGTGGATCCACCCGGTAAGTTGATGTGGGCTCAGGATGGGTCTCATGTCCCAGCTCAGCCCCCAGCTGCCCCCACCAGCAGAGCCACCTCTCACCTGTGTCTGGTGAAGCCCTGGACCTTGCTGGGCTGACCCATGCATGGGTGCAGAAGCTGGTGTTCGCGTTTAACTGGGGGACCCAAGGATGCGGAGACTAGAGGGACCTCCATATGGAGCCTGTTGCTGCCCTGTTTGCATCTTGGGGCTTGGCAGGTTTAGCCCTTTCACAGGTTTCCCCAGAATACCTGAAGTGAAGGAGTGACGTGCAGGTGCTGCCAGGAGACCCGTGGGATCAGGGAGCCCGGAGCCCTCCCAAGACAGCGGCTCCCAGCCAGGCTCCCCTCGGCACGCCGTGGTGCGCACTAAAACACACCGGGATCTTCCTCTGGGTAAACAGCAGTAACTCCAGAGTTACTTGGGAAAGACAGAGACCTCAAGAGATGTTTAAATTAGTGGCTATCTCATTAATCAAACACAAACGCAAGCCTAGCAAAGGCGCTAGTTGCTGAGCTGGAAAATGCTAAAATTCATTTATTGAGACAGCAGGGAAGCGGATCCCTGCCAGCGCCCCAGGGCGACTGCGGTGGCCACCGCACGTGCACGGGACGGTTTGTGCCGGTGCAGCCAGGTTGAGCTCGGCCCTTCGGCCGCGATCCCCGGCCGTGCTCTGCGGCAGCTCTGCTCCGTCCCCTCCCTGCCCTGCGCCCCTCCAACCTGCGTTATAAACCCATTAAGCCTCTGTGACCAAACGTTTCCAGCGTGCCGAGAGGAAGCTCCTCTGTGTCAGCGTGATGGATGCCGTGGCAGGAGCAGTCGTGTTCGTAGCAGCAGCTCCACACTCAATTCTCTGTTCCTGCCTCTAATGTGAAGGCAGAAGAAATGCAGGTTGCTCCTGCAGGCGAGTCTAGGGCTTTCACCGTGGCCCAGAGCTCCACGGGCTGCAGGGTCTGGGCTCCATGTCAGCATCACACCATGATCCTGCAAATCCATGGCCCAAATCACCTCCCTGCCGTGGAGGCTCTCTGCTAATTCTCATGGATCCCCCGTGTTCAGTGTCCTTGGTATCCTGTCATGCACTGCTAGCTTCAGTCCACAAGCTACAGTGCAATATACTCATGAGTAATAGCATCTTATTGGAGTGTAAAGATCTTCCTATTTCACTTATTTATCCTGCATTTAAACTAATTCAAAATTCACTTACTCTAAAAAGTACTGGAAGCAAAATGCTCTCTGTAAATAGCCTGGCTTTTTCTAAACTCGTATCTCTGAAAGGGAAGATGGAACAACTCCCGCTGTCTATTTTCTCTTGGAGGTGGCATCGCTGTGTTATTTTGACTGTTTTCCATGACAAGGCCTGGAGCTGGCTCCTGCGGAGGAAGAGGCTGGCGGGCGGGCAAGGACTGTTTGACCTTTCAGCCCAGTTCCTCAGAAACTGCTCTGATTAATCTGAATTTCACTTAAGCAGCTAGTTAGGCGCTCGCTTTGCTCTCAGTGGCACGATGCATTTCTGAATTGCAAAATGACAGATATCCAGCTCCAATTCCCTTTCATTTGCATTGTGAGGGGTTTGGGGGGAATTTTTCGGGGAATATTTTTCAAATATTTTACATGCTTTTCCAAGTTTATGAGCTGCTGCTTACCACATCATGGAAGGAAACCCCAGTGCAGCCATGGTTGCTCCTTCCTGTCCCGTGGAAGGGGCTGGGATGCCCGTGGCCGCGGTGGCTCCGGGACGGCCGCGGCGCAGCAATGCTGCCTGCGTTGCCATTGCTGCTGCGGGCTCGGGCATCATGTGTGGCAGCACAGGGTCACCAGCGCAGGCCCTTTCAGTCCCAGCTCGCACCAAATCCCACAAGGAGGGAGGCCTTCAAGGACCCCCCTCATGGGGGCATGGGCACTTCTAAAGAGTAAACTGGTGCAGGAGCCGGGTGCCTTGTTAGCTGCAGAGTGATAAATGAAGCAGCATGGGGAAAAGCTGCGGAAATGATGAGGGAGGTGGAGGATCCATCTAATGATCTGTGATTAAATTACTGAAATTACCAGCCCTCTGCTGAGCAGGGAGTGCTCAGGACCTGTGGGCCCTTCCCTGAGGAGGAGGGACCCCGATGCTGTGAGGCCCCAGCATGGAGCAGCGGCGGGAAGGGCCCCTGCGCTGTCCACACTGGGGGAGATGATGCCGTTTAGCAGGGGAAATAAAACTGCCGGCCTCAGGAGCCCTGGCATGGCCCTTGGCTGTGGAAAGTGTGAATGATGCACTGATAAAACAGGATCGGCTTCCTGAGCACCTTGCCCGGAGATGCTCTTCCTGCACCTTTTGTTAATTTTAGGCAACAAAGACAGATGTAGTTTCTTCAGATCTGCAGTTCACCAAAGTCACTACTAAAAGCCGTCAGAACAGCGTGTATTCTAAAGCCGAAACTGTTTCCTTGCACAGGCAAATGCTTTGACATTGTGGAATGCCACTGCAAAATATCTCGAGTGCAGAGCCTTAGATTAGTTTAAATGACATTGCGTTTTTGCTGTTTGCTTTCTATCGGTATACATTTACAATCCCCATTCACTCCCTGAATGAGGTAGGGCACAGTGTGAATTAATCTACCTCTCTTCAAGGTGTTTTACTGCTTCTTATGACAAGTAGATAATGAAGAAGAATTATAAGAGGTTAACCTACAAAGCTTTCTGGAAAATATTTTTCTAGGAATGCGTATACTAAAGAACAATTGTGCACAAGTCAGGAAATGAAGGCGAGAATGCCATTCAGCAGAAGCAGCACTTTTCAGCAGAAGCAGCACTTGGGAAGGCAGCAGGCAGGGATTCCCAGTGCTAGCCAAGGATGTGCCCCGGGCCCCGCTCCCTCCAGCGGGATTGTTTCCTTGAAACACTGTGGGCAGCTCTGGGAAACACCACAGCCCTGCGAGGCCCCGTGCGGCCATCGTGTCCCAGCTCCTCACAGCCCATTTCAGACTCCACCTCGAAGCTGTTTGCTTTGCCCCCAGTAGTCCTCTCAGGATGCTGGTCCAGAGCAGCATTTCTCCCATGGTTAGAAACCATTTAATTTCCAGCCTAAACATATCTGTGCCAATTCATACCCATTTGTTTTTGTGCCAGCGCCGTCTGTTTTCCAAGGCCATTTTCCTCCTTCCTTGGTGCTCATCTGCTGATGCATTTTGAGAGCGGCCATATGTTCCCCAGCCCTCCTCCGATTCAGCTAAATGTGCCCTGTGTCCTCAGGTAGACTCTTCACCCAGAGGTCTTTCCCGGGACCTGTAAATCATTTCAGATTGGCCTTCTTGGAGCAGGATGCCAAGGAAGGGACCCGGCACGTTGTGTCTGAGCAGCTCTGTCCCTTCTGTCTTCGCTCCCCAACTTGGGCTGCAGCCTCGCATGGCCCTGGAGTGGCAACAGTCTCATTGCTGCAGGAGGCTGCAGTGGCACCTTGGAAAGGGCTCTTCAGTCTGGTGTGGGGAAAAATGCTGTAATTGGAGCCTTGCCTTTAGCACAAGATGCATCAGGCTCTACTGGGGCCGAGCCGAGGTCCCAGCTGCCTGTGTGACCTGGTCCAGGAACGCAGCGTGGATTCCGGTGGTGCTGGAGGCACAGGGACGTTCCAGCGGCTGGGACGGGCGCTGGTCATGCTGGGTGACTGGGAGGAAGGAGCTGCATTGGAGGGGAGGCTGCTGCACGGCTGCCCGCGACTGAGTCCCTCCTCCGCCCTCCAGAACAGCTGGCCTCCAAACCTGCCAAAATTAGGAGGGCAAAGTAGATGGACCACTGCTCTAATCCATGCTGGCAATTCCCATGTTGAGCTGACAGTACCAGCTGGCCTCTCTGGGCTGGACACTTGCTGAATGTTTGGGAAACGCTCGTTTCGTTAATTAGTATGGATTGGAAGGGGCAGGTATGCAGTGTAAATACCCAAGCCCTTAAAAGCAGAGCTGTCAAATAAAGTGTTACACTCCATCAGCTCCTATTGCATCCAGTCACTGCACATCACCAGGCGCTTGGATAGCGCTCAGATCTGCTCATGGATGCATTTGACATCCATACAGGAAAAACACACAGTCTAGGATGAATAAAGAGTCAGAGCCGGGCAGCAATCATTTAAGGCTAAACCGCTTGTTTTAAAAGCTTTACAATCTAGCTGTAAAATTTCCTCTGGGCTGGAAGCTGGTGCCCAAGAAGAAATGTCCTCGCTGTTACGTGTGGTTTGCTGCAAATCCCATTAGTCTTCTGTGCAGCACATCACAAGAGACGAGTGTCATCACAGGGCGTTGTGGTGCGCTCGGTGCCTCAGATGTGCGCTCCATTTAAAAAAGCACAAGCACTGCGACTCTTCCTTCGGTGGTGTCTGCTGGGGGGCTTAGCTTACCCTGTGGGAACCTCAAACCAATTTCAGTTTGGGTTGGGGGCCAGGGGGGTCACTATTTCCCAGGTGAAAATGCCTCATCCCCTGGCCTGCTGACTGCACTGCCTTGGGAATGTGTCCCACAAACCTGGCCCAGGAGAAGGCCTCAAGTCCGCTGGGCCAGTGGCACCGGTGCGGGCAAGCTCAGGGGCAGCCGCCTGCCCCACTCCACAGGATATTCCTGTCTTCTCCAAGCTGAAATAGATGTGTTTCAATGAAGAGGTTCGTCTCTGTAATTATGCACTGGAGATACATATATACATATTGTAACAGGTGAAATGTGTGCTGAGGACAGGGATGCGAGCTACATGGAGCGGGTGAGCGCACCCGTGCTGGCCAAGGCTTCAGGAGAGCCTGTGCCAGGCTGCACCGTGTGCTCCCCTCCATCCCCCAAAGCGACCCAGCCTGCACCCATGGGAGACCCTCATTTCAGGAACCAACTCAAGTGCTAAATTCGCTGCTCATCCTGCTGCAACCCTGGGCTCCTGCGTGGGCTCCCCGGGGCTGGAGCTGTCCCCAGCCCTGCACCCTGGGCCCCGGCGCGGCTGCTCTCAGCACTGGCTGCGAGCAGGAGACCAGAAGCTTCCCCGTCAGCTCAGGTTAGCCCCTGACGTCCCCATTACTGTAATGCAGCTGAAAAGGAATCCAGCAGTTACAGGAAATGATTTACGGGACACAAGACGCTGCATTTCAGAAGTCTCCTGAGTGTCATAAAAAATATATTATAACGGAGTAATCTGGCTCAGAACGAGAGCCGCACAAAGAGAACACACGTCCAGCTGAGAGCAGCATTGAGCTTTTGTTCATTATGGGAGAAGTCTGTGCTCTTCAGCTTATTTGATGAATATTTTTTTTTCCTCAGCACTGGGTATCTAGCTAATATTTGCACTCCATATTTTTTCAGATGCTGCCTTTGCCATGAGACGGGTGCAGCCAGGGCTCCAGCACATTGCTCTGAGCTGCTCCCTGCTGTGCATCCATCGCCTGTTAGCGGCGAGCTTGGGCAGTCCCTGGATCTCCCTTGGAATGCGGGCCAAGGCTCCCGGGCCAGGGCACCTCCTCATGGTGGGCAGTGATCTCCACAGCCTTGCAGAGCAGAGGCTGGAGGAGGCCGGGTGCTCCCTGCGGAGTGCTCTGCCAGGGTACGGTGCCAGGCAGTAGCTTTCGGGTTAACTTGAAGCTTCTGTGCAGCTTGAGCAGGTGCTGGCATGTGGGGACACCTCTGAGACCTCACTGAAACCAAAGCTGAGAGCTGGAGGTGGGAAGTGCCAGCAGAGGAGTGGAGAAGCACCACAGTGGGGGCTGTGGGGAGGGAGGTCCTGAGCCCCAGCTGCTCCCCAGGGCTCCGGGAGAGCCACAGGTTGGGGTCTATGCAGCGCCCATGTCCACAGTGTCGGGAGGCTGCGCCTGGCCTGGCCCCACTGCTGGTGCAGCCGTTGGCACCCAGTGACACCCCTGCGCTGGCTGCCCCTGCCCAGACCCTGCTCTGGTCCCCACTGGAGGTGCCAGGGGCACCTCAAGCCCGCCCTGCTTCCTGCCCGGGGCGCACCAGGCTGGGCCGAGCGCTGGCACAAGGAGGTGCTGCCCTGGGGAGCAGAGGGCTTGGGGAGTCACCCAGCGGGGCCTGGCGTCCTGGGGCGAGCCTGGGAAAGTCCCGGGGGGAATCTGGGGATGTCCCCTGCAGTGTCCCTGGGGGGCGGGAATGTCCCCGGTGGAGCTCGGACTGTCCCCGGGGGGGAAGGAGGACGCGTCCCCAGCCGT
>VZSG01000793.1:194269-307887 GCA_013398315.1 Nothoprocta pentlandii
GCGGGCGCCGCTGGCCCCCGGGGAGGCGATCGCGGCGCCGAGCGGTGCCTTCGAGCGGGACCCGCAGGAGTCGAGCACCACGGACGAGGAGCTGAGCCGCGCGGGCGGCCGGAGCACCACGCCGGACTACGGCGAGAGGCGGCTGCCGCAAGCCCTCATTATCGGCGTCAAGAAGGGCGGCACGCGGGCGCTGCTGGAGGCCATCCGGGCGCACCCCGATGTGCGCGCCGTGGGCACCGAGCCCCACTTCTTCGACAGGAACTACGAGAAGGGGCTGCAGTGGTACAGGTGGGTGTGCGGGGCGCCGTGGCGGGCGAGGGGGATTCACCTGGCAGCTCCAGCCGTGGGAGTTGCGGGTCGCGCTGCGAGCGGGATGTGCATGAAGGTCCCTTTGGCAGACCTGCGGGTTGTGCAGGGAGCAGGACATCCCTTGGCAGAACCATTGGAGCCGGGCAGAGAACAGGCATCGCGGCGTGACAGCTGTGTCCTAACTGGTACCTGCTGAACTAGGGCCCGCAAGCTCTGGGGTGCTGTAGGCTTCAGGGGAGGCGTGAGTCCTTGTTTTGTGCAAAATGCAGAGTCTATATCACAGACAGATAAGATTTGCTCTTTATTCAACAAGTTCATCCATGGAAAGTTTTTGCATTGACTAGATTTAATTCTGTTTACAAGGCAGTCTTTGCATCTTGTGCAGCATAGCATAAGATCATCTAAGATGTAAGCTAAAAGCTCTATTTCTTGAAGAAATAATAAACTACTGAATTTCGAAGTGCCTTGTGAGTTGAGTAAATCAATGAATTGCATTGGCTCAGGCATTCAGTTCCTTTGTATTGAGACTAGAAAGAATGCGGTGCATTAGTGTCACTTGCAAATTTGGTAGTTCCTAGTTTACGGTTAAAACAGACCAATGATAGTGGCTTTCCAAGAAGAAAATGATTTGTGGCTTAGCCCATAAATTTCAGGCTTTTTGTTTTGCTTCACGTAGTGATTCAGCCACTCTGAGGAACCGGGGCAGCAGGTTAGTCACTGCCTGGGTTATCTGGTCAGTCTTGTGGAAACAGCACACAGTTCTCCTAACAGTATTTAATTAGGAGCAGTGCTCACTCCAGGCTGTGATCTGTAGGAGCTGTGGAAGTCTCCATAATGCTTATTTGGTGTAGCATCTGCTTGGGTTCGTCAAAGCGATGAGGGATTTTCAGAGGGACTTAAATAATGTGGAGCTCAGTGCCTTGAAAGTATGTTTGTCTCTGAGAGCGCTTTGAGGGTGTTCAACCAGCATGAGGAAGGAATGAAGGATTAACTGTGGTTATTTTACTTTTTTATTTTATAACATATAATTTCAGACCCAGTAGCCTGTTTTATGGAATTTTAATGCAGCAAAGCTTGCCTTGGAAAACAAGTGTAGAAATTTGTTGGAAGAGGCTAGAAAGTGGCATAGGAAAGGTCTGGGTTTATTCAACATAGGTGAAAGAAGATCAAGCTCTGGATATGGCAAGAGGTGCCTTTTCATCTTTAAAGTCTGCTACAAGAAAGGGGCTGGAGTGGGTGTAGCTGCTCTCCTGGAGTTAAAGGCACGCACAGGGTTTTCCTTGCAGATGCATTTTGATTTTTTTCATCCTTGCAGTAGCTCTGTGACTTGTTTAGCAGATTTCTCATATTAATGATATGCTGCACTCTTAGAGAGGTAGGAACTGAGAAGACGGGGTGAAATCTGATTTATGGAGCTGCTGGGCAGAGACAGAGTCGCATCCCGCAGCTGTGGGCTGAGGAAACAGCGCTGTTGTAGCCCGGTGCCTTTGCCCTGGCTGTTTAACCTATGAGCATCTCTGCAGCTGCCTGAGCCCGACTGCATCCTCCCCTCGCTCCTGCAGCAGCTTCCAGCCGGGCCGTGTGGGATAACGGGGCGCGCGGCAGAGCCGTCCTGCACTCCAGCAGAGCTGCAAGTTTCCGCTGGCACCGTGCTGGTGTCGTGGGCTAGGCAGCCGCTGCGTGCACTGTAAATGCGAGCAAGGGAAACCCCGAAGGAGTAAGTGAGAGGATTGCCATCCTATCAGCAGGCGTTTCCTCCGGATCCCTCGCGAGGCTGCTGGGTGCAGGTACTAGGAAGGGTGGCTACTCGCAGCCGTGCCCTGGTACGGTGACTGGAGGCTTTTCCCAGTCACAGAAATGGCTTGTCTTTTTTATAACACAGCAGCAGCTTTGTAGCAGCAGCTACTGACGTTTGTAGCAGCATCTCCTTTCAGTGGCTTCTATCACTGTTTGTATTTTGCATATAATATGCTTCCTTTTATGCATCACACACTGCCAGCTGTTGTACGGCCAAGTTGATCTCCCCTCATGCAGTGAAAGGAGGTGCAGCCGAGCCCGTGCGTGCCCTGCTTCGTCATTCAGTGGCCACTATTTCTTGCCCAGAGCCTTGAGTGAGCCATGGTCCCCACATGCCCGTGCTCAGGGCTGGGCTCAGTGGCTTCCCCATTGGTAAAATGGAGACAACACCTTGTGCTACCACTTCTCTTGTGCACACCAGGCTGTGTTATCCGTGTCTCTGCTGCTCGGAGGTTAAACAGCTACAAACACGGTGTCGGGGATCCCTACCAGGATGGTGTTGGGAAGCCGAAGCTAGTGCAAAGGCAGCTCCCTGCGTGCCGGGCGGTGCTGTGCGTGCTGAGCCCGTTACTCCGTGCCCTGCTTTCCCAGTAAGCTTTAGGAAACGTTGTGCGGTTTGCGACTGCTTTAACTCTGCTGTCAAAGTTCATACGAAGATTACAGGATCAGCATCTCCCTACACAGGCACTGATGTGAGCCAGGTTTAAGGCTCGTTTTGGCTGTTCAGTGTTTTGCTGCCAGGATTGTTAGTGCGGCTGTGATTTGTAATCCCATACATTTTAATGTTGGGTTGGCTGAAGGACAATTTCAGGGATGTAGCTTTCCCGGGACTGCACCAGTGCCTTGGTGTGGGATGCTTTTGAGGCATTGCCTCAGCTTTTTTCTCCCCTAATGCAGGCTCCTGTGTACAGGGTGAAGGTCGGATGAGCAGAGCGGTGCCTGGCTCCGAGGCCGCTGCGGTCCTGCCCGCCTGCCTGGCCTGGACCTCGGCATCCCGTGTTGAGCAGAAAGCTGAGCATTTGCAGCACGATTTGGAAACAAATGTGTAATTTTAATGAGAATCACATGGTGTCCATAATGCAGAGAGAGAACCTGATAGGGGAGAACTGAAAATTAGCAGGGTAGAATTCACTGATTTGTAAATGATTCCAAACGTCGCTCAGGGGTTGGAGCCCATGTGCACGTTCAGCAGGTTTTCCAGCAAAGGTGACCCACTTCACCCTGGCCCCGGGCCGCCGCTGCGAGGAAGCAGCCGTGGTGCCATCCCCGTTGCGCTGTGCCCGGCCTCTGCGCTGTCCCGGGCTCCGTGTGCGCGGAGCAGTGGCCACAGGGCACAGGTCTGTGTGCCTCGTGCTGCTCCCGCTGCTCCTGTCCCTCATTTGGAGTGAGCTCCACAACCGCCAGCCCCACACCTTCCCCTGGAGCCATTGTGCAGGCTGTGGCCCTTGCATGGCAAAGGCGCTGCGTGCCCAGGCCGTGCCGCAGCAGCCTGCTCCATCCTGCGACCTGCTGTGCGCGGAGCCCCCGGGCGTCCTGCCATGCCGGAGCAGCATCCCGCATCCCTGCCACGCAGGCTGCCGAAAGACGTCGTTTGTTCCGGGCCCTGCTGCGAACTGACTCTTGCTGCCAGGCAGTGACTCAGCTGCCCCCCTTCTTCTGTGGAGCTGTTACATGGGGATTAATCCAGGCTAAGGATCCTACGGGAGTTGCTGCATAGTTCTGGCTTCTTCAGGGCTGCATCCCCCTCTCCAAACCCTGAGCTCTGGGACAGGTCTTGCCTTGGTGCTGCTTTTCCAGCCCCAGTTTTCCAGTGCATCCCTGCAAGGGCGGCACGGAGCACTGCGATGTTGGCAGCAGCTCTCCATGGAGTCTCCATGCAGTCGCCTGGGAAGCGGGTCTGGAAGCGCTTGTGGCCAATGACCCTCTGCCCAGTGCAGGGTCCGGCACAAAGTAACTGCCCAGCAGTGCTGCCAGCACCGCATCCCGGTGCTGCTGCTGGAGCGCTGGGGCCACATCCCGGTGCTGCTGCTGGAGCGCTGGGGCCACATCCCGGCAACTCTCCCTGCTCCACAGGAGCAGCCCCCTGGCTCCCGGCAAAGCCACCCAGGCAAGTTACAAGCCAGGGAAGCAGCTGAGCGCGGCGCTGTAATGCCTTCTGAGCAACCCTGGGGCGCTCGGGCAAGCGTAATGCGCTGCCAGGCCCGAAATAATCTCGCTGTTACACGGTGTTTTTGAGAGCACACTTTCTCTAGGATTTTGCTCAATAATCCATTTAAGTGGATGCTGGAGTGCTTCGCTCCGCATGGCTTAAGTGTCGTTGGCGGTGTTGGAGTTGGTGAGCTGAGCGTTTTGTGTGGCTGTGGTGTTGCACAAGCGCGTGATGCCATAGAAAATTCCACTGCATCCCGGGAAAAGCTGCCCCCGTGTCGAGGCAGTGACAGGGGCTGGGCCGCTCACGACGGGGTCTGTGCCCGGCCTCCGCTCCCGCTGCTGGGCGAGGCTGTTCCCGCTGCCGCGGCCGGTCGGAGGCAGCGGCACGTTATCAAAGGAAGCTGTGCACAAAAGCTCCCGACTTGCAAAGTGAAAATCCCCGTCCGGGCAGGGGCGCCTGGCACTGCGGGCCGGTCTCCTGCATGCCAGGGACTTCTCCCACCTGCAGTTGTCATGGGGACTCCTCTTCCCTGGGTTATTATAGCACACACTTCAGCAGGAGCTTTATTGCTTTGGGGGCCGAGCGGCTCGCGTGGGACGTCGCTCGCTGCCGCGCAGAGGTAATTTCTTTCAAATGATTTTTGCTTGAAGTGGTTTCAATGAATTGCGAAGGATAAGAGTGCGAGTGAATGGCTGAAATGGAGCACGGAGTTCGGGTGAGGAACACGCACTATCCAACTTTCCAGAGCATTAAGTGTGTATATTATAATTTCACCGTGGCATGTAAGGAGGCAGCAGTCCATTTTATCCTTCTATTCACTTTTGAAAAGTGTTATTTAGGATCTGAAATGGTTTAAATTGGTTTCCAGGCCCTTTGAAAGAAAAAGTTTAACATGAAAACCTAAATTGCAAGTGCATTTCCAGCCGCAGGGAGCTGGAGTGCGGTGCTAACCTGGGGCTCTGCCCCATCGGCTCCCTGCTCTGCCCTCCACTCGTGTATTCCTGCAGCTGCTGTTTCCGAACCAAAGGAGAGTATTTGGAAGCGGGATATCTGAAGGCTGCAGAAAGGGCTTGGAGTTAAGGAAAAAAAAATTCTGCGCTCTTTCACATCTCTCGTTTCAATCCCAAGAGTCAACACACCAATTTAGCAAATGTGGCAAGGCGCGCTATTTTCCCCCTTGTCGTATTACACATCCAAGCATCGAGGATGGATCATAAACCTGCTCTTTATGGCTTTAATGTTTCAATTGCTAGTCACATTTTATGTAAATGTGGGTATTTACCTTGACAAGCTCTCCGGTGGAGTACGATGCTTCTTTAAAGAATTTATTTGGCAATATAAACAGGCCTCGCTGCGGTGGCCGAGGCGCGGCGGCACAGGCGGCGCGGTACTCGCGGACCCGGCGTCCAGGGGCAGCGCATGCACCTGCGTCGGGAGCGCAAAATCCTCTGGAAACACGGGAGAAATCAAAGCACAGCGGGAAAATGCCCCAGGCAACAACTTTACCAGTAAGCTAAGGTGTCAAGCTGAGAAATTCTGAGACCTGGCAAATCATAACACAATTTCCTATGCAAAACGGGATTTATCTCTATCTAAATATTATTCTGCATCATTGCTCCTCGCGGGGAGCAGTTGCCCTCCCAGGTTAACTGATGGAACTGGGGAATTGGAGCCGCACGCTCATCGTGCTGGCCGTGCCTTGACTTTTATTGCTGTTAAATTGCAGTGGTAGTGTTAGACTTGGCAAATTAGAAAATATTAAAGTTTACTACTTCAGAATTAAAAAGATCAGAAGAGGTGTTTCTGCAATCTAGTCCACCATGAAACTGGGATCTCTTGGTTAAAACGTGCATTACCAATAGCCTGACAATTAATGACAAAGGAAGGGCTGGGGTGGATTTAGGGCTTGTTTGACTTGGGGCTTCTCGCGGCTGCTCTGGCAGCAGGAGATGTGTTATTGGATCATTATGGGCTGTTCTGCCAGAGCTGCTGCTGCTAAAGCTACATCAAGGTGTTTTATAATTACTCTCTTCCCGTGCAATATCCCGGAGCGCTCTCCTCTCGGGATGCAGTTGTCTCTGTGGGAGACCGTCTGCGTCCTGCCAAGGACTGGCTGGTTTGGAGAACTTGAAAAGAAAAATTTCAGCATTTTTTGAGGCAGGCAGTGGTGAAAAGCTCACTTTCTCGTGGCTGGAGAGCTCAAGGATCTCCTTTATGGATGTGAGATGGGATGCGGGTGGCATTCCTGGCGGTGCCTCCTGCGGGTTGGGATGGAGGATGCTGAGGCCAGCACTGGTCCCCATCGTCACCTTCATCCTTCCAGGGCTGCTGGTTTGATGCTTCCTGATGTGGCTTTGACACACGGGGACGTTTGGGATGCTGCAGCCCTGAGGGGCTATGCTTTTCCAAGGGGGCTGGAGGGCAGGGCAGCGCTGGGGACAGAGCAGGGGTAATGGGGTCGTCCCTCTGGCCGCACAGAGTGTCACCCATGCACGTTCCCAGCCTGCGTCCGGCCCCGCGTGCCCTGCGGAGCCATCACAGGGCCCTGGCGCTCACACGGGCTCTGCAGGACCTGGACTTTCTCCTTCATCAATGGGATTTATATCCCTGGCGTTTCTTGCTGATTTGGCTTAGTGCTGCAATAAAGAACAAGCGTGCCGCCTTAATTAAGTGGGAGCCCCTGCGCTAATATATCCAGCACCGCTGAAACCGAAGGGTTGCTGATGGCAGCGCGTGCTCGAAGTGCTGGTGGGTCCCAGTGCTGCCTGTGCCACCGAGCTGCTGCACCCCGTGCAAGCAGTCTGCTGGGCACAGCACTTGCTCCTGAGTACTTAAAATATATAAATACCTATATAGCAAATGCAGGCGGTCCCGACTTTGTCCCTGAGCACTGTGGTCGTGTCGTCTGCGGCAGTTTGTGAAGGTGTTTTGCATTCCCAGGTTTGCAGTTTCTAGGCCCATGAATATTCAGGCTCCCTCTTGCCCGTCCTGCATCCATCCCTTCCCCTCCCTGTGTTTTCCAGCAGAGTCAATTAGCTCCGTTTGCTGCTTTAGCAATAAAACAATTCCCTCCCTGCTGTTGCTTTCCTCTGGTCTCCGTGCACTTCAGCATCTCTTGCTCACACCAGGTGTGGGGGCCCTGTCTGCAGAGCCAGTTGGAAGCGATGGGTGAAACCTGCCCATTTCCGGGGCCTTTTTGTGCACTGTGGGCAGCACCAGGATGCTGGGAAGGAGCAGGATGGGCGCTGCCGGGGCCCTGGATAAGCAAGGCAAGGGGAAAGAGGAGCTAGATGGAAATCATGCTCCTTCCTTGCGTGTCTTTGGTGGCGCTTGGCTGGGATGTGGCAGCGGGCAGGGATGGACATGGGGCGCCCGGCTCCCATTGCTCCAGGAAAGGTCGCGGCTCCTGCACTGCAGCATCCTTCAAAAAGACTGTTCTGCTCCCCGTGACAAGGGTGATCTAGAACAGAGGGCCTGGATAGGCTTCCCTTTCCAGTGGGAGATCCCAGCTGGAGCCAAAGGAGAATTCCCAGAGCGCCGAAGAGCTGCCGCAGCCCTGGTGCTGACGTGTCCAGAGGGAGAGGGCTGGGGGCGCCGGCACCGGGCCGCCCCGGCCGCCAGCAGCTACGCGGGACGCGGGCACCCTCGTGTCGCACTCCTTAGTGAGCACCAGCCGGCCGAGTGAGGAAGCCGGGAAAGGGATTATGGCTTTGGGGGACGGAAATGCCTTTGGAAAGGAAGAAAAATGGGAGCCTGCAGCAGGATAACCGGGGCTGCAAAGTTAGGTAATTAATCACCCCCCTTGTAACTTGGAAAGGAAATAAATGTGATAAAAGGATTTGTCAGAGTGGATTACAGACAAATTAAAGAGAAAAAAAAAAAAGAGGAGGAGGGTCATGGCTGGCCTGGGAGTTGTCTTTTTAGCGATCCTCAATCATTCTTGCAATCAATTCTGCATTTCCTTAATAGCAGTGTGAGACGCGTCTCCCTCCGCGGCACCCCGGATGAGCCCTGAGCTGCAGGCCCTACATTAAATGAAGTATTGAATATTTGTCTCTCAGCAGCCCCCTTGGAAGCTGTTTATTCCCCGTCTGCAGCGCGTGGGCACCGTACTTCAGCGGTGCCCTCCCTGTGCAAGGGTTCCCTGTGACCCTGTGTTTGATCCAGGGACAATTACGCCGCCTTTACGGGTCCACATGTATTTCTCTGCAATAAACAATCTGCTTTATGGGTTTTCTTAGTAAAATACCAAGGCGCTCTGCTTGCTAATGTGATTCAATTGTGTTGTGTTGTCTGACCTTTACGGAACTTGCAATCTATAACAAGGTTCTGCAGCAGATCCACTCATAAAAGCCTCTGCTTCTGGGAAATATGGCCTGCGAATAGAGGAGTCCGGTCGGGCAGGGAGTAAGAGGGCGTTTTGACTGCTCTGCTCCTGCCCTGGTGCTGGACATGGCCGTGCACAGGGCACACGGGGCTCCGTGCCCACGGCGGCTGTGATCTGGGAGCTGCAGTGCCTCCCTCTGGCACCAGGATGCCTTGGCATGGGGATGCTCCAGCATCGAGGTGCTCCAGCAGGATGTTCCCGTGCTGCCTGTGTGGAACAGTTGGCAGCAGAGCCGGCTGCGGCTGCCGCGTCCACGCGCAGCTCGGAAATGATTAAGGGCGGCCGTGAGCACCGCATGCCCACACGCATCCGTTCCCAGCGCCGAGCGGCGCCCACGCAGAGGGAGCTGCCCGGATCCCACACCCTGATGGCCCCACGCCCCTCCGGCCCTCGTCACTGCCTGGCGGTGGCAGTTCCTGGGGTGACACCATGGCAGTGCAATTCCCGGTGTGAGCCCTGAACAGTGCAACCACTGACGTGACACCAGAGCGGTGCAACTACTGCTGTGACATTGGAGTGGTGCAATTGCTGGGGTGACACCAGGGCTGTGCAGTTACCGGCATGGCACCAGAGCGGTGCAATTCCCACCGTGGTCCTGGCTCCCCAGCGTGGCTCTTGCTGAGCCCCAGCCAGGTCTGTGACACCATCCCCACGCGTGTGTTTCCAGGCTGCAGAGGGGCTCTAATTCCTGCAACTGCTTCGGTCCCCTCCTCAGCCGTGACACTTCTCCTGAGGTGCATTTAGTGATTGTAGTTAGATAAGTGGAAGATGGGGGATGTTCAGGCATCTTTTAGCCCCAGGAAATAGGCAAGAACCTGGGAGCTGCTAACAGACAGCAAAATCCCTGCAAAGTTTTTAATGATGATTTTCTTAGAAGCTGGAGGACAGCCTGTGCCTAAATCTGATTTCTTTTTCTTTTTTTTTTTAACTTTTTTTTTTTTTTAAAGAAAGTTTTCTCAGCCCAGTGCGTGGCCTTTGGGTACTGATCTTTGTGAAAAAACTTTTCCACTGAGGCCGCCGAGATCAGAGCGTAGCTCTGTTTAATGCTGGAGCGCGCGTGAGCTTGCAGGGTGGCGTGTGCAGCTCTGCCAGCCTCGCTAAAGGTCACCTTCTGATCCCTGCAAACACCCTCCTTACCTGCAGATAAGATTTAAAAGGGAAAGAGGAAAAAGAAAGGGCTTGAGGAAGGAGAAGAGCCCGGCTGCACATGGGCTGGCGCAGCCTGCCCGCTCCTGGCGGCACCAACGGGAATGGGACGAGAGGTCCCTAGGGCCATGGGGACACGGAGCAGTCCGGGGTGCTGGGGGACACAGTGCAACCGGGTTTGATGGGGTACACGGTGCACCCCATCTCTGTGGGATTGGGCAGGGGCACCCGTGCGTGCAAGGCCACGGGGACACGCGGTGGCAGCGGCACCTTCTCCAGAACAGGGTCCCTCTGTGTCACTGGGGTGCGGAGACGCGTCAAGCGCCGCGGCGCAGGACCAAGGTCACCCGTGGGGTCAATAAATAATACATGGCGGTGAGGCGGGGAAGCCGGCGGGGAGGACACTGCGGCGCCGCCGATGCCACAAAAGCCCTGGCAGGGCCCGTCCTCTGCATCCCCAACAGCGGAGCAGCCGTCCCCACCGTTCCCACCATCCCCGATGTCCCCAGTGTCCCCACCACCAGAGCGGCCGCACGGCCCCTCTGCACAGGGATTTTTCAGCAATTGTTTGCCTTTTGCAATCAATTCCCATCTGAGCTGTTTTAAAATGTATAACTGTCTCCTTGAGACGACGCGTTCAGCAGGTGGTAACACTCAAAGCTTTTTCTTAATCTGTAGTAAGGATTTACAAAGGAAACCTTGACTTTTAGATTGATTTTTAAATAAGCATGTATTTAGTTGCTAGTGCTTGAAGTACATATTGGATTATATTCTTCTGCAAACAGAATATTCTAATTGATCTGCTAATAAATAATGGAAGGCAGCAGCACGGCATGCGGTCCAAAGCTGCTCTGCGCTTGTGCTGGTGACACCAGGGACGTTTGGAGAGGAAAAAGCCCCGTGGCAGTGGGGCTGGGAAGTGGAGTGCTCCTAGGCTTCCCTCTTGTGATGTGCCAAAACACCAGGTTTTTAGCCCGGTAAAACGCTGCTGGCCAGCCCTGCGCGCCCGGTGCCAGAGGGGCCTGCAGGACCTCGCTCCGGTGCTGCTGCATTCCCGGTGCTGCTGCATTCCCAGTGCTGCTGCTGCATCCCGGCGCTGCTGCATTCCCGGTGCTGTTGCATTCCCAGTGCTCCTGCATTCCCAGAGCCGCGATGTCGTGCGGGGCCTTGCAGCACCCAGCCTGGCGCCGCGCACAGACCCAGCATGTGGAGCGGCGATGATCGCCCCAGACATGGCAGGTGCCATGAAGGGTAGGGCATTTCCTTGGCGTTTAATGTGTAATTAGAGGACGTGGCAATTTCTTCTCTCCTGCCCAACAAAGAGCAGCTGCAGGGGCTGCCCCGGGCAGAGGTTCCCAGTGGAGGCCATCCCGCATGTCCTGGGGCAGAGCGGAGCACCGCGCCGCCCAGGCTGTGCCCGCGTGTCCTCGTGTCCGCCACGTCCCGGGAATCACCTTGCTCCCTTGCAGCTGGTTCGGGGGGAGGCCCTGACGTCCCCTCCATGCCCATCCCCTCCAAAGCACCTTCCTCCCGCACGGAGTCCCCCTCGCTGCCTCTGCGGCAGATGAAGATGTCAGCGGGCCCGGCTGGCGCTGCAGACCTGCCATTACCTTCCACCTCCTCCAATTCTTGCAATCGTTTCATAGGGATCCAATTTTCTCTTTCACATTCGCTCTTACAAACAGATTTGAAAAACTCTTTGTTAGTGGAAATAGTCTCTGAAATGTGCTGCTGTATTTCTTTTTGCTATTCTAATTAGCCTTTTAACTCGGTGCTGCTAATATTTATAGACGGCTAATCCTCCCTCCTCAGTCCTCCTCCTCCATGGCAGAACACTTTCCCTGTTTAAAAGCCTTTGCTCTTTCCCGTTTTCTGTTTCCTGGTTGTTTGCCATTGCTGCTCAATAGCTCCAGCTCTTGACTGCGCTCCCCGCTGGGACACGGGGTCCCCGAGCGGCGGCTCCGGCGTCACCGGCTCCACCTTGACTCCACCTTGACCGTCCCAACCTTTCCTGCCAAACATCTCAGATTCTGTCCAGCTTCTGCACCATTGCAAGTGAGCGGCATAACTAGTCCCCATCCACTGTCCTAATTAACAACTGCCTTTTTTTTCCCTTTTTTTTTTGTATTTTTGCCTTTTGATGCTTTTATGTTCTTAGGAGCTTGGTTGAATTGGGTTGCTGTAGTTTTGTAGTAAGCTGTAGCTTAATGCCTGTGTGCTCCAGTTTCCCCAGGCGGGCGCCTAAGCGAGCACTTATCCCCCCAAGCCAGCACCCCGGGAGACCCTTTCCCCCCATGTGTCTCTAACCCTCGACTTAAGAACCATCTCCTGCTAATGCTTTATCTCTGCTTTTACAAAGCTTAAGATAACATGCGCTCTTCTGGTCTGGTGCCAAATTCCGGAGCTGAATAGTGAAATATCTTATATGGTGCAAAGCTCTGTCCGTGGCTGGAGATGTGGGTTTGTCGCTGCGTGTGGCCCTGCGGCCAGAGCCTCATGTCTGTACGGGCTGGAGCCGGGACAGGAAGGAGAGGGGCAGGAGAGAGGAGCCTGTTGAACTGTATTGCAAAGCCTAGAGCCTGGTGCAAACACCGTGCTTGTCAGAGCCTCTAAAAAGAAATTGGGAAAGCAGCGTTTTCTTCCTAATACTGCATTTTAAATGTGCATATCTGTTACTAGTGAGTTATTTGCTCTGCATAAAATATTAGCCCTTGTCAAAATGCATCTCTCCTGCACGTAGATTGCTTATCTTGGCATCTTATTTCCCTGCTCAATCTCTCTGGTCCCTCAAATCCATCTCTGTCTTCTCTTTAGCTCAGTGTTTTTGTGCTTGTGCCAGGATTTGTGCCAGAGCCTCCATTCCCGAGGAGCCGCAGCCAAGGCCCCGCGGTCGCTCCGGGCGCCGGCGGGAGCAGATGCTGGTGGGCGGCAGCTTCCTGGGAGCACCGGGCTCCTTCCCGGCGCCACTCCGTGTCTCCAGCGTGGGCTGGGGCCGGATGCACCTGCTGGCAGCTCCGGTGCCCCCGGCGGCTTCCAGGCAGCCACAAGCGAAGGAGAAAACCCTGAAAGATTGAGGCTGTGCGGGCACAGAACATGCCGGCTCTGTCAGCATCTTCTCACCGCAGAGCTGCTGCTTCGGGGACATGTCTGCCAGCACCAGGATGGCAATGAGCCTGCCGAAGAGGTTGGCAATGGGCCCGGGGATCAGAGCCCGTGCAAGGGGGTGCAGCCTGCCCGGGACCGCTGTGCACCCCCTGCACCTGGCAGGGCCACCTCCAGTGCCACCTGAGCCTGGAGTGACTTTCTATCCGTGCACGTTAGAGCATCATGTCCTGCAATTCTCCCCCCAAAGCAAGGACGGCCGGTGCTTATTTCTTACTGCATTTCCTCATCCCGGTGTTTTTGGGCATTCACCGTCAACCTGGTATCGCCTGCAACGGAGCACGCAAGGGGTTAAAGCTCTGTGTGTCATCACGCTCAGACCAAGAAGATTTCTGTCCATTTCCCAGTCCAGTCTGTATCTCTTCAAGCATCATAAATCTGCCTCCGTGCTGCTAAAGCCCACAAGAAATCAGTCTGCAGTCCGGCTCTGCTCCTGATTTAAGCAAAACCATGCAACTGGTTGCTACTGTACGCGAATGCAAAAATAAATGCCTCATCTGCTATGCTGTTAGTGGTTCTGCAATCATTAATCTAATGAAACTGATAATAACTCATGGGGATGTGGTTCTGGGTGAAATCTCAGCTCAGGCAGAGATGTGTGTGCAGCCCGTGCTCACGCAGCCGTTTGTCACCTGCCGCTCGGAGCCACCTGCAGTGAGCAAGAAGCTCCGGCCACGCTGGAAGCGGCTGCCCCAGCAGCGCAGTCCAGGAAGCGTCCGCGAAGGAGCCGAGGATGCAGCGCCAGAACCGGAGATCCCGGGCGATTCCCAGTGCAGGGAAGGTTGAGAGAATGGGAGAGCATGAAGTCAAAGCTGCCTCGGGCACTGCAGAGCCCAGGCCTGCAGTGAGCTCCCGGGATCGCCACCCTGCCGCTCCCGGGGGAAGTCAGGATTCCTGGCCGGGGAACAGGCCAAGGGGGTGTTTTACTCTCGCCTGCAAATAGAGGAAGCAGCAGGAGGTCGGCAGATTTTTAAGTATCCAAAATGTTTGGGGAAAAACTTTCCTATTTGGCAGAACACTTGATTTCAACTGCTTTAATGAAGAGACTGGAAAACAGCAGTCAACATTTGAAGGCTTAATTAATTGAGATTTAAAAAGTGGGAAAAGACAAATGCAGCAGGTCTGCAGGGAGCTTCCCGGCATCGCCCTGCAGCCGCCGACTGGAATTGGCGTCCAGGCAGGCACCGGGCAGCAGTGCGGCAACCGGGTGTGCAGGAGAGAAAAGCCTGAGCGAGCTGGAGCTCGGCGGAGTCAGGCAAGGATAAGCCCGACAAAGTCGGGAATGTTTTTCAAATGATAATGGCTCTCTTTAATAAATGCTAAATGCGGTGCTCTGGCAGGCTGCAAGTCACGGCGGCCAAGGTTGCCGGGGTCATGGCAGCCAAGCGCAGGCCCCGCTGCCGCGCCGTGCTTGGATGAGCCTTGCTGCGATACGCGCGAGCTCTGGGGGTTTGGGCAGCCCAGGGCGGCGGAGCAGCTGGCACCGCTGCCTCCGGGCGCCGCTCACCGGCCCCGCCAGCCGCCTGCATGTGGGGAGTCCCTCCAGGATGCATCCCGCTCCCGGCACTGTGCACGAGCTGTCCTAGGGATGTCCTAGGGTCCCTGCGGCCCTGCTGGGCTGACATCCCTGCCTCGGGGCTCACCGTGCGGGGACATGGACCTGGATAAGCAGGGCAGGGCAGGCAGCCTCAGGGACACTGTGGTGCCCATCACCCGGGGGGTGCAAGCAGGATGCACGCATGATGGAGCAGGATGAGGGGCTGCTCCATCGGGAAGGGTCCTGGGGCTGCACGGATGGAGCCGCTTCCTCCCCGGGGAGCGGAGCAGCGCGGGCTCCTCCTGGCTGCTCCGGCTGCTCTGCGAGCTCTGCAAGCCCGGCGTGAGTCACCGCCAGCGTGTTCGGAAAGGCATCTGCCTCTGCAGGAGTCCGGGTGGGACCGCGCGGCACCATACGGTCCCCGTGAAGAGCCGCGCTTCCCTCGGCACGCACTGTCCCCACCGCAGCGCTTCCCGGCAGCGCTGGCTGCCAAGCGCAGCGGAGCGGCTTCCCTGGCACCGAGCGCCCTGCTCCACGCCAAGCGCTTGCGCGGAGGCAGCTGAGCAGCCCTGTGCTCTTGGCCATGCGCTGTGCTGCGTGCCGGATGGGCCGGCGGTGCCGCTGCCGAGTGTCCAGCGCTGCAGCGTCATGTACCCGTCTGGACTGGGGCACATGTGGGGCTGCAGCCTGGCTGGGTCGGGGCCGCCACCTGCAGCCTGCTCTGCATGCACCGGTTATCGATTGCTCTCAAAGTCTTTAAAGATTAACTCTGGGAACACACGTAAGGTCTGCTCTGCGCCGGGAGCGCTCTGCTTTAGCATGCGGGTGGCCGCTCTGTCGCGCAGAGACATCTGTTTGCAGGACGCACGGAGCAAATGATCTGTCAGTGCGAGCGGGGCCGCGTCCTGCAAGCGCAACATGCAGGCAGCCGCAACACCCCGGCCTTCACGCCCTCGGTGCCGGGTTCCTGCTGGCAGAGGGCACCTGGAGGCAGGGAGCTGTGGAGACAGGAGCAGTGGAGCGTTTGTTCCCTGGGACCAGGATGCTCCGACCTGCAGCATGGACTGGGAGGCTCATGGTGAGGCCACATGGTCTGCAGGGCCCCCAGGAGGGCTGGTGGCACAGGTGATGTTGGTGACAATGTTGACACTGGTGACACCGGTGATACCAGTGCTGATGCACTCAGCATCATGTGCCCAAGTGTCTGACAAAGCTGCTGGAATAAAGCTCAGTGTTTGACTTGTGATGATTTTGTTCCTCCCAGGTTTTGCTCTTTCCAAGGCTGGCTGGCACCTAGTGCTCCTGCAGCATCTGTGACATGGAACAGGCTCTGGTATGGAATGGGAATGGGCTCTGTTGTGGAGCAGGAACAGGCTCCAGTGCAGAATGGGAATGGTGCTGTTCCTCAGAGCTGCTGTTTGTAGTTGACCCACTCTAGGATTGCAGAATTGTGTGCAAAGAGCAATACAATCTGTGGGGCTGTTTTTCATCCCAGGAGACAGGCAGTTCCCAGGACTTGTTGCAGACCCTCTGTTGCCCTCAGAGAAACTTCCCCACCCCGCTCTGTGTTTTCTTTTCCTTATGGCAATTTCCTCCGTTGCAGCCTTGCGTACCGCCCTGATTAATTGCTCTGTTTATGCCTCCAGAATATTTGCAGGCTGTTCCCAATGATGCAGGAGTGCTTTGTATAGGAGCAGGGTCTGTATAACCGTAATTGCTTAATAAAGTGCTAATAGGTGGAAGCCAGGAATATTCATTATTCTTCCAGCTTCTGTAGGACCCATAAATCTCGTTGTTCTGCAAACACTCGGGTGCTGTGCCCGGCTTGGCGGGCAGCTCGTAGCCTCGCAACGCTTGCCCGACTGCTGCCGCCCCCGGGCAGGGTGATGCCCAGGGTGACTCACAGCTCCCCGGCAGCACCGCTGCAAAAACACCCCATAAATAGGACAGGGCTTCGCATGGCTTTGCTGACGTGTTAAATAATCCTCTGGGGAACTGCCTGCAGATGAGGGGTTCCCGCTCACAGCCGCCTCAGCACACGCACCTCGCGCTCGCTCCCTGTGCACAAACCCGCCACTGCATCGTGTTTGCAGCCGACCTCGAGGTTTGGCTCTCCAGCACGTGGAAGAGCCTCTGCCGCAGACACCAGCTGTGCGTCGTGTGCCAAGGCCAGCACTCGGTGCTCGTCCCCGAGGGTCCCCTCCCGTCCCATCCCTGGCAGTGCTGTGGTGACCAGCCCCATGGTGCCGCCCAGCAAATGAATCGCCAAATGAAGCGCTGCACGGACAGGTCTCCAACCCCTGCAATGACAACGCTGCTTTCCTAAGAGTGGATGAAATGGCTCCATTAACAGCTAGTTTCTGTTTGTCAAAGAAAAGGAAGCTTTTGTCGGACATCAAAGGTAGGATTTGGGACACAAAGCAACTGCTTTGCTGCAGGCTTCTGAGGAATGGGAGAAATGAGAAAGCTGCCTGAAATTCCCAACTAAACCAGTGGCTACAAACCTCCAATTTATGCCTGAACAGCTTAAACTGAACAGAAGAGATGGGATAAGTCACCTGCCCGCTACAAGCCCACCGGAGCCGGAGCTCGGATCAGACTGGAGCACGAGGACATGATCAGCGAGCACCTTGCTGCGCCGATCCATGCCATGCTGTGCCATGCCGTGCTGTGCCATGCAATGCAATGCCATCCGTGCTGTGCTGTCAAACAGCTCGGTTTGCAGAGCTGCCTCAGAAACCCGGGATGAAGTGAAGCAGCCATAGGGAAGAGCTCAAATAAGCGCACGGCCTGGAGTTGGGAAGTGCAGTTTGCTTCAAACCCAATAACTGCAGTAATTGGTAGTGGGGCGCAGCGTTTTCCAAGCGCGAGGCTGCAAGCAGCTGTCGCTCGTGAGGAGCTGTAACCTTGAGCTATGAGACGTTATTGGCAGTATTTAACACAAATCTGTTTTCCATCATTGTCAAATCCCACTTCAATATGCACCACAGGAAGAAAGTCGAATACCAAATTGATTTCTTTAATGGGAAGTGTTCTTCAGGAGATACCAGCTCGTGTGGAGATGCATTAATAGGATTACAGTGGAACTTTCTTATTTTATGTTTTATAGAAATTTTCCAGTGGAGGATTTCTGGCATGGCCTGGTGTGGCGTGTGCTCCGCTGCCGGGAACGGGCAGCTCTGCGCACGGGGCCGAGGCCGGAGCTGCGTCTGGACGCGGGCGACGCTGCGTGCGCGGCGGCAGCCGGGAGCATCCCGGGAAGGCGGCAGGCAGTCGGGTGATCACCCCCCTTGGGGCAGCTGACTGGCCCAGGGCTAACCGGCCTTGCAGAGGTTGTGCAGCGGCGCCGGGGTGGCAGCGGCTCCTGGTGACACCCTTGTCCCCAAGGGCTGCGTAGGGCGTCACGTTGTGCGGAGCTTGCAGGCTGCCCCTCGCTACAATGGGCTCAGGAGCTTCCGGCACGGAGGCGCCCACTCCGGCAGTGGGAGCAGCTCCGGGGTGTCCTGGCAGGTGCCCATGGAGGCAGGAGACAGTGTGCCGTCCTCCTTGTGCCGTCACTGAAACCGCTTTCCCTGTCTGTCTCCCACCCCTTCTCCAGGGGAGGATGGGGCAGCGGGACACGGTGCAGCCGGGCTTGGAGTGCGTGCAGCCGGAGTGCTGCTCCAGCGGCAGGAGCAGCTGCGGGATGGAGAGCCCTGGATGAACCCTGCATCCCGCTCCCCCTTCTTCCCAACCCTGCATCCCAACCCTGCATCCCGCCCCCTGCATCCAACCCCCCTGCATCCAGCCCTCTCCCGCCCCCTGCAACCCGACCCTGCATCTGCCCCCCTGCATCCTGACCCTGCATTCTGCCCCCCCACATCCTGCCCCCTGCATCCCAACCCTGCGTCCCGCTCTCCCTGAATCCCAACCCTGCATCCTGCCCCCCTCATCCAACCCCGAACACTTGGTGCCCTGCTGTCCTCGCAGCCCCGTTCCTCCGGACGGCTCCTCTGAACCAGGAGAGATGCGGCTTTTGGGAAGGCAGGGATCGCCTGAGCCCCAGCCTGGCACCTGGGCTTGCCCAGCTCTGGTGCAGCTGCTCAGGGAGGGCTTTGCCAGGGAACATGGCCTTTTCCCGGGAACCTGCTCAGCGGGAACGCGCCTTGGCAGCCGGAGGGCCGCTCCAATCTGCTGCGCGCTCGGACGGCCTCGCCAAGCCATGCACGGGAGCGGGAGCATCCCTGCTTCCCACGGCTCCTGTCCCATCCCCATCCCTGCTTCCGCATCCGCGATGGCTCCTGTCCCCATCCCCGTTCCATACAGCCCTGGTGGCTCCCATCCCCATGTCCATCCCATTCCCTGCTGACAACGAGGGGCGCCGGCTGCTCTCGTCCCTGCTCCCCTCCTGCGGCCGCTCCAGGTCACCGCTGCCAGAGAAAACCAGGACTGGAGCCTTCAGCCCCTTCAATTACTGTCAGTTAATGATGATTAATTTACAATTAAGGGCCTCCAAAGGGTAGTGTGTGTGTTAAATAAATATTGATCTTTCATTTGTGGCTGCAGATATATTGCCCCGTTGCAGGAAGCTGAACAGTAGCAGCTCAGAGCAGCAATGTGAGCAACAGAGCTGCCCTGGATCATCGGAACCCCGGGATGTGCCTGCTGCTCTGCTGGGAGTGACTGGGAGCTGCTGGGAGGCACTGGGAGCTGTTGGGAGGTCCTGGGAGCTGCCAGGAGGCACTGGGAGCTGTTGGGAGGCACTGGGAGCTGCTGGGAGGCACTGGGAACTGCCAGGACTCACTGGGAGCTGTCAAGAGGCACTGGGAGCTGCTGGGAGTCACTGGGAGCTGCTGGGAGGTGCTGGGAGGTGCCGGGAGCTGCTGGGAGCTGCTGGGAGGCATTGGGAGCTGTTGGGAGGCACTGGGAGCTACTGGGAGGCACTGGGAGCTGCTGGGAGGCACTGGGAGCTCGTTCATGAGCCCTTGGCACATGGTGCCCTGTCCCATGCCAAGGCGATGCCCACCCATCCGCACTCCCGTCTTGTCCCCGCAAACTTCTACTCCTTGGTGTTCGGGGATGCCAGACACAAAAGGCCCCGGCTCCAGAGTCCCGTGATTGTCTGGCCCTGTCCCACATGTCTGAAATATTTCCTGATGCCGGAGTGTCCTCGGACACCCGCTGGCTTCGCTGACGATAATAAGGAGCGTGCTCTCCAAGATGGATTTTGCTACCAATCTTTTATCAGTTAGTTGCTCTAAGGCTCTCCACATTTTCCAGAGCTGTGACTATTTTTAACTTGTGCCTTTGAAGCATTTGTAACTGCTTTGTTGGTGTAGAAATGGCTATCGGGGCATTATCAGTGTCGGCACCAAATCCAAACGAAGCTTCTAGAAATTCCCTGTTGGAGAGCGGCACCGCTCAGAGCACGGCCCGTCCCGCAGTAACTTGTTCCTAATTCCGTGTCCGGAGCGTGTCCCAAGCGGCCTCCCCGCCTAGTGCATCCCGGGACTCCCAACCAGTCCCGGGCACCTCTTCGCCCTCCCCTTCCCGCTGCGCTCCTTGGAAGCAGCTCACAAGGAGAATATTCTCTCCGGCTCCCACTTGTATTTGAGGCATGTATTTAAAATGATGCTTTTGTTCCAAATGAATGGGTTGATTCATTCAGAAGTGCAGTTTCTGTTTTTGAATCAGCAGAGCTGTTTATGCTCATAGTGTCCATAAAAATGTTATTTTAGTCCTGACACTGATGCTTATGAATAAAATTTAGATCTCATTCAGAAGTACATTAGCTGTAGCTGTTTGGCTTCTTGTTAAAGCATTAATTTTTATTGAGAGGAATGCACTGCCAAGCCGTTCCTTCTCCGTCTCACAGCAAGCTGAGTATCTCCGGGGGGAGACTTGGGTGAGATGAAATTTCTTCACGCGCTCCTCCTGCCCTGGCGCTCGCCAGCCCGGTGACTGGCTCTGCTCTGCTTTGTCCTCTGGTTGGGCTGCGTCGGGAATGTCCCAGTTTTGCTGGGAATGTGAGGCTGGAGCAGACGTGTCCAGGTGGCTCCATCTGTGGCCGCCCTTGCCACGGGCCAGCCTGGGGCGCAGGCAGCCGACTGCATCTCCTGAGCAGTTATTGCACGTTTCTGGCTTGAAGCAAGCTGCTAAATGTAAAAAATACTTCAGCATTTTAGCTGGAAGTTAATTTTTTAATAGATTCCACCTACAAAAAGGAGCTGACTGGCAGAATATTAAATTCTGGGAGATGTATTTTTAATCCTTGCCTCCCAACAGCTTAACAGAGCCATTTTTGGCTGATGAGCGCTGCTGTCCCATGGTGTGGTGACAGCTGCGGCCTCAGGTCCTATTAACGGTGTGCGATCGGCCCGGGGCAGGACATGATGCTGCCCCCGCGCCTGGTGCTGCCCCCGCTCCCGCATCCCCGTCCCCGGCCGCACACCAGAGCATCCGAGCACCATCACACGCTGCTCTCCTGATGCACCGGAGCATCCCAAGCGCCACCACACGCTCCTCTCCAGCCCCACTGGCCCCAAGCGCCACCACACGCTCCTCTCCAGCCCCGCTCCATCCCGAGCGCTGCTGCTCTTGTCTCCAGGTCCAAATTTGGCAATTGGGTCACTGCTCCACGTACACCTGGTTCTGATGACTAAGGTGACTCTATTTTTTCTCAATAATAAAATGAGCTATTTTGAGTGATGCTACTTTTAATGGCTAAATCAATATGTGTATTTAGTGTTAGGCTTTATTTTAGCACTAAGTGACACGAGATAAGCAGTCTTAGAGAGTGTTAATTGGTTTGTGTTTAGCATTTACACTAATCGGCACGCGCGGTGCTGCCCAGGGCTCCTCCGCCCCGGTGACGTTGTTTGTGCAGCCCAGGAGCTGTTTGCTCTATTGACTGCACAGGAACCCGCCTGTTTTCCCACCTCCTTGAACCCCGCGCGCATCCTGGCGCTGCCCCGCGCACTGCCAGTGCCTGCCCTGCGTGCGCTGGGAATGGTGCGGTGTGGGCCTGGGCTCCCGGTGTGGCTCCGCTCGGATGGGCTTCCCGCACAGCAGTGTCACCCCTTCCTGCACTGGCACCGCTTCCCGATGGAAAGCGGGGCCGTCATTCAGTGCCGCTTGCAGCGACCGCTTGATCCGTGGCAGGACGGGAATCATAAATCTTGATTACTCTCTGTCTCAGCTGATTTGAACCAAATGCCTCGGACAGGGATATAGTTCTCATCCCGCTGAAAACTGCAAAAAAAATGATTAAATGTACAAACCGATATAAATAGCACTCTGTCTGCGTTTATGCCCCAGGTGTCACTGTGTGTGGAGCACGATGCCGCGTCCCGGCCGGGGCAGCTCCCAGGGCTCCGGAGGTGTCGCTCCGGGCTCTGTTTCCTCGATGCCGGCTGCTCTTGCCATGCCGGCAATTGCAGACAACGTCACCGGCTCTGATTGCACCTCGCTTACAATTAAGCATACTATAGAAAAATGGAAATGCTGGGCCATTAGCATAAAGTAATAATAAGGTAAACCGTTCAATTACGGGGAAAAAAACATTTTGAATAACAACGATATTGTATGCCTAAAAGAATTTCAGATGCCAGGGTATTATCATTTTTGCATGCATAAAAAATGAGTTTGATCCCCAAAATAATCAGCACAGGCGCACAGTAAATAGCTGTTCTCCCGGCTCAGCATCCGGGCTGGGCGGCAGGGATGGATGCGGCGCGTTCGGCCGCTGCCTCCCCGGCTGGAGGCGGCAGGAGAGGCACCTGGACCATTCCGTCCCTGCCCTGGTCCGAGGACGGGGCCGGCAGCGCGTTGGGCCGGCAGCACATTGGGGCTGGCAGCGTGTTGGGGCAGCGAGGCCGAGCTCGACGCGGGGCCGCCATCCCCTCGGAGCGGCTCCAGGCCTGGGACGCCTGCGCACGGCGCGGGATTAACAGCGGCTCCGTAGCTGCTGCCGCTAAAGGACTTTAATGGAGCCGCTTAGCAGCCTGGCCATGATGATAGCGTTGCTCCCACCCGCCAGGCCGCAGCCAGATGGCCCTGGGAATGGGTGCATTTATATTTCTGCCTGCAGCTCAGCTGGTTGCCCCCAGCTCCGGCGCATCCTGGTGGGAGGAGCGGCGCCTCCCAGGGAGCTTCACCCTAAACTGGAGTAGCTCCCTATCCAGCCAACACATGCAGGATCCCCCCGTGCCGGGTGGAGATTCCCATCAGGAGCGGGCCATGCTCCGCGGCATCCTGCCCTGTTGCCGGGAAGGGCTGAAGTGCTGCTGGCAGCCTCCTGCCCCAGCCACGAGCCCCACGGTGAGAGTCCCATGGCGAGGGCTGAGCCCCACGGTGGGAGCTCCATAGCGAGGGCTGAGCCCCATGGTGGGAGCCCCATGGCGCAAGCCCCCGATTATGGGCTGTTCTCCTTGGGAACTTGGCTATTGCCACGATTCCCGCTCGGCATTCCAGTTGCCATAGCAGCTCCGCGCTGCGCTCTGATCATATCGGCTTGCCGTTAGTCAACACGGTGTTAGCACCTTCGTTGTTATGGCAACAGGAGACCGTTCTCCATCCTCGTCTGACATGGCTGAGGGAAGGGAGGGCTCTGGCCTGGGCGGAGGGAGCGCGGGGAGCGTGTTGCAGGAGAGGGGAGCGTGCAAGTGAACTCGCTGCAGGAGAGGGGAACACACAGGGAGCACGCTGCAAGAGAGGGGAGCGTGCTGCAGGGCACAATGTGCAAGCGAGCGCGCTGCAGGGCGCAGCATGCAGGGCAATGTGCTGCAAGGGAGGGCAGTGTGCAAGCGAGCTGTCTGCAAGAGAGCGGAGCATGCAGGGGAGTGTGCTGCGAGGGGAGCATGCAGCATGAATGGGCAGTGTGCAGTGGAGCACACAGCAGGAGAGAGGAGCGCATGGGGGGTGCACTGCAGGAAAGGGGAGCAGGCAGTGGAACGCACAGCAGGAGAGCGAGTGTGCAGCAGGAGAGCGGAGCACGCAGCAAAGCACGCAGCAGAAGGGAGCGTGCACGAAGAGAGGAGCCTGCAGCAAGGGGAGAGCGGGTAGCAGAAGAGGGGAGTGCACAGCAGGGAAGGGGAGCGTGCAGGGAAGTGCACAACAGGAGAGGGGAATGTGCCGGGAATCACATGGCAGGCAAGGGGACTGTGCCAGAGAGTGCGCTGCAGGACAAGGGAGCGCTCAAAGGAGCGGCAGGGAAGGGGAGCGTGCAGGGGAGGGAAGGGTGCAACAGGCAAGGGAAGGGTGCGACAGGAGACAGGAGCGTGCAGCAGGAGAGGGGAACATGCAGCAGGAGTGCAGGAACACCACAGGAGAGGCGAGCGTGCAAGCCAAGCTCTGGGCCTTGGTCTCTTTCCATTTCTTTCAAATGGAAACCCAGGAGTAACCAAGGCCTTTTCTGAAGTTATTTGCAATTTGTTTAATGATTTTTGAAGCATACGCACACATCATTTGAATGAGAACAGTGTCAATGTATTAGGCAGTGGCAGATGCACCTCGTGTCCCTTATTAGAAGGGATTGGATGCTGAGGTTTAGTGATGTGCAAAGGATTGGACTTTGGAGAGATTAAAATTATTTTCAGCGTTAAGCACAATATTTCTAAGCTAATGCACTCAGTCTTGAATATAGATTCACAGACCAAAAAGATTATAAAACATTAAACCTATGTAAATTCAGCTGTAAATTTATGTTTGAACAAATTCAACAAGAGATTTGACTTGGGGGCTTACAGCAAATAGGTTCTGCTTTTAATGCACATTGCAGCCTCCAGCTGCAGCGCAGTTCTCCCCGCGGACGCCGCCCGCTGCCGGATTAGACGGTCACAGCTGACAGCTCCAGCAATTACAGCAGGACGCGCTAATAACGGGGTGGCTCCTCGCTCCTGGGGACCGGAGCAGCTCCCTGTGCTGGCCCGGCCACGGCCGCTCCGGCCCCTCCACCACTCCGGCTCCCAGCGGCTGCTGGCGGGAACGTGAGGATGTGGCTCCCGGCCGTGCTGCGAGCGGGACTGCAGGAGAGCTGCAGCATGGCCAGCAAGCTGCCTACACAGAGATAAGTGACAGCTGTGAATGAAGGAATAAACAAGATAATCTGGATTTAAATAAACCGCAAGGCGCTGTTGGCAACGTGCAAATTCACAAATTTATAAAATGTAGGCTTTGAAAATAAAGAGCTTGTCTGAAGGCAGCAGTGAAGAGCAATTAGTGCAGCAGGTTTGTCCAGCCGGGGCTTGGAGCTGCCCTCGTCCGGAGCGGCGGGACAGATGGAGGGACGGGTGGCATCGCAGGGCATGCGGAGCCAGGAGCCTTCCCTGCGCAGAGCAGAGCGGAGCAAAGCGCCTGGTGGCTCCTGTGCCCCGGGACTTGGGAGGATCCCGCTCCCCAGGGAGTGTCGCCACTGCCGGCGCTGTGGCAGTAGCTGCGTTCCCCAACGTTCCTGCTCGTTTTCACCTCCCGTGTTGCTCGGCCACACATGCGGCCCAGGCCCGGCTCCGTAGCGCACGGCAGGGAAGGGGAGGACCCCATCCCACGAGGACACGAGCCCTGGGGCAGCTCCCTGCAGTGGGAGGGCACGAGGACGGCATCCCGGGCTGCCAGAGCTGCCGGCACCATGCGCCCCGGCGACGCCAGCGCTGGCAGGGACGTCACCGTGCACCTGCCAGGCTGCTGCCATCACTTTCAGCTGGGGGTAGCTGGGAAAAGCACTTACCTCTCCATTTGCGTAGATATAAACGCTATCTTGGCTGCAGTTTCATTTTACAATATGGTAATACGCTATCCAGGAAAGTCTTGCTACACGCTAATTTATCCAGGAGGCAAATTCCTTTTGGCTAATAAAAGTGCTTGCACAGGAAGCTCGAAACCCAGCAGCAATTAATTATTGACAGAGCATGTGAATTAGAGATAAAAGAAAAGTCATTCTTTCTCACACACAAGATAGTAAATAAATTTAATTATTGTACTAGAAGCAAGGGATCTTATTCTGTATTAAGTTTTATTAGCCGAGACATTTAAAAGCATGTCATCATAACAAAAAGGTCTTGTGTAATCCTAACTGCAGCACTCTGCTACAAGGCTCTGAATAGACTTAATTGAGCAGCGGAAGGCGCCGTGGTCGCGCGGAGCCAACAGCGCCGCGAGCTCCCGCTGCCGGCCCCGGCCCCGCTAACCTCTGCTCTCCCCGCAGGAGCGTCATGCCCAAGACCCTGGAGGGGCAGATCACCATGGAGAAGACGCCCAGCTACTTCGTGACCAACGAGGCCCCCAAGCGCATCCATTCCATGGCCAAGGACACCAAACTCATCGTGGTGGTGCGCAACCCGGTGACCAGGGCCATCTCCGACTACACGCAGACGCTCTCCAAGAAGCCGGAGATCCCCACCTTCGAGGTGCTTGCCTTCAAGAACCGGACCCTGGGGCTCATCGACGCCTCCTGGAGCGCCATCCGCATTGGGATCTATGCCCTGCACCTGGAGAACTGGCTCCAGTACTTCCCCCTCTCCCAGATCCTGTTTGTCAGTGGTGAGCGGCTCATCACGGACCCGGCCGGGGAGATGGCCAAGGTGCAGGACTTCCTGGGCCTCAAGAGGATTGTGACAGAGAAGCACTTTTATTTTAATAAGACCAAGGGGTTCCCTTGCCTAAAGAAGCCGGAAGACAGCAGTGCGCCCCGGTGCTTGGGCAAGTCCAAGGGCCGAACTCACCCCAAAATAGACCCCGATGTCATCCACAGACTGCGGAAGTTTTACAAGCCCTTCAACGTCATGTTCTACCAAATGACCGGCCAGGATTTCCAGTGGGAGCAGGAGGAGGGCGACCAGTAGAGCTGTAGCAGTGGGGAAGGCTCTTCCCGCTGCTCCGGGAGCTGCTGTCAGGGGCGCGGAGGAGCCGGGGCTGCCGGCTCCGCGTGCGGGTCCGGGATGCGGGCGGCTGTGGAGCCATGCGGCGCGTCCAGCTCCGGGCCTGGCACTGGGCCGGGCTCTGTGGCAGTCATGGATCAGGGAACGGGAATGGGAATGGGTGGGAGGAGGTGCCCGAGGGAGGCGCGGCGGGAGGCTCCGCAGGGACCTTCCCGGACGGCTGGTGGGACTGGCCTGTGCGGCTGCCCCAGCTGCGCGACGGGGCCCGGGACCCCAGTGCTGCCATAGGAGCCAGCGGATGAGATCCCTCGGCCCGGCTTCCAGTCCTGCTGCGCAGCAGCCTCGGGCGCATCCCGTGCGCACAGCGCGTCCGTGCGCGCAAGGAATAAAGCCAGTTACGCTGCAAAGCACCATGTACAGACACTTCATTTGCACCAGACACTCCATTTGTTGCACTAAAACTAGCGTTTACCAAGTGCCACAGCAAAGCTGGGCCGTGGCGGTGCTCGCAGTGAGTGCCACTGGCTGGGGGAGAGCAGGTCCCCAGGTACTGGAATGTGCAGTAAGATGAGAACCGGAGCCTCCCTGCTCCTCTGGAAATCCCTGTCCCCAAACATGCTCGGGTGCCCCCCGTGCAGGGTCTGGCCGGGGACAGGGATGTCCCTGGGTCTGTGCTGGTGCTGATGTGCCAGGACGCTGGCGCTCATGGCGGCTGTGGGAAGCAGCCTTGGTCCTGGCTGCAGCACCAGGATGGGCCGGTTACTCCGTGTTGGTCCCGCTCTGCGCAAGGCGTGATGAGACCGAGCAGCCATGTTCGTGGCTCCTGGTGGGAGCCGCACAAGGAGTCCCAAGGCCAGCACCGACAGCGCCAAGAGCTGCTACCGGTCGGTGCGGAGCGGGCGGCGCTTGTCCACATCCGTTATGGAGAGCCCCGAGGGTGGAGCCAGGGCTCCTGTGGGACAGCACGGGATTCCCGTAGGGAGCTGCTAGTCCATTCCATTATGGTGGCAAGAAATCCCCACTGCTGCAGCACTGCATGGAACATGGATGCCGTGACCAAGCAGTGGGTCCCCAGGTCCCATGGAGCAGTGTTGCTCCGGCTAGGAAGCAGCTCTGCCAGCGCCACGAGCCCGGGAGCTACATGAGCACTGCAGTGTGTGGTGTGATCCGAGTAGCTCCCTGGGTGGCTGCAGCAGATTCTCCTCTCCCGAGCGAAGCCGGGGCAATGGACCCGGTGGGCCAGGGCGCTGTGGATCCGTCCTCCCGCATCCTGCTGCAGTGCCACACCAGAGCCCATGGGATGATGCCGCTCCAGGGCCCGTGCTCTTGCAACTCCGGGACGTCCGGGGTGACCAAGGTGGTGCCGGCACCTCCTGCGCGGGCAGAGGCTCTGCTGGGTGGGAGCCAGTCCCTTCCCGCGGGACGCGTCGGAGAGGAGAGCGCTGGGACGACTGCTGGCACTCGGGATAATGGCGCTTTTTTTAACTGAATCAAATGTCAGCGTTACAATACACAGGAAATTGAATTTTGTATTTGATTTCAATTAGCAAAGCATAAATTATATTTAATTTTACACGCAGCCTGGGTGATTCATTGCTCCAGTGAGCTGGTGCGTGTGGCGCGGAGCCGTCTGGAGCAGCGGATCCCTGACGGCCCTGTCCGCACTGCCCTGTCCCTGCCCAGGGCCATGGGCACAGCCGCCGCCAGCTCCTTCCGACATTCCCGTGCGGCGGCTCCTCCAGCTGGAGCAGCCCTTTGGGAATGGCCCCTTGGAGCAGCGCTCCGGCAGAGCGGCCGGAGGGACCTGCAATGCAGCCAGTCTGCGGCCTCCACACAGGGGACGGGATGGGGACAGGGATTGGGATGGGGATCACAATGGGAACATGGGAAGGGGCAGGAGTGGGGATAGAGGTGAGGGTGGGGATAGAATGGAAATGAGGATGGGAACAGGGACAGGCTGGAAACAGGGATGGGAATGGGGATAGAAGTGCTGCTGGGGACAAGGATGGGGATATTCCCCCTCATGGCTCAATCCAGAGTCCCAAGGCCGCAGGAGGCAAAGCTCGACCTGTGCCAGGGAATTGCCGCCAGCTCTGATGGATAAATCACTGCACCAGGGCAGGAGAGGGCTGGCTGCCAAGCAGAGAAATTGGGGGGAAAACGTTTTCATTTTAGTTCATCTGCAGAACACTCTGCCTGTTTGAGAAAAGCTATTTCATAGCTCAGCTTTACTGTGTCATCTGATAAAATCACTGAAAAACTTTTATCAACAAAATTAGGAAGTAGTGAACTATAAAATTGCTAATTATTTTCTAGTAAATTTACTTTTAAATAACTTTAGACACCAATTACAGGCACCATTAAGCACCATTAACACTGGGTATATTTACCAAACAAGGATGGAATACTTATAGTGCAAATCAAGATGGTTTTGGTGTAGATTTTGCTGGTCAGAAAGCAGCCCCCTCTTACCAGATGTTTAAAAAGTCATCAGAAGATCAGTTACGTCTGAGATTCAGTCAGATTTCTAATGCTTGAATTATGCTAGAAGGCGAGCCAGCCCTTGAAATGAATCTCTGCCTATTTCGGCCCAGAGGAGTTGGCCTTGAGGCTCCTGGCATTCCCAGCCTCGAGGCTCCCGGTTGTTCTGCACGGACTGGGCAGGGACGAGCCGAGCTGGCAGGTCCAGAGCAGTCTGTGCTGTGGGACTGACCTCACAGCACAGGCGGACCCGGCCTGGAGCTGCCCATGTCCTGGTACATCCTTATTCTGGTGCATCCTTGCCCCGATGCAGCCCTGGTCCCGATGCAGCCTTGGTCCCGGTGCTGCCCTGGTCCCATGCAGCCTCCTCCCTGGTGCAAGCCGCTGCCGACAGATTTGCAGCCCCCGTTTCACCCCACTGCTGCAGGGCATCTCCAGACCCACCAATATCCCATCCCTGTGCAGCACTGGGTCCGTCGCAGGACCAGCACCCTGCTCCTATGGACTTCTAAAAGCTCTGGCTTCTAATTGCATGTTGCCAGGAGGCTGTCAGGAAGCTGGCTGCAAAGTCGTTCCCTGCTCCCACTTTCCTGCTGTTATCTTTGACATCCTCATTATTTATTAACTGCCCTGAGTCCAACAGGCTGCCACTGATGCCGAGCTGCTATTATTATGCAGGGTCGATATCCCGCCTGCCTTCCAAGGTCACATCCTCCAGGATGTCTTGCAAGGCAGATTGACGAGGTACCACAAAGAAGCAACATGTTCTGTGCAGGCTGATGCCAGGTTCCAAGCAGAGCCCTTTGGCTAGGGGTAACACAGGGATTAGGAGCACTGCAGTTGCTGCTCCTCCCCATCCTGTGGGCAGCACGGATGCTCTCGCACACACCATCAGCCAGGGAAGCCAGAGCAGCAGGCAGGAGTTCCAGCCACCAGCTTCCAAGGAGTGAAGAGAGTTTTTCCCTAATTCTGAAGCCTCGGGAGAGGCACCACAGGGATTATTGGGATGCTCAGGTTGCAAAAGCACCCCAGCCTGTTGTCATGTTCTCAGCACGAATAAACTCCCTTTTCCAGCAGGAATGCATCACGCTGCTCCGTGCTAAAGGTGCAGTATCCAGAGCATCCAAGCAAACCGATGCTCTCGCTCTTCCCTGGCTTTCGGGACACTCTCTGCTTCTCTCCCCACCCTCCCCCTTTTTCCCGCTTTCAGAAATGATCCCCCATGAGTCATTCACTAGAAAAATACCTGATTGGAAAAGTCTTGCTGCCTTTTAAGAAACTCTTCTGGCTCCAGGTAAGAGACCTGAATTCAGAATAAAAACTGGAGGAGCACTTCACACTTCATTACTGCTTTCCAACACCAGCAGGGATATTCTGGGAGTTTCCAGGAGCAGCACGAGACCAGGCAGCCCCGCACATGAGCACTTGTCCGTGCAGCTCCCATGAGGATGCTCATCCCGTGGGTTCTGCAGAGCCATACCCTGCATGCAGGAATTGCTGCTATAACCAGGCACTGCACCGGGATGGGGAGGAGGGAGATGTGGCGCAGGACACGGACAGAGGCAGTGGGACTGCGGGATGACCCTGGGATCATCCCACCGGATGAGGATTCCGTCATGGGCAGGAGGCACTTGATGAATGTCTCCTGGCCCTGGGGTAAGTGGCAGGTTTGGCCCCAGGCAGAGGCAATTTGTGGGGGTGACTCGTGCAAGAGGCAGCCGTGGCTGAAGGGCAGGACCAACATCAGCGGCGTCCCCTCCAGTGCTGCCCTCCCACTCGAAGCAGCGAGTTCGGGCAGTTCTCAGCACCATGGCCGCCGGGACACCTGCCCGCGCCCTGGGGATCCCGCTGCTCCGGGGCTGCTCCCTGCTCCGGGTGGCTGGCGCACAAGCAGAGCCCTTAACGAGTTTGTGCAGCTCTCTGTTAAGCAGCAGGGAAATGTTTTGCCCAGGAAGCTAATCCCAGCACATCCTCCTTGTGCAGGCTCTATGTTATGGAACAGTGAGTCTGCTGAATTAATTAGCACATGGAGCTTCGTTTACTCAGCTCATCTGCATATTCTGCTCCTAGGATGCGGGAAATCTCCTCCAGGTGCTGCTCAGATGCTCACGGCAGTTGCAGCTCCGGTCCCGCTGCAGGTGGATGCATCACGACGCTGCAGTGCACACATTTCTGGGTGCACACACCCTGAATTCCTGTCTCTGCTCTCCATCCTGCCCTACAAGTGCCCATGACCATGTCCAAGCCCATGTCCTTACCTGTCACCCAAGCCGGCCACATGGAGCTGTGCTGCCTCCACGCTGGGTTTGCATGGAGAAGGACACCGGAGCACTCCTGGGATTCTGCCATTTCCTCATCTTGGCACAAAACTCCCTCTGAGATGATTGTTTGAAAGATGAGTCACCAAACACAATAGCAAAGACACATCCTTGACTTACTGGCAGAGAAGGGGGATGTGACCAGCATTAAGTCTCCGTGCAACATCTCCATCACTGTGTCTGGCGTTTATTCTAAACAGCTCTCAGTCTTGGGCAGAATTTTTTCTTCCCATCAGAAATCTAGCTCCTTCCATAGGAAACGTTGCTTGGCAGAGGCAAGGACGGGCTGCGCGTGCAGGGCTGTCAGAACTCGTGCTGTGGCTGTCGGCCGATGCAAGCGCAGACCCCAGCATGCAGGAGGACACACGGCGGCCCCTGCTCCGGGTGGCGCTCCGAGGCAGGCAGCAATCCCGGGAACAGGGGGTCCAGCTGCACCTCCCCGAGGACCCCCTGCTGTTTTGGCTACCATCTCCTCTCCCAGGTTCTCTCAGAAGCCTCTGATCATGGGGAGACCCTGGTGCCGCGGTGGCGATGGATGTGCTCCGAGGGGGCTCTATGTGGGCTGTGGTGGTGCTTGTAGCTGTGTTCGTGTCCACGGTCGTGCCCATGGTCATATCCATACAGCCATACCCATGGCTGTATCCATAGCCGTGTTCACAGCCCTGCTCATGGCTGCAGCCTACGGCACTGCTGGAAAACCCCGTCCCCCTGCGCTGCATCGGAGCGGGGCCAGGTGGGCTCTGCTCTCGCTGCCGGCACTGTGCACGTGTCCAGCCAAGAGCTCTGCAAGGACGTGGGCGGCAGGAGGATGCGGGGCCAAAACGTGGAGCCCAGCACCGGACACGGCACCATGGCATGGACACAGAACCACGGCATGGACATGGCATCCTTGTGGCATGGACATGGCATGGACACGGCACCATGGCACAGACACTGCACCATGGCATGGACACAGCACGGACACAGCACCACCACAGCATAAACACAAGGTGGACACAGCACCACAGCATGGACACGACAAGGACATGGCACTACAGCACGGACACGGCACGGACACGGCCCCTGCACCCTCCTGTCGGCATCTGCGGCACCATCGTGGGTTTATTAAAAATTTAAAACACAAATTACGACATTCACCAGGGAAGAATTGCTTTCCTACCAATTACAGCTAATAGGGCAAAATTAATGTACCAATTAATATGGCTGCTTCTAAAACTCACTCTAATATGTTAAATACTGCTCCTGCCTCTTTAAATACTGCAAAACAAAGTGATGAGCAGGGTGGGAGCTAATAAAGTTTTGCCTCTCTGTACTTAAGCTACTTGGCATCACTGACTTAAGGCGCAGGAAAAAGAAGATTATTTAACATTTTAAGGTTTGTAAGACCCATAAATCATTTCATACATGCCATATTTGTTGAAAAGGATAGAATACATTCAATTTTACAGTATATTAAACTTCATCTAATTTGAACGTAAGAACAGACCAGCAAAATAAATGACCAATTTCTGAAGCAGAAATTACCATTTGGCTGCTGCCATTATGAAGCTGCTGGTATTTTATCATGTTCTTAACATAATATTGCTTGTCTATTGATGCATAGTTATAGTGCTAGTCCAAATTGGAAGGCGGCGAAAGAGGACAGTGCAGAGGTTTTTTTTAATAGGCATCATTTGTCAGATGTTATTTCAGAGGTCTTTGCACTGATGATAATATGCAGATTAAAGCAGAAGTAAATAGGAAAAGAAAAAAAGAAAAGGAGGACGGAAGGCAGGAAGGGGACGGGGACCGTGCAGGCTCCATCTGGGGCACAGAGGAGGATGGAGAGCAGGCACAGGGACACGGGGACACCGGGACGGGGGAGCCGGGGACCCAACAACATGAGGATAGGGACGAGGGACATGGGGACAGGGGCTGTGTGGATGGGGGATGCATGGACCTCCAGCAACCACCAGACCCTGCCAGCAGGACACTGCCATGGGGCAGGCATTGCTGTGGGGCAGGACATTGCTCCAAGCAGGGCATTGCTGTGGAGCAGTGAATTGTTGTGGGGCAGATTTTGCCATGGCACAGGGCATTGCTCCGAGCAGGACATTGCTGTGGGGCAGGACATTGCTCTGGGACAGGACACTGCTCTGCAGCAGGGCTTTGCTGCAGGACAGATCTTTGCTGTGGGACAGGGCATTGCTGTGGGACAGGACATTGCTCCAAGCAGGACACTGCCATGGGGCAGGCATTGCTGTGGGGCAGGACATTGCTCCAAGCAGGGCATTGCTGTGGAGCAGTGAATTGTTGTGGGGCAGATTTTGCCACGGCACAGGGCATTGCTCCGAGCAGGACATTGCTGTGGGGCAGGACATTGCTCTGAGACAGGACACTGCTCTGCAGCAGGGCTTTGCTGCAGGACAGATCTTTGCTGTGGGACAGGGCATTGCTGTGGGACAGGACATTGCTCCAAGCAGGACACTGCTGTGGGGCAGGCTTTGCTATGGGGTAGGCTTTGCCATGGGGCAAGGACAGGCCCAGCTGCACATGCGGGCAGCAGCCGGGACCCCCGGGGCCTCTGATGCAACACTCGGTCGCTCCGGTGCTGGGGCTGCCCCTGCTCCGTGGCGGCAGATCGCACCGGGATATATTGTGCTAGAACACGGATCCAATTACTTCCCAAGCTCCGGCACGCCGGCGCGACATCACGCTGCACTGCCAGAGTTTGCCAGCACGCTCCTACTTTTATTTCTCCTGTTAAATATGGTCTTCGTCGCGCTTCATTGATCTCTGAGCATATTCTGCTGTTTACAACTTTGATAATCTTTGTGTAATCTTCAGGGGTAATTGAATTCCAACAAACAGAGCTGAATTTTAAGCATCACACATATTTAAGTGCACTGCAAAGCCATGATATGAAAGTCAAACCTGGAGGAAGGAGCCGTGCTGAGGCCTCCTGCAAACAGGAGGTGGAGCAGGGCAGAACCAGCGCTGGCTGGAGGCGCAGCCCCGAGCTCAACGCCAGGCAGAAAACACCGTTCCATTTAGTGGTGTTTGCATATGAAAATGTGAAAAACTGCTGCGGTTTTGCAGTCCCAGGAAATCTGCAGCAGGAATGCTGCAGGGTCTTACATTCTATGCAAAGATTGGATTTAGTCAGGAGCTATCCATCTTTGCTTAAATATCTAGGGAATTGCCCTTGTATGGATAAATCATTGTTTTCATGGGTATATTTTTTGAATTAGATGAGGGGAAATGTTCCTGTTGAATTTCGATGCAGAAGTTGCTTTGCAGAGCCTGGGGCATGCACAGCACTCCCGTGACCGCGGCTCTTGCTCATCATGTGCCGAGCGCAGCGCTGAGCGAGACCCTGGTGCGGGCCTGGCCCGGCCGAGCCGGCTCCGAGCCGGACACAGGCACCTCATCCCACCGCCCGAGCCCGGCACTGGCCCTGGAGCCCCTTCCAGTGGCCGCACTGACCCGCCCATGTCCGGCTGCAGGACACCAGACCTCACCGCACATTCCAGGTGCAACAGCGCTGGGAGCGGGCGCCGCCGTCCCGTGGGAGCGGAGCAGGGGCAGAGCTGCCATGGCCACAGCCCTCCGCCCGTGCGGCAAGTCCTGGATTCAAGCGCAGAATCGTAATGAGCCTTGACGCCGAGTTCCATAGAAAGTCAAGCTAATCAGTGACCGAACCAGTAATTGATTCTTCTGCTAGTTCAATACTTAATGCTACATGTTAAGCAATAGGATTTTACAATTTGCAAGCACTTCACTTACAGAGAGTTAAGCCATAAAAATCCATTCGGAGCCCGAACCGGGAAGGCAGCCTTGCTGCCTAGCAAGTACATGGGCTGGTAACGTGGCTGGGCACCTGCATCGATCCCGGGCTTTTCGGAACCCGTCTGCGAGGAGAGCAGAGCCTCCCCAGCGGCTGCGGGAGCAGTGGCCGGTGCAGCCCAGGGGGCACAGGGGTCCCACGGGAGCCGCAGGGAGAGGGGACCTTGGCTACAAATCAGTTATAAAAAAATCCGCTTTTTACACAAGGTTATTTGGTGTTAAAACTTCCTGAAATATTTGCTTCTTTTGATGCAATGCAGAATTTGGAGTAAGGTTACGGCAATGGAATTGTGGAGGACAAAGCAGTCCAACTGCCTCCACCGCAGGCTCCCCCAGTTCCTACATCTCTCCCAGAGAACAGCACCCCCTGCTCTGGCTGCTTCCCTGGGTGCGGAAAGGAGAAACGCCTGCTCCAAGCAGGGCCTCTGCTCGCTCCCCGGGCTGCCTTTCCCGGGCTTTTCCGGGAGCGATGCCAGGTGGGAGCCCAGGGCAGGTCTGGGCCCTCCCACTGCACGGGCTCTCCCGTCACCCTCTGGCACAGGGATGCTGCGGATCCGGGCACCTGGATCACAGAGCAGCTCCCACAGGGAGGAATCCCAGCGCTTTCTGCCACGCTCAGGACAGCGCCAGCAGCCGCGAAGCATCTGATCTTCGAGGAGACTGATAGGGAGAGGATGCTGGTGTCATTATCAAGTTAATTAGAAAAACTCAAATGGAGCTTTAAACATTTTTATAATACATTGGGGCCTTTTTGGCAGGATTATTGCATCTTTTGGGTTTCCATTTCCCATTAAAGCGCTCTCAGTAGTGTGCATATAAAAGCCATGTGATCTTGGTTTCTCACTGATTTTTTTTTCTCTTTTTAAAGACATCTTTTTGGGGCTAAGATTTATTAAATATTGTAATCAGTTAAATTCTGGCAGCTTAAACATTTTCTTTAATAGCCTTGTTAAATGTGGATTAGATTTAAAATCCCTGCCTCTGAACTCTCGAGCAGCAGTATTTATACGCAATGCTAAAAAAATTAAAAGCTTTACAACGTGGTAATTACTCCTGTGCTGTAGGAGGAGAGAAGCTGATTTTCTGAGTTATTCCAGGGTAAGTTTTCCAGGCGCATCCTTCTCGAGAAGCCTCCACACACACACACATGTTACCCCAGGGACGGGCTGGCTCCAGCCTGGAATGCCGGTGGCTCTGAGGTCTGGTCCATCAGCAGGGGCACCGCGGGCAGCCTCCCTGCCTGCATCCCATTATCCCTGCATCCCTCCCTGCCTGGAGACCGGCATCCCAGCCGGCGGCACAGGGCTGCCGGCCGCCTCTGTGGGCGCCGTGTGTTGGATGTGCGGGTGGACGATGGTGCCGCCGGGAGCCCCAGCTGGGATGTAATGAAGCTTCTTGCCATGGAGCATGAGCTGCATTTCCTGGAGCGTTCCCTGTCTCCTGAGGACAGTGTGGGAATAGAGGAGAGCTGCAGAGGGATGTGAACAGCCCCAGGGGCTGCGGAATTCTCAAATAAGGAGCTGGAGAAACATGTTAAAAAGGAAAGGAATAAATAATAAATGGTCTGGAAGAGACACTCTGGGAGCTGCTCTTGTCCTTCCTGTAGGGGAGAAAGAGAAGACAAGACACTGAAGCAAAAGGCAGAGTAATAGGGTGACAAATGGAAACCTCCTCCACACGAGAGGCGCAGGCAGTGGGCAGGGCATGAGCAGCGGGCATGGCACAGGTGGCTGGCACAGCATGGATATGTGGCACAGCATGGATGCATGGCACAGCATGGGTATGTGTCACAGCATGGACTGATGGTATAATGAGGGCAGCGGGCACAGTGCGGGTCCCCAGGTTGAGTTCCCATCCGGCTCTGTCTCCGTCAGCTCCCCAGGACCAGGGCGGCAGCAGCGGGTGGACACAGAGGCGCTGCTGGAGGAAGGAGCTCCAAGACGTTTCTCCCATGTCAGCCCCACGCTGGCAATGTGGGAGGAGGAGCCCCTCCAGGGCTGCACCAGAGCCGGGGATTTTCCACTGTTAGCCTTCACCACCCAGCACAGCGTGGCTGGGGGGCGGCAGCCCCGTCTGCATGCAGCGGGAAGCCGGGGTGAGTTACCGAGCGAGGCGCAGGCTGAGCCGGCCCCGCTGCCTCCTCCAGCTAGGCGGCTGTGCCACAGGGCGCAGGGATATCAGGCACTGAAATGCAAACATGGTGATGCTGGGAGCTGCACTGAGGTGCTTCTTTATACTGCACCACTACTGTAAAACATGTTTTCGGAGATAAGCTCCTGGCACTGTCCTTGTCGTGCTTAAAAATGGCTTAGCAAAGCAAATACTAGGCCTAACTGGGGCAGAGCAGCAGTGCTGGCTGTGCCCAGCCGTGTCCTGACGAGTCCCAAGCCCATTGCTGGACACAGCTCTGCCCATGGCACAGGGTTGTGTCCCTACAAACACCTTCGACGACGGGCCTGCTGCCGGACACGGTAGCTGCCGGAGCCGCCGGAGCCACCGGAGCTGCTGGAGTTGCCAGAGCCGCCCTGGCTGCACGACCTGCTGCCCAGAGCCCCCTTCCTACCACGTGCGCCACTGTGAGCCCTGCGAGGGGTGCGATAATAACAAGCCCTTAATGGGAGCTGGGCTGAGTGCCACTGCGTGGCAAAGCTGTAAATTAATGGCCATTTCATTTAGTGTCATTTATCTGTAACAAGATGCTGATTTTTCCCCCTGGGATAATGAAATTGGTCTGTGTGAACCAGGAATCCTCATGCGGTAAGAGGCTGGAGGGAGAGGCTGGATTAATGTCACAGACACAGCAGGTTCCCGCAGCTCCCCACTGCCTCCGTCGGCATCATGGGGCGACGGTAGCTGCGCCCGGTGCCCCATCGGCCAGGTCCAGGGATCCCCTCCTGCACATCCTTGGCTGCTTCCGTCTCTGCCCACAGAAAAACAGGTTTTAAGGCAAACCTGCCCATCCCGAAGATCCGGAATCCTCCACCGAGGCTCAGCCCCAAGGCAGGAGCAGCCGTGGGGAGACCCCATTGCTCCCGGCTCGTGAAACAAAACCCGCCCTGCAAATTAAGCACAGAAACTTTCCCTCGTGCCGCGCAGTCCTAGAAATCCCAAGGCTGCCAGTGAGGACATTAATTTTAACTTGTGAGAGAGTGTGAGATCAAAACAACTAATGTCTGGAAATAAAAATTAAAAAATAAAAGCCTCTCATAATTAAACAGCCTTTAAATGGAAAACAAATTACATAGCGTGCTGAGAATGAGAATGAGCCTCCTCATCCCTCAGCAGAGAGAGCAGGAGAGAAACGGATCCAAGAGCAGCCTCTCCTTGCACCTGCCAGCGTTTTGCTGCCACAGATACTCCTCACTGCACCTGCCCCGGTCTTTTGTACCTGCTAACGGCCTCCTGACTGCTCACTGCAGACACCCCCAAGGCCATAACCGGGGGTTGGGGGCCACCAGGCCAGCGGTGATGGGAGGCTCTGGGCCATGAAGGCTCCAGGTGTTGGAGGCTCCGGGCAGCGGAGACTCCGGAGCCGCCGGGAAGCTGGGTCCTGCGGAGGGACAGACCCGCAGCGCTGCTGCTGTCACTGTCCCGGGATGATTAACACCCTGTGCCAGGCCTGTGCACGCGCTGCTGTGCTGCAGGCAGCTAAACCTCTCCTTCCCTCGGGAACAGGACCCAGCCTTGGCATTTTGCAATAAAGTGTGAAACCCGGAGGCTCCTCGCTCCGCACAAGGTGCTCGGCACGTACGGGTTTCTGCTGAGCTGTTTACCACGGGGCGCAGCAGCACCAGAGCCTGCCAGGAACAGCACCAGCTCCCACACGGGGCCACCGTCTGTCCTTCCATCCATCCCCACCATCCATCCCGCTGTGCTCTGCAGTGGCCGGAGGGACAGGAAGAGTCAGGCAGAGAGGGCAGAGCCAGCAGCGCTGGCAGCGGTAGGAGCAGGACTGGGATGGGGCGCAGGGCGCAGGGCACAGGACGGCGCGAGGCGGCGCCGCGGGCTCCCGCGGGCTCACGCAACTGCAGCTCAGAGCCGCGCTGGAGCAGGGCCAGCTCTGCAATAGCTTCTGTTTGGATTGGCAGGTTGGTCTAGCACTTTCTCGGCTGACTGATAAAGCACTAGACAGGGGATTAGTTCTCTCGGAGGCGAAGGAAAGAGGCAGTTTGGGTTGTTTACAGCCTGCAGGGGCAGAGTCAAAGCTGCAGGAGTTGAACACGTGCGGTGTACACGGAGACGTAGCGCAGAGCAAGTCACGAGCAGCACAACCCGGGGAGGCAAAAGGACAAGAGAAATCACCTCTTTTGGGGGCATATAATGCAACACAGGCAGAAAACGCCCCCCAAATTAACCCCTGCCTGGTCTGCCTCTAGCCTGGACCGCCTGGCACAGCCTCCGGGTCGGTGTCCGATCTGGCACGTCATCGAGGACCCGCGTGGCGGCAACCCCCATCCGACCTTGGCCACAATGAGTAGCAGCTTTGCCCCAACTGGGTTTTGCTGGATTTTTATAGCTTTTAAATCTAATTGCTGAGATAGAGTTATAAAATTATATTTTTAACCATGCAATTTAGATGGAGTAACCGGTCGTCTATTCCTGTGATTATCCCTGATTATTAAATGAACAGCTGCCTCCAAATATGTTTGCAACAAACTAATTCAATGAGCGCATGTGCCTGAATATTCATGCACCTCCAATCGCGGCACAGACCTTAAGACATTTTCACTGTGGCTTTAAAAGTTAATTCATCTTGACAATCTAAACAAATACACTTCCAGCGGCTCTGGTTGGCGCTTCGGCCGCTCACATCACGTTTGGCAGCAGGCAAGGGCCGGTGCTGCCGCCTGCCCACGATGGACGAGAGCCGTGGGTGCCGGCTCCCGACGCGGCCACCCGCTCCGACCTGTGCTCGATCTGACACTCTGGCTCTTCTCTGGTTACCGCTGAATCCTGCGGCCACCTCGGGCAGCTGGGAATAGCTGGGAATGTGCCGGGGCGGCAGGGCTGCTTGGGCGCTGTGAATCCATCCCCACGGATGGCTCCCAGCTGGAGCCGTGTTCCGGACAGGCAGCCTGGAGCGTCCGCTCCCGCGGCAGCCGCGGTCCTGCCGGCACCACCATGGCTGATGGACCAGGAGCGCTGCCATGCACGGCCGTGGGGCCAGGAAATGGCTGCGTCTCTAACAAGAAGCCATGGATTAGAAAAGTCTAGTTAAAAATTCCTGCAGGAGAAGCAGAGTTTCCCAAGCGTATCAGAGTTAATATTTATAAAGGGGATTGTTGCCTGGTCTCAATTATCTGAAAAGCTCGGTACGACCGATGCATCGAGCAGCACAGAGCACCAGCACACCGGGGCAGCCGCTCCCCGTGAGCGTTAGCAGGACGCAATCAGATCCGCAGCACGTGCAGCCCATTGATTTCCAACAGGTCTGCAGTGTAAACAAGGCATTGATTCCTGGCGCCTTTTATTTCTGAGCAGGCAGCAGGAGTGCGCGGTGCAGGGGCTGCCGTGAGAGCGGCCCTCGCAGCAGCCCTGAACAACCACGGCCCCAGCGAGGGCCCGGACCAGCCCGGCTGCGGTGCAGCGGGTTCCTGCTGCCTCCTAGATGCTTCCAGCCATGCCCTCATTTGCGCAGAGGGGCAGGGGTCTCTCCAGCAGCTCCATCGCGCGGAGCCGAGAGTGGAGCCTGCAGCGGGGCCGAGCGCTGGGGCTGCTGCCCGGCCGAAGGCATCAGTGAGTGCAGGAGCCCGGAGCGCCCCCAGCTGCGGCGCCGCCTCCGGGTGGCTCCTGGGGAGCCCAGGCAGCGCAGCCCTGGGGCCGAGCGGCGCTGCTGGGATGCAGCGGCACCGCGGAGGACTTGGCTGGGCCCGGAGCGCGGTCAGGCGCGCGGTGCTGTCCCAGGGCGCGCAGCGCCGTCCCGACACCGCCTGTGCCGCGGGTCTGCAGTGCTGCCGGGCCCACGCGGCACCCGCCCTGGCACTGTCCCCGTGCGGGCGCGAGCACCAAACACCAACACGGGAGGTGGAGCTGCCGCTCGCATGCGTGGGCACTGGGACTGTGGAATCTGGTTAAAACGATCCTTTTAAAGTGGATTAAAGCTCATTATGAAAGCAACCACGAACATCTGCAATTGCTCAGCAAAGACTTTCCCAGCTCTCTCAGAAATTGCCCTGTTCCCATCATAATTCCGGCATAACTCTCTCTATTGACAAACTATTTCGAGCTCGCCGACAGTCATATTTCATATTGCTCTGATGGAGTTCAACTGTGAATCACAAGCTGGCTTTCCTGCATAAGTATTAATTGCACGTGTGTGTCCAGTGCTAACCCTTATTGCCGTGTAATTTGCACGGCGTAATTAACCATGTAGAGCCCATAACACATTGCCACTGCAAGAGTTGCATCCAGTTAATCTAATTGACTAATAACATGTTTTCATTTAGCAGCACGTACTGTATTTCCAGTGATTGAATTAATGTCACGTTAACGGCTGCTTTTTGCAACAACATTTGGCATAAATTGCATTAAAAATTGATGTTCCTACAAATGTATTTTGAATACAGCTCAGCATGTGGCCTGGGAAAACATTCCTGCTGTTTATTAAATCAGCTCAGTCTGCAAGTGCACTTGAGGAGCAGCAGTGCTGGGGTGGGATGTTAGTGGGAGCGCGGTTGGACGCAGCGGGAGCAGCATTGGGAGCAGCGGGAGCAGGGCTGGGAGCTGCGGGCACCAGGGCTGTCACTTCACATTGGGCTACAGGGAACTCCAGGGCAGGAGCCTCCCGTGCTGTGGATCCTGTGGGATGGGTGCGAGCGGGAGCTCAGCCCTTGCTCCGCTCAGCTCTTCCTCAGCTCCATCCAAGTCGGCAGCAGGAGCGCGAGGACCCGGGGAAGGGGCTGAGCGGGCAGTGCTTCTCTTGAGCATCTTTCCGAGCTCACTGCCTCCACTGTAGCTTCATGGCACGCCACTAGGACCCACTCTACATGCTTCATATTTTCCAGTTTTTAGGTACAAACAAGCTGTGCCCTGTGTCTCCCCAGCAACGCTCAGCTCTGTCCGTAGGAAAGAGCCCGACAAGCCATCCTGCCAGGTGTTCACCTCTGCAGATCCCCGGCAAAGGCAGCGCTCCAGGGCTGCGTTTGTGAGGAGCGCCCCTCCACACCTCATTATGGCCCGATTACGAACAATTTGCAAGCAATTAAACTGGAACATCTGCGTGCAGTTAGCTGCTCATGCTAAGCACTTCCACACGGCCCTGCCCGGGAAGGCGGCTGTGAGCCCGAGCAACCCGTCGGCGGCAGCGGGACGCGCGCAGGTGCCCGGCGTGGGGCTGGTGGCACCGTCACCATCAGCCGCTCACGGTCCGGGGTCCGCCGGGCTGGGGCCGCCGTGCCCGGCACCGAGCTCCGCTGGGGTGATGCGGATCTCGCACCCGTGCTGCCCAGGGGCCCCGTGATAGCCGTGAATGGAGCAAGTGCCGCAGAACCGCGGATGGAATCGCCTCTCAGACAGACGCGTTTGCTCCCTGCGCTGCTCGCAGCCCCTCATGGGGTCCCGGCGGCCGGAACCGACACGCGGGGGGCTCTGTGGATCCCTGTGTCCAGGCATAGCCGAACGCTGCCTCCACAGGGCCCTGCGCCGCCGTCGGAGCCAGTCCTGGGGCGTCCCGGGGTGGATCAGCAGCTCTCCAGCACAAGTGAGATGGGAAGCAAAGTCAAGGCAAGGTGCCCTGCTCACCCCCTTGCTGCTGGACTCGGCATCCCAACGGAAACTTCTGGGAAACTGCAGCACACCCAGGAAAGGCTTAAACCATGGCACCACAGAGCAATTAAAAGCCATGTTCATAACAGCGTCATTAGTCCCGATTCTCACCCTCTTTACATAGGAGAGGCAGGTAATAATTGCTCCCAATTAAATCACACTTCTCCAAGGTGCATTAACCACTTTTATCCATCTGATTAATTGGACCCATCTTTATTGCATGGCGCAGGTTACACGGCTCCAGAGGGAAGGCAGTTAATACGAAGGGTTGCTGTTGAGCGCCGGGTGCAGCAGCAGCCTGCTCCCAGCACGCGCCCTGCATGCACCTGCAGCAAGCGCTGCAGGCACCGAGCAGCACCAGCTGCGCGTGGCCACGACCGCCCCGCAGCAGCCGTGCTCCAGGGCCGCCCATCCCGCGGCTCAGGACACATCCGCTCCGCAAGGCCCACGGAGGGCAGCGAGCACTGCTGGCAACGAGCAGGGTGCAGCCGCGTCCCCATGGTCACTCCGCACACCGGGACCTCCTGCCCTCCGTGGGAAGCGGGACAGAGCCCGGGTGGTCTCCCCTGCGCCACCTCCAGAGCAGAGGGCCAAGGCTCCCGGTTTATCACCTCCACATCCACATGTCAGCCGGGAAACACTATCAGGGAGCTTTGCGGGATTGCGAATATGAATTGCTTTGACCTCACTTAGTCTGATACGGTGGAGTATTAAATCTCTATTTTTCAAGCATTAAGCCTGTGTAATAGAAGGATGCTGCGAGCAATTTGCAATAAGATGAAGGGATATTACTGTCCTGGGAGACAGACAATCCAACCACATCCACAAATTGATAACAGAGATGGTGGCTTAGGTTCAGCCTCACTTATTAATTAAGGGCCGTTTCCTGCGGAGGCCGCAGCAGCCATGTGGGCAGCAGCGCCTGCTCCGGCCACCAGCCCTTCCGTCCCTGGCCAGCCTCGGAGCTCCCGCGGGAACCTCGCACAGACGGAACTCATTCCTCCGGCAGAGGAGGAATCCCTCGAGTCGGGCTCCCTCGAGTCGGACGCACCAAGCGCCTGGCGCTGCCGTCTCCAGCCGCTAAAGAGCAGCCACCAGGTCCTCAGCCCTTCCCAGCAGCCGCTCCTGCCTCGCAAGCCAAGGAACCCCAATGCAGGCTCCATTGCTCCTTGGCTCTCCGCTGCATCCAGGGCAGCCAGTGCCATCCTGGGATGGGTGTCCCCTGGGACGGGACCACAGTGGGAAGGAAGGAGGTGGCCAGGATGGTAGGGGGAGGGTGGCCGCGCGGATGCGGGACCCCAAGGAGCATCTCGGCAAGTGCTCCAGACTGGAGCTCCACGCAGTGCGTCGGGAGCCTCTGCCGCCCGTGCCCCGCACATCCGCAGCAGTATCCCGGCGCCTGTGGATCGCCGCGTTCCGGCAGCCTCTGCAGCGCCGCTCTGCCTGATCCGGGGTGAGGAATTTCTCTTTATACCGAGCTGTCTATTCAAGTCATAAAAATAGGCTTTTTTTTTCCTTCTGTAAGTGCAACACTTTTCATATTTTTACTTCCTGCTGTCTAGATAGTATTTCACTTTTTTTCATTTCTAGTGCTCGCTCTCAGTTATTTAATGTGAATTTCTAGGGCATGGTGCCCTTAGCAGACATCAGAGCAATATAACACAAGAAATCAGATATATACTGTTCCAGGGGAAGGCAGGAACAAAAAGACAAACTAGGCTCTTAATACATATGGTGTTTTTGATTCATGGAATATAGAAAATTGTATTTGATTATATCTGTAATGTATCCTCGTAACTTTAGATTAGGGTTATGCTGATGGCCCGACTAATGGACAGTTTATTGCAGGAATAGATTTCATCCTATCATATTTTTTTTCCTGGTATCAATTACTTTGAATGTTTAAATGTTTCATTTCTCGGGCTGTTTATTGCACAATTTTCTTTACTAACCCCTCTGCACACACGATGCCGCGGCCTCCTGGGCGGCTGTGCGGGCTGGGCCGATGTCGGCATTTGCAGCCCTGCCCATGTCAGCTCCCGAGCAGCCGCTCCTGGGCCATGGGGAGGAGGAGCAGCAGTGACATTAAAGGGCTGTTTGGTTGGCCCGGCTGGAAGGAGGGCAGCGTGCAGGGAGCCACAGCCCGGGCTGCAGCGGAGCCGCCGGCGCCAGCGGGCTGGGCACCAGCGGGATCTCACCTGCAGACGGGCCCAGGCCGTGCCAGGGATCCCACATGGCGCGAAACCCTCGCGGAGAGGCCCCCATGAGAAGCCCCCAGCGCCTTCGTGAGGCTGAAGATGCAGCCGTGACCTCACGTCCCGCGGAGCCCCGCGTGGCACCTGCCCTGCAAGCGCTGGACACCGCTCCGGAGCGACTCCAGGGCCATGGGACAGGGAGCCACAGTGCGGCCGCCGCGTGTCCCTGCCGCAGCGAGAGCAGCAATGGATCCACTTCGTTTTTTCATTAAAATGCAAATTAATTTAATAAAAAGTAGAATTGTAAATTAATGAAGCACTTTAAAGTTCTCCATAATGCAAGGCTAACACTTACTCTGCAGAATTTCCTCCAGTTAACATGGGCACTCACCCCACGGCACGGACAGGTTGAACCAGCCCTGGGATGGAGGTACCGCAATGGGAACGCCGGCTCCTCCAGGCACTCCAGCGGCCAGGGCCAGGGTCAGGGGCTGCTGCCCCTGCAGGCTGCCCCCCGGTGCCATCTCCTGCCCTGTGCTGTGACCCCTGCTCCATCACAGCTGGGAGACTGGGACCCCATCACAGCTGAGGGGCCGTGGCCCCTGCTCAGCCGTAGCTCGCGGGTGGTTCCGGGATGCGGCGCTGAGACCAGCCAGGCACCAGCTGCATCTCACCAAGTTCGTCTGCAGAGCGTGGCCACTGTCCCAGCATGGAGCTCCCAACCACATGCAGATCATGCATCCCTGTTTCCCTTTCTTCCTGGCACAAAAGGCCAGATCCAGGTGCCGGCTGCAGGCTGCAAGCCCAGGGCGCTGCGTTGAGGAAGCGCCTTGTTGAGGCAAACGCTGCCCCGGGGGCAAATCTGCTGCACGGAAGCAAAGATGGCCTGAAATGCAAGGTGCAAGGCTGGCTCGCCACACTGTGCCTTTCCAACCTGCATTTCTATGGAAACACTGCAGAAGATTCACCCTTTGGGAATGCCACCTCACAGCAAGGTAGAGCCAGGGTGCCATGCGGGGAAACAGGGACCAGGGTGAGCTGCAGTTCCTGTGGGATGGAGGCCCTGGGGCACAGGGCCCACCGAGCTCTTTCCTTCTGCCTCTACACTAAGTGGAGAGAAAAGGTGCGCAGCCCCACATCACCCGTGCAGCCCCGCATTGTGCAAGCAGCCCCACACTGCACAGCCAGCCCTGCATTGCACAGTCAGCCCCACACTGCACAGCCAGCCCTGTGTCGCACAGCCTTGCGTCACTGCCCCCACAGCCCCCACTGCAGCTCGGGGCCCTGCAGGGCTGCTCCTCCTCTGGCTGCGCTGCAGGGCCCACGTCAGCTTCTCGCCCATGTTGATCCCTGCCACGCTCGTTTATTGCCATGTACACACCACTGCGGGAACGTTATCCCTTAAATAAAGCTCAACCACCCTATTATTGTAATGTCAGCGCCGGAGCGCGCAGATAAGCCCTGCAGACAATTTATAATTACAGAGAAGTGGCTCTCGTGCATGGCGCCGAGGGGCTGTCGGGAGAGGATTTAGGTCCCTCGCAGCGGCAGTGGTGACAGGTCTTTTTGCTTCTATTTCATCTCGAGAGCTGCACGCCGCCCCACTCGCTGCGTGGTTGCAGGTGAGGAGCAGTGATCACCAACAACACCTCTTTGCGTGTTGACTTTGCCCGGCGGAGCCGTGGTGACGGACGCAGGGACGGGAATGCTCTCCCTATCCCCTGGAGCACTGGGAGGGAGCTGCTGCTTAATTCAAAGGCTGAAATCCATAAAAAAATAAGGTGAAACCCATCATTAAATTTCTCTTAGCAGCTCTGTGCATAATTCATCCAAACACCATCAAATATAAATGGCCTCGTGTCAGGAGGAGCAGCACAGGCGCTGCAGACCAGCCTCCTCCACGGAATGGAGACTGAGCAGCCTCCTCCCGCCCGCAGCCGGGCACGCAGGACCGTCCGCTTGCCACATGTGCCACACGGAGAGCCACAGGATGGGGCCCGCTGGGTGCCGGGGTGGCCAGTGCCCATGCGGCTGTATCAGGAGCCCCAGGGCGCTGCATCCGCACCAGGACACAGGGGAGCGGCTGCTCTCAGAGCCTGATCAATATTTACAAGCAGCAGCAAAATGGGTCGTAAAGGAGGAGTGTTAACAATTCCAGGCTAATGGAGAGGCCGGGCGGCTGCAGCTGGGTGGGATGCAGCTGCGCTCCCCGGTGCGTCCGGCTCCGTGCCCTGCGGCACACGCGGCCCCCATGCCGCCGGCCCTGCAGAGCCTCCCAGCCTGCCGGCACTGCCCTGGCAGCACGGACACAGCCCTGCTGGGCCACGCTGGGCCCACAAGTAGGACCGTTGGTAGCCAGGACGCTGCCGCGCGAGGCGGCTGCAGGAGTAGTGCCCAGAACTGCCCAGCCGAGGAAGAGGATGGGAGGATTCTCCAGGCAGGTAGAAGACGCCACAATTCCCTGGATTTCGACTCATAACAACATGAAACCACCCTTGTACAGCTGGCATTGGACTCAAGAGACGAGCAGAGCCCTTGCTGAGGGTGATGCCAAAACAGGCGCCCTGTCCCGCTGCGGCAGCGGGGTCCGTGGCCGGAGCGTCGCCCCACAAGTGGCACCCGCTGCCTGGGCACCTCTGCTGCCCACGGCGTCCCGGCCACCGCGCTGCCCCCCGGCCACCTGCACAGCTTGGCATAGATCAACCCGTCACTGCTCCCTGCTCCAGGCTGAGCATGGATAAGGATTAGGAGCTGGACGGCCTCGGTTTCACAAGCACCACTGTTGTACCAGCAAACAACTCATGCTCTGCAGCACACACACGTGTTAACCTGCAGCGGTTTGGCAAACTTTCCAGAAACTTGTTGCAAGGCTTCTTCTTTCATTATTTGAAAAACACGAAGCTATTTAATAAATCACAGCAAGTTGTTTTGCAAAAGTATCCTTTGAACCATTAGATATTGTTGTGAACGCCAATTTTTCTTCCCACCTTATGGCAGGATAAAGATACCCCACTCAATTTTCATCAAAAGCACATGAAAGCAATCAAGGCTCCTGTAGTTTCTATGGAAATAGGGGATGCAAATTGGGATTGCGTGGTGCCTTTTTTTCTTGAATTTATCCATAAAAATGCAAATACTCTTCAACAGATACTAAAATATTTGTCTTGTTCTATGGAAGGCAAAACACATAGATGTGACTTGTCCACTGTTCTCCTGGCAGAAATGCACCAGCCCATGCAGGAGGAGCCTCCTGAGCGGAATGGTCCCCGCCGGAGCACGGGAAGGGGCGGCGCTGACCCCGCAGGCTGAGCTGGCTCTTTGAAGGGCGCCCCTCGCCTGCCCCCTGCTCCCAAGCATCCCTGCTGCAGCCAGTGAGGCGGAGGAGCAGCGTGGGCTCTCGCACACAGGAGAGCCAAGAGGAGGAACGCTGCAACGATGGCGTCCCTGGTGCAAATGCGCTGCTCTTCTCCAGGCATTTTGGACACGAACACGTAGCGGAAGGAGGGATCCTGTTCCCGGCTGAGGTCTCATCCTGCTGCTGTCCGAGGTCTCATCCTGCCTGCGGCAGGGACTGCGCAGATCCCTGCGGCAGCACGTTGGCTGCTTCCTTCCTGGACTGAGGGTACAGAAGAGCTGGTGATTGCAGGGACGTTTGGACTCCTTCCCGGTGCTCTCCTGCTTTTCCTGCTTTTCCGGGGCGTGGAACTCTGGGAACCCCCGCCCTGCGTCTGTGTCTGGCCAGGCCCGCGCCAAGCGCTCCCTGCACGGGGCACCTTGCATGGCCAGGGCTGCTTGGGACCTGTGCTCAGAACCGATGACAACCCTGGGACTCGGCAGTGCCACGGCAGGAGCGAGCTAGGGGACGCTGCAGCTCTGCGGCCACAAACCTGCAGTTAATTAATTGCGCTGTCACTGCATCCACCTGAGAACAGCAGCTAGATCAGAGGCCTGAGCAGAGATCAAAATGATTAGCAGAGCACTTTACCGAGAGCTGAAAGTGCCAATTAGATGCAGCAAGGAAGCGTCCGGACGAGCAGCCCCGGACGTGGAAAGCTGCTTGACAGAAAGGAGTCAGGAGAGTGGCGCTGCCCCGGGCGGGAGCGGGGCCCGCACGGTGTGGCCACGGCTTTGCCAACCACTCAGTGGCTCCGCAGCACACGCTGGCTGCTCTGCATGCACTTGCCGTCCTTCCTTAGGAGGCAGACAGCACAGAGCTTCATCTTCATCGGCCCTGTTTGTCACGTTGTTTAATTTCTCTTTTTAATTGACTCAGACGTTGTTTAATTTCTCTGTTTAATTGGCTCGGGCAGAGGGGTGCAGGCAGCGTCGCTCCTGCACCGGCTCCCAAGCACTGCAGGCTCCAGGCGACGGTCCCGCTGGCAGCCGGAGGAGTCGGGGGTTCCCTGCAGATCCACCCCAGCGACAACCAGCAGGCAGCAACAGGCAGAAATAAATAGCAAACACCCTGCAGAGCAGAAGCACCTGCAGAGCCCGCTCCGGCAGCCGCCCCGGCGAGCAGGACGAGCGGGAGACTCCGCTGCTGCCCCGCGCTCGCATCCGCACCGGCCCCTCTGCTGCGTGCTGGGCAGGCCTGCAATAACCAGAGGTGAACAATCATTTACATTTCCTTCTGTGGTGAGCTCCAAGTGTTCGCAGATCTGCAGCACTGCTCGCTGAAAAGATTTTTTAATAGCTTTGACCTTTGTGGGTTCTCTCAAGTCTCCTTTTGTCCAGAAGCACATATTGAAAGGATTGTGGAGAGGACTGCGTGGCAGCACAAACGTCCTGCAGACTGTGAGGAAATTGCAGACCGCTTCCTCGGGCTCTTGAAATACTGTTCCAAAGATGAGAACATCAGCCCCAGCCAGTGCAGACACATAACAGTTTATGGCCAGAACAGCAAATAATTGCTGGTCAGAAGGCAATATAAATATTTGTTATTGCAGATGCCTTATGAATAAATAACTTGAAATGGCAAAATTAATCAAACAACACATGTGACAAGAAAGGGTTTAATCAGCTCTGCCTGCACCATGGTAGCCAGTGCAGAGTGAACTCCCGGAATGCATGAAAATCTACAGAATTTATGGGAAGAAATATTGCTTCACCCTGGGACATCCAGGCAGAGAGAGAAGTGATCAGATCGTAAATCACGGGGCTCAAACTCCAGCCCAGCTACATTAGGAGGGTCTCGGGCACGAGACAGGACGGGGCAGAGCGCAAGCAGTCGTCGCGGGGACACGGCCCCATGCCCAGAGCCCTCCCGCAGCCGCCGTAGGCCCCGCGGGCGCCACGTCCCGCTCGGCTCTGCCGGCGGCCGTCGCTCAGGAAAGCAGTCGGCACAGCAGCTCATCTGTATTCCACACAGCTCCGGAGCGTGGAGGAGAAAACAGCCCCTGAGCAGAGGAGCCTGCGGAGCAGGAGGCAGCTCCGCGCAGGCAGCCCTGGCCTCGGCGCCGTGCGGCGCTCGCTGCTCCGGCGCTCAGCCGCGCTCACAGCACCAATACCCTCCGCTCTGGGATGCGCATGTGCTACCTGTGCCCAAGGGCGAAACTGCTAAGGAGCGGCACCTTTGGGTGACTCCCTCCCTTCCTCGTTGCACCCTGGCTCAGAGCAATCCATAGGGATCCTCCAACGGCTCAGGTACCGCTACTCGGATGCTCTTGCTGCCTGCTCCTGAGGGACGTGGGGCCCCGTGCTGCCCCGGGTGCAGGAACCGCAGCGCGTCCCGCCTGCGTGCACGAGGCCTGGCGAGCCCGGTGTCACCTCCGCCCTGCGGGACACCAAGCCCGAAGCCCCGGGGACGCCGTGGAGGTGGGTGCCATGCACGGGGCGCGCACAAGCTGGGCGCCACCGTGTCCTCGCTGCGGTTGCTGGGACACGTCCTGCTCGGCACGTGGAAGAATGTTCCAGGTTGTTGTATTTTCTACTCAGTCAACCTTTTATTTAAATGACATTTGGCTGCAGTGCTAAAAGTATGGTATTGAAAATCAATAAGTGGAAAGCGTTTGAAAGCCAATCTAAATCAAATATTACAATGTGGGGGAGTTAATCATCTGAAATTAACCTTATAACTGCTCAAATCACTCTAATCCATAAAGCAAATCAATACCGGCATATCAAACCCTGCTCCAAGCTACTCTCTGCTCCAGCTGACCATGCAAATGGAAAATAATGGCCCAGGGATGCTTATTGCTCCCTATTACATGTTAACACGCCGCACGGGGCCACCGTGCCAGCAAAGGGTTCCCCAGGGAGCCTTTGCTCCAGGCAGGAATGCTGCTCCATGGGAGCCGCAGGCACAGCGGGAGCTGGGCCGCTCTGCACCATTCTCATGGAGCCAGGAGCCACACGCCTCCAGCAGGCTGTTTATGGGGGAGAATGGGTGGTCCCTGGGTGGAAAACAGCTGCTGCAGCCCCAGCACCTGGCGCCCACCTGGATTCAGCTGGGCCTGGGTCCCTGCCACTGCTCTGCACTGCTCTGCACCACTCCATGTGCACTGCTCCACACGCACTGCGCCACAGCAGCAGGGTGACAATTCCAGCCTGGGAGGAACCCATGCAGGGACCCAGCCCCGAGCCCAGGCTGGCTGGGCTCCCTGGCCCTCCTCCCGGTGCCGGCAGCCCTGCGGCCGCCCTCCCTGGCTGTGTTTCCAAGTGGCCACCAGCGCTGCCTGGCAGGGCGGCTCCGCACTGTGACAGTGATAAGTGCGTTGATAGCAGAGAGAAATCTATAAATAACAACAGCTTCTCTCAAAAACCTCATTTTAAAATAATGAAGACATTTCTTAAAGTGACAAGTGTCTCAAGTGGTGACAGGCAAAGCGGGGAGGGGGCGTTCCCCAGCCTCGCAACAGAAGCGAGGAGCTGGCGCGGGCAGCAGGCGCGCGCGGCCACGCTCCCACGAGGACTCCCATGGCCCCATCCCGCTGCCAGCCGCCTCCTCTGGCTCGGACAGGGCTGCGGGAACAGGCAGCACCCCAGCCCCCCCTGTGCCAGGGAGCGGCACCACCCAGCCAGGCCACATCACCCCAAGCCCCACCACGGAGGTGTCCCCAGCACGGGGACACCCCCCTGGAAGCGGCAGTGTCTCCCTCACGCCTGCCCCCGGCGCCCACCCGCATCCGCGTCCCAGCTCCACCATCCGCCTGGCCAGGCTGCCTGAACCTGCTGCCAAACGACCCAAAGCAGCCAAAAACAGGTGATTTTTGAGGCTTTAGCCATGTGTAAATCAAGATACAAATGATGCACTGCACAGGAGGAGGGGAGAACTGCTCCTGAGCTGGGTACAGCAGCCTGGGTACAAGGCGGGAGTGATGCTGGCAGCAGAGGTTGTCCCGGCACGGACCGGAGCGGCCCTGGGACACTGGAAATGCTTGACGAGTTTCCTGCAGTACAGGTGCCCTGGGCTCCCAGCACAGGTCCTGCTCAGTCCTCCCCTGCCCTCCCCAAGAGTACACCCAGAGTGCCAAGAATGGCCCATGGATGCACTTGAAGATCAGAGGGTTTTGAATACCCAGTGGCTTTCTCAGTGCTTGAGGGTCTCTTAATTCCTTTAGTTGGCAAAAAGCACCATCATTTCTGGAGCCATCACAGGGATGCACATCCGACATCACCTCTGCCACATCCTGTGCCCGAGGTTCCTCGAGCTGTGAGAGGACCCGGGGCCAGGACGTGCTGTGGTGAGCGAACCAGCAGCTGGGGCCTCCTGCACGCTGCTGAGGGTGCCCGCAGCCAGGGGACCCCGGCATCGCTTCCCTGGAGGCATTTACCTGTCTGCGGACAGAGATACAAGCAGAGCCAGGTCCTGGTGCTGAGATGCTCCATGCTGAACAGGTGACTCATGTTTTTGTTGTGCCGCAGCTCCCCCAGCGCGAAGCTGCCTGCAAGATTCACACGAGCTTCCAGAGCGCCGCGCTGAAGCAGGGCACTGTCAAAACAGCACATATTTCCGCAGCTGCCACCAGGAGCAGTTGTTATTGTATTTTCTCTACTAGAGACAAGTGGGCTCCAGCGCAGCCTGCGGCTGTGCCAGGGCAGGGGTCTGCAGCAGAAAAGCCCGCGTGTTTTGCTGCACAGGTCCTGGCGCTGCAGCCAGCCCAAGCAGGTGCCACTGCTCAACCACCAGCACTGTGGCCCTGCTCCCGCATGGAGCTGTTTGCTCCACGTGGCCACGAGCCGTCTGTGCTGATGTCCTTGGGACCAGAGCCGCAGCAGCGGCGGGTGCTGGGACGGGCGGCACAGGGACCGGAGGCAGCAGTGCTGGGAACAGGGAGCACGCACCGGCAGCCGCTCTGCACCCTGCATGCACATGCAGACACGCATGCACATGCACATACATGCAGGCATGCACATGCACAGGCATGAACACACACACGTGCACAGACACACGTACACACATGCTCTTTAGCAGAGCAAAATGTCAAGCAATTGAGTAACCATAGCACTCAGTTTCAGTCCAGCCAGGGAACAGACGGAGTTTGATCAATATTTTCCACAACGGCCACTTCCATGTGATAAATGCACTTATGGATAAGAGGAACAGATTAACCTGCTGGTGCAGATGGCAGCTAGTGCCTGAGAAGAAAAGACAGCTCAATTCAGCGGGGAAGGAGGAGAGGCCCAAGCCCAGGCCCTGCGAGCCAAGCACGCGAGGCAGCACCAATGCAAGTCAGACCCACCCAGGCCACCCATGCAGGGGGGAGCTGAGTGGGTCTGCGTGTCCGTGTCACCCACATGCCTGGGAAAGCACCAGGAAAAGAGACTGTCACACAGGAATCAGGAGCAGCCAAACCAGGACATAATATATATACTTGGGTCAGCTGATGGATGAAGACACCAGAGGAATTGTGCTGCAGCAGAGAGCATGTGGGAAGATAAAAGGCACCTCAAAAAGCACTTCCCCAGCATCAATCCTTCCCCTTGTGACAACTTGTTTGGAGTCAGGGCAATTTGGCAGTCAGTTGGAGCAGAGATTACATCTGAGATTCCTCACCCAGAGGCTAATGATGAGAAATCCCATCGGATGCAAATGGCAGCGAGCAGAGAGTGCAAGGGTGGAAGGTGCCCGGGCGCACAGCCCCAGGCAAACCCTGGTGAAGGGAAGGTGAGAGCCGCTGCAAGGGGATGGGGAGGTGCCCCCGAGCCCCCGCTCTGGGCGGGCTGCCCGCCCTGCAGCCTGCGGAGGGGACGGCAGCCGTCCCAAGCAGCACGGGACGGAAAGCCGAAGAAAAAGATCAAAAACCACAGGGGCATAAAGACATCGCCTTTTTCTTTCTGGACAGGTATCTCCCTCCACTAAGGCTATTTTTACTCTTCTCCTAGCTGCAAACACCAGTTGAAATAGGCTCTTATTTCACTGCTCGGTAATCCATCATGAACTTAAATTTGTCTGTGTGAGACAGTAACCTTGTGCTGTATCAGCCTCGGCTTCCAGAGCGCAGCCCAAAGCATTTGGTGTTAGACAGCGGTCCACGAGCTCCTCAGAAGCTCTCCCAAACCCTGACCCCCTTCTCTGCCGTTCCAGCTCATGAGGCTTCATGTCCTGGTCACCCTCGTCCTGCCAGGACGGTCCCGGGCAGCACGTCCTGTTTTTGTGCGCAAGGTGTAAGCAGAGCCGTGTGCCAGACGTGGCACAGGGGGCTGCACAGCTGCGATCCATGAATCCGCCTGCTACCGGTGCAGGGCAGGCCCGGTGCTCCTAGAAGGGAAAACACGCAGCGTTGTGCTGTCCGCCTGGAATGGCAGCGGCCTTGGGACAGTGACACAGGAAAAAAAGGCAACGGTGACTGGGAAAGAAGATGGGACCAGCAGTATTGACCAAAGATGATGAAAGACTGGCCATGTTCTGGCTTCCTGCTGGGACAAATACACGCTGTGTAATTTTGCTGGAAATTCATTAATTTTTCCACATATTCCTAGTAAGCTAATTTATCAAATACCAACTGCATAAGCAGTTCAAGCAAAAATGGTGAAGGTAGATTAAACATTGATGCAAGTATATATTGATTTGAACGTTCCTATGCCTTTGCTTGTGATACATCAATAAAATTAAATAATATCTTAATAAAATGTCTTGGTAATTATGTCCTTTCCCTCGGGTAAGTGTGCCCTCCAGCAAGGTAATTAAACCCAGAATTAGTTAACCCTGCAGTGGCTGCGTGCCCAAGCCCCGTGCTGTGCTTGCAGCCCCTGCGCAGCCGCTCCTCCGTGGCCTGGCCGGAGGACCCGTCCCGTTCATACCAGGTGAACGCGACACCGAACCCGGCGATGGGGGCACCCACAGCCCCGAGGCAGGGGAAGTCTCTCCACGCCCCTCGGCACTGGGACTACGGGAAGCCTTGGAACACCACCAGAAACCCCTCTCTCCGCGAGGGGCCAGAGCCGGCGCGCGAGTCCACCATTAAGAGCCCCGCCACCAAAGTCCCCTGTCACCTCTCATCTGGCGGCGAGGAAGAGCAGCGCTCTGGCTGACGACGACACTGACAACATGACCTTTCGGGAGCCGCACAGTCATCCATTCGCTGCGGCTCTGCCGTGTCGCGCTGTCAGCTTGTCACCAGCACTTGCCACTCACATAACCTATTAGTTGTCCAATTTGTCTTTCTGTCATGGACCTTGATACTCAGTCCAGTGCCTCTCTGCATGGCTAATACTCTTGTTAGTTAATAAAAACAAGGCCCGGGGGTGTTGGGTGCGCAGTCGGCAGCAACATGTCAGTGCAGACAGATGTAACATGAGGGACGTGGAGCTGTGGCCCTATCTGGTCCTCGGCCATCCTGCGGGGCCCGAGCGCAGCGCGCAGAGCTGTGCACACACCGGGCGGCAATGCAGCCCCTTTCCCAGGTCACCATAGCTGCTCCGTCCCTTCCGTGTCTTCAAAACAGGACTGTCGCTTTGCAAGCGCGTGCAGACCACTCCACAAGAGCGCTTCTCCGCACACAGGTGCTCAGCAAATTGCAGCCTCGGGTCACTGCCAGTGCGGGAGCGGCGCTCGCAGCCCTGCCGGGCCCTGCACGGACAGCGACGCCTTGTGCATAGGAGAGCACCGAGGAGCTTGGGGCTGCAGTCACCCGCTCCATGACTGTGCTTGGCCCCGCACGTTCTGCGCATCCCCGACCCCATCCCTGTCACGCACCTCTGCTTCCCCACTGCAGAGCAGAGCCCTTGAGTCTCCAAATACATCGGGTGTCTGCCTTGAGAGGTGACATGACCTGATACTGCTCTTCTGTGGATGCGTTCACGTGAAGGCCACACTGAGCTTCACGGCCAGGAATTAGCAAAGAACATCCTGGCACCAGCAGCTAATGAGACAAGGGAGACAGGTAAAAAGCTGTTCCTGAAAATTTGGATCAATCCTGAATTCACAGCAAAGTCTTTCGATATTGTTAGCGTTGGGACTAAAACAATCTGATAAACCACAGTGCAGCTTTGCACAGCTAGCAAACAGGATTGGCAACTTGGACACAACTACATGAGACTTGTAGGACAGTGGAGAGCCTGGACCTTCTGCTTACTTAATTTTTCACCAAAATCCTTGTTAACGTTGTGTGCTCTACTTTGTCATGCATTTAAACACCATAGTTAAAACCCACTATGACATTTTACACCTGACTTCACCAGCACTAGATTATCAGCTGTTGGGCTGAAAGTGCATTTTCTACAACTTGCTTTTCTCTGAACTTGCATTAAAGGGCCCAGGAAACCCACTGGGACTGAGAAGGCTCAAGACACAAGCAATGTAACCTTACAGCTCTTGGCATGCTAGTACAGACCATTAGCTGCTGATGTCCTTCTGAAGATCAAGAGTACTTCAAAGCCTCCTTAAATTCCTTCCTAAGCTCCAGGGGCCTGGAACATTTGCACGGTTTGTGCCGGCTGACCTTGATTCATAAGGCAACACTCAGACTCGGAAGCTGCATTCTCCTGAAAGCTGTTTAAACATCTCCCTCTGCCACAGAATAATCAGCAGGCCCTAGCTGCACAAACTTGCACGAAGCTGCATTTTCAATAGTCTGCTGCATAGCAAAAGCAAAGCCTTGAGGTTTTATCTGTAACGCTGTAACCTGCAATACCCTGTGAGATGCACAAAGACATGCTGCTACCTGCGGCAAGAGTCAAGAACTGTAACAGTGAATGTGAATTCCTGTTGCATACAGGTGAGCCAGGCAGCTGTGAACGACCCAGACATGCTTGTCCTTCCACATTTTAAACACAATATCCACTTGGTAGCCCCCTGATCCAGAGAGCAGGAGACTTTCCCTTGTATCCAGCTCCAACCACCCTTCTTGCAGGGGATCCTCCTGCTGCCAAAGGAGCCATGGGCTGGCTCTGCAGCTCCAGGTCCTAACAATGCCCGGGGGTGGCAGCAGGAGCTGGGCTGCCAGCAGGGTGACGCCGGTGCAGGGTGACACTGGTACACCCAGCAATCGTGCAGCAGGGCAGTGCGGAAATGAAAAGGGACAGGAGAGAGAGGACAGAGCCCTGCCCAGCTGCAGGAAGAGGCACCGGTGCCGCTACCCTGGCATGGGAGGCTGCCCGGCTGGCAGGGCAGCTGCACAGCCAGGGCGGCAGCTCCTCGCACCGGCTCCCCACGTGCCTGAAAAGCATCGGACATACGGTCTGATTTCTGGGGAGCAGCATTAGCTGATTTTCATATATTCCAGTCAGTGCTTTGGAATTGGGAATTGCTGATGGCTCCTCTGTTGCTGTTTACTGTCCTAGAATTAGTAGAAAAATAAATCAAATAATGGGCAATTTTAGTGGCTCACGATATGTGGTCCCGGTGTGTCTGCATTTCCGAGGCTCGGAGGAGCATCATTCACCAGCAAGGTAAAGAGCTAATCTGCAGCGGTACATTGGGAAGGACATTCCCAGCACGGCGAGCTGGGACCGCTCTCTCCGCTGTGAATCTCTTCATTTACTGGAGTGGCAGCGAGGATAATTCGTTCCATTGTTTTTAAATGAATGAAGCAGCCGTTGCACAAATAGGACAGTCCAAAATCACAGAAGCAAAACCCAGAACAGTAACAAAAGACCAGACGTCCTGAGCCCTGGAAGTGCCATAACAGCATCCTGTTTTGAAGATGGAAAAATAGCACAAAAAGCAATGAGTTTTCCTGCCCTGGCAGCTCCTGCCAGTTACAGGTTCATAGCAGGGCATCGATCTAACAGGAGTTTGTTTAGTGTCAGCTGTGCCGGTGCTATATAGGAAATTGATTTCTTCTCCAGCACTTTCCCCTCCAACGGAGGCTGCCTCTCGCTACGGGGACGGGAGGTGTTGATCAGCTTAACAAACTGCCAATGGGATTATGCAGAATCAGTTCAATCGGTTTTCAGCAGCTGTGCGAAATGGCATTTGCAGGAATGCAGGGCTGAGCGGCACCTAAGCGAAAAGGCGAGATCTCAGCCCCAGAGCCTTATGTTAAAGCAGGAGAACCACAGACCTGAGCATCTTCAATGTGTCTGTGCTGGGGAAATCCATCTTGTGTACAAGGCACCACAAGACCGGCCACCTCCTGGGACCAGGAGGCTGCTGCACCTTGCCTGGAGCCGGGATCCGCAGGAAGAGCTCAGGTCCTACACCCGGTACACCCTGGGGAAGGGGAATAGCTCACCCAACTTCATTAAAAACACACACACACAAAGCATTAGGTAGTTCAGCCTCACACAGCAGGCATAAAGATAGATGAAGGGAATAAGGCAAGATGGGAACATCAATAAATTACTGCAGCCTCTTATTGGCTACAGGATTCAATAGCTGAAAACGCTTCCTGGTGCCTCGGGCAAGATTTGCAGGAACGCAGAGCCCGTCGTGCTCTGTGATGTGTCACTGTCCCGCAGCAGCCGCTCAGCTGCGTTTCCTCCTCCCCTCCATGCAGGGAGCGCAATCCTGAGCGGCCACAGCTCAGCATCAGAGAAGAGGAATCCCTTGCAGAGTGTGGGCTGCAGGAGCAATGCCTAAATTCTGCTTCTCGCAAGCAGAAATGAAAAGCCCACAAAAACGTGAGTGCAGAGATAGGCAATTCCTCAAGTATCACTCATCACCCTGATGGACAGAGGCATTTTCGGGGGCGAGGAGCCCTCCCTGCTGCCAGTGGAGGGGTCCCTGCTCCCATTGAACGCCAGCGGCCGTGCAGAGCTGTTCCCAGCTCCCACCTCGGCTGCCGGCTGCACTGGGATGCAGATGAGGCTCTGGTCCTCCTTGCTAATGAGATGCATCTAACGAGCCAGAGGGCTCAGCCCCTTGCAGATGATCCCCGGGACACCAGTCAGGCTCATCCTTCACTCTACGAGATGCCCATGGAAATATCGCTTGTGGAAAGGCCGTTTGTGACTGAGCTGGTCCGAGCCCAGCGGGATGTGACAGGCCCATGAGGCGGCCGACAGAGAACAGCACCTGGCGACAGCCTCGCAGCAGCCTGGAGGAAGCCACAGGCCAGTAACAGCAGTTCTGGCTATCCCAGCCCTGGGGAGCACCACGCACCTGCAAGAGCTGATTCACAATGCACTGGACTACCCAGGGCAGCTTCGACTGTGCTGAAAATATTTAATAAACTCTGGGATATGAATCACTATCAAGAACTCTGAGCATTAATTTTAGTCACAGTTGGCCACACTGTATCACCCTATAAACACCTCTCCAGTTTCAATTAACATTTTTCTATCTGCTGTCTCACCGAATATTATATTTAACTAATTTAAGAGGATTGGTAAAGATAGTTTTCACACTTCACAGGAAAGCATAATGAAATAATTATACCTGTACCTACAAAAAGCATGAGGATATTGCATAAAGAGCTTTAAAGTCACCTGAAGCACAAAACTTCTCCAGGAGACCTTCACGTGAGCTTGGCTACCGCGGTCAGCATCCCGACGGCTGCTACCTCCACAGCCCCTGGGAGCGGCTGCGTGTCCCACGGGAGCCCCTGCTCCTCCCTGCTGTCCACTGGCACGAGAGGCGCCGCAGCCCGGCTGGAAACAAGTCCTGTACCCCAGCTGCTCTGCTTGGCAGGTTCAGTCCTCAGGTCCTCCAGATGGTTCACGGCGGAGGCAGAAATCCCTGCGCCTGCCACCCTGCGATGGGGCCAAACTCACCTGCTCCAGCACCAGCTCTGCTCTGGGACTGGAGAGGCCGGGTGACCCCGGCCTCCCTTTGGTGACATTTTGGAGATGTGACAGTGGCACCACCAGCCCTTCCTGGGCTGCGCAGAACATGCTCACGGCTTCTCCAGCAAAAAATGGCTTGCAAAGCATGGATTGTGCTCAGCTCCCAGGACTCCAGGGATTAGGGTGTGAATTCAGATTTGCTGTGAGGGCTGGTTTGGCAACCCAGACTGATAATAGCTAGGAAAAGTCTCATTTCCACAAGAAAACTTTTTTTTTCTTTCCTTTTGGGTCCAGAAGGGATCTCCCTGGAGCAGAAGGCACATGGCAAAGTCCTGTCCAGTCCACGAGGTCATCCAGACAGGAGCTTCAGCGACAATCGCTTCGGCCTCCTGACCCTATCCTCCAAACCCCCTCGCCAGTTTGGGCCCTTCCCTGAGCACACGAGCACCAGAGCTGTCTCTCCCTGAGCCTTCCCAAACACCTCTGAGAAAGGAGCCTTCCCGGGGCTCCGAGGCTCCCGGCAAATCCCGCTGTAATTGCATCCTGCCCTTAGCCCTGCATCGCTGTACAACACGCCAGGCTTCGCTGTGCTAACGCCTTCTGCTGATCTCCTAGGCTTTTTTCTTCTTGTTTCTGATGTTATAACAAACTCCTTAAGAATGAGCATGTTCTTCCCATTACGAACTCGGAGAAAGATCGATTATTGTTTGTCCTTGCCTGTATGTGCAAGTAACCAGCACCAGGTTTTCCAGTATCATAACACCTCAAGGCTGGAAAGAGCCTTAAGAGTCATCAAGATCCTGGCCATAATGTGAATCAGGGCTAAGCGCATGTTTCAGCCATCCCACCTAGCTGTTTGTCCAACCTGTTCTTTAATGATACCCTTATACTTAGAAAGTCTTTCCTAATATCAAATCTAAAATATTAGCAAATTAAGGTGGTCACTTCCCACTTACCCTCGCCGTGGGCACAGAAGAGGGCACACTGTTTGTGCAAGAGCCTTTCTTGCACTGAAAGGTCTTCATGTCCCCCACTCAGTTGTCCCATTTCAGACTCAAGAGATTCAATTCCTTCAGTCTTTGCTTATGAGACAAACTTGCTGTTAAAAATTTCCAATGTTTCAGCAATTTCTTTATTCTTTTCTTAAAGGGAATATATTTTTAATTATTTTTAAAAAGATTTTTGTTCCCTAGCATCACATGCAGAGGAACAACTTTACCCTGTCCTATACACACAGCACTCACGTTAATGCATCCTAACTTGATAATTCTTTGCTTTTTGGCAATGGCATGGCATTACCATACACACATCCTTTTCTGCAAAACTATCACCTTGCCAGATATTCCCTTTATATGTAACTTCTGCTTTTGATTTCTCTTTGCTCAGTCCTGAATGTTCCTTTATTGCATTTCCTCCTGGCAGTTTAGGCCCCTTTTCTAACGCTAACAGCACCCTGGGGAGTGCTGGGGCTCGCACCTATGTGAAACCAGAGAGAGTTGTGAGATTTACAAGCGCAGCAGCTCTGCCTCTACCCACAGCGCCGTTTGGCAGCCACCCCAATTTCCTGCACTAAACCACCCCGTTTCCCAATAAAGCACTTTTTCGATCTTTGCCTTGCATCTCTCCGTGCACAGCAGCCTGCCGAGCGGCGCAGAAGTGGCGTCGTCCTCGCAAGCACACAGCCAAGGGAAACTCTACGGCTGAACCTGGCTGGGGGAGCAGCTCCACGCACTAACAAGAAGATCACGATGTTCATTAACTTCCTGGCTACTGCTTTCCCCCTTTCATCCAAGGCTTTCACCAAGTCTCCCTGTCACGGCTGGGTCAGAAGCGCCCGGAACAGGACGCGCCGGCCCGCGTGGGCTGCGGATGCTCCGTGCCACACAGATCGCCCCAGCTCCGACCACTGCAGGAATCAGTGCGGCCCGCTCCTGCGCCACCGAAGGACAAGGGTGAGCAGAACACTGTCACTGTTCCCTCATTTCTGGCACCACTTCCCCTCACAAAGGGATGGGGGACGCGCCTTGCATGCATCAGCACTGCAGCTATTTTTACCGCACAGAAATTAACCCAGCAGGAATTCAATTCATTAAATTCCATTATTCTGAAGGGGGAATCAAGACACTCAGTTCAGTGCATGACAACCTCAGACCCTGCAGGAAAGTGCAGGAAGGGCTGAGAAGGAAACAACTGGGAGCCAGGCTGGGAAGACAATGGGCACACAGCGGCTCCGAGGCCTGCGAGGAACTATCCAAGCAGAGCCAAGTGGAGCCGAGCTTGCAGCTCCTGCTGAAAACAGTGCCTGGCAGCAGGACTAGCTCCAGACATGTTCAATCATTCCCACCCATTAGTGCCTCAAACAGCTCTTTACCTGCACTGTCTGTTGGCAAGTGCTTCACAGGTGATTTGTGGGCGCAAGCTGCCGGCATCAGTCAGGGCGTGATGGGGACCGAGGGGCAGGTGGAAATCAAGGCCCGGTGCACAGGGCACCCGGGCTGCACCTGCCCAGCCAGGTCTCCAGCCGGCCCTGCCACTGCGCAGGGCGCCTGCGATGCCGCTGCCTGCCCAGCCGGTGTGGGTACCGGGTACCTGGTGAGCGTGGCCGCAGGCCGGTGCCAGGCCCGGACCCCAGCACATGGACAGCACCAGGACAGCTGCACCCTGTGCCAGGGCCTCCCTCCATACGCTCTGGAACCACCTTCCTGCTGCACCCTCCGGCACCTCCTGCTCCGGGGTCCGGCAGGCAGGAACAGGGCAGCGCGATAGCAGCGTGATGGTGACGAAGGGCAGCTCCAGGACCACGATGGAAAACACATCTGGGAGCTACTCTCGCCTCAGCCCTCTTGGAGGGAAGCAGTGCAGCAGAGCAGACAGGTCTGCGAGCCCCATGCACAGGTGCAGCAGCAAGGGTCTGAGTAACGTTTCTGTGCCCCAAACCTCTGGGTTTGGGACGGGGGGTCCTGTGTCCTCACCCCGCTAGCTGCAGTGCTGCAGGTGGAGGCGGTTGCGGCTCCCACAGGCCAGGGTGCCCTTGTGCACTTGGCAGCGAGATTAACGTACCGAGACATGCAGCTTGGAGAGCATCTGCATGCAGAGCGCGCGGGGAGGGAAGCATCTCTCCCTTCGCATTGCAAAGGGGCTGCAGCGCCCGAGCTCCCTGCATACGTGAGCAGCTCGGGGACCCCCACCAGAGCTGCTCCTCCCAGCCAGGTGCCAGCCCGGGCCCAGGCTGCAGCCCTGCCAGCAGCAGAGCTCTGCTTCCTAATTCAGATACTACCAAAACCATAAAAATGCACCTTGGCTCTGCACTGCCGCACGCTAATGTTAATGACTTGCACCTGAGGCACTGGCAGGACAAAGTCATGAGAAGGAGCCACGGACACAGCACATTTTAAGCTCGTTTGACTTTGCTGGTCTCATGACACATTTTGACTTCCCCCCGAGTCCCCACAAACACCCCAGAGAACTGTAAGTCCTTGTGTGCTACTTACCTTCCTCATTCACAACCCTGTATCTTTCCCAGGAGCTTGAACACAGTGTCCCTGCAGGAGGGTCGCCCGATTCTCACCCTCTACTGCTAGACCAGCTTCACTCTTGTCCTTACAGCTGTTCCAGAGCACCAGGTAACCAGCAGAAACTTTATTTAGTCACCTAGGAGACAAGGGCATTCCCCAAATTAATGCCATAAAACATGGTAATCCACAATTAATTAAAAAAGGAATTAGACAAGCCTATTGCTGTCTGGGCTGAGTGTGGAGCTACTGGCCAAGGGCAAAATTGACAGGATGGTGACATGGGATGCCTGTGCCACACACCAACTTGTCCTGCCTCCTTTCCAGCCCTGAAAACACCAAAAGAAACAACTGCAACCGAGCTTTAGCTTTAGATCTTAATACGTAAGAGGCTCTTGTTTATGGACTTGGAATAACTGAGCTACACAGGGCTACAGTGTTTGCGCACTGCACATCTGCTCCCTGAGAGGAACAACTGGAATTGGCAGCGATATTTAGAGAGAGAAAGATTGCCTCTTTCATCCCATTACACCAGCAATAAATCCACCCTTGCTGGGATACTTCCCCCCTTACCCATTTTTGCTGATTACAGCCTGAAGTGCAAGGCTCAGAGGCAAATGGCCGCAGAGACGAGCGGGTCTGCAGAGCCAGCATCCGGCATCATTGCAGCTCCACAACTGCCGCCAGCCCCGAACAGGCGCCAGCGCCGTCCTCCCGCGCTGAGCAGCCACAGCCGGGGAAGATCCATCGCTCTGAGGCCCCAAACAGCTCAGAGCACATCTGTTGAAGAGATAAAATAATATTTTCCTGGCTAGATACCAACGTGTTATTGAATAAAGTTTAAAATCTTCACCCTGAGTCAATTCATCTGTGCAGGTGCCATTGTATTTTCTCATTTTTATTTTGCAGACAAGGAAATGCAGGGTGAGGAGACAAAGCAGCTGCTGGATTTGAATTGCACTTCTATCCCATAGCTCATTGCGGAGGTCAAGGAGAATGTGACAGGTGAAAAATGTATCCTGGAATCAGCAACCTGATGGTTTAAGAAAACACATGTGCATGGAATTGCTACACACAGTGTGGGGAGGAAGGCAGGAGACGCTGGCAGATCGATAGCGCGGAGGGGAGCCAGCCAGGAGGGCAGCGACGGCTCCGCGCTCCTATCAGCAAACTGAAAACACCAGGTTTTAAACCTGCCTTTTAACACCACGGAGGAAATTCAACTCCCTTCCCCCTCGATGGCACCTGCGGGAGAAGGAGTAGGCAGCTCCATGCAGCCCCTTGCGCCACCTCATCAGGTACCCGCCACCGTGGAGCCCTGTCTTTTCTTTGCAAATGGAGCAGGATTTTGCATCTCAAGAATCTGGCACTATAAAAAAAATCAAATCCACCTGTCAACTATCACAGAGATTTGCCAAGTTCAGCAGTTTTAACACTAGTGATCAGGTAAAACGTCCTTCCTTCCAGGGACTGTGGCCCTGCATAGTCCTCAAACTCCCTGCATGGGCAGAAGTTCCTGAACCACTGTGGAAGAAGGACAGCAAGGCTCATTCCCACAAGAACCAGCATGTCAGTAAGATTCAGGATTTAACTACGCAAATATTTTGTTGCTGCTATAAATCAGTGCTCCGTGAGGAGAGGAGATGGGGGATCCAGCACACTGCCCGTCTGCAGTAATTCCTGGGGGGCCGTTGGCCAAGGGCAGCAGGAGGGAGTCCCGGGGAGCGCGTTACATGGAGCGCGTGGTGGCTCCGGATGGAGATGGAGGACCAACACAGAGGGCTCCGGAGCAGTCGGCAGAGCCCGAGGCAGCCGAGCAGGCAGGACTGCGCTGCCCCTGGGGCTCCAGCACCGGCTGGGCGCCCGTCCTGTCGCGCCAAGCGCGAGGCTGCATCTGCCAGCTCTGCCGCCCCCGCGCCCGGTGCTCCTGGGGAGCAGGTGCCCGTCTGTGCCGAGCCTCCCGCCGGGAGCGCTGCCAGCGGCGGCTCCGTCTGTCTCCTGGAGCCGACCGAGTTCCTCCCTGGCAGGGACAGGCGCTGGCGCTGCCGTGGCACAGACGGCTCGCGCTCCTTCACACCTTTCAGCGCCACGATCGGCTCCCGCTGCCAGAGCCTCCTGGTCTCAGGAATAGCAGTCGCTACATCTCGTACTTCTCTCCTCCTGCACAGCCCTCCTGCAGCCTCCGCAGACCCGTGCACCCATACCTTGCTATGGGGAACTGCTGAGGATCTTTGGAGGTGACTTGCCAGCACAGCCTTGACCCACGGCCGGGGGAGCTCTGAGCACACAGGGTGGCCACGTTGCTGTCTGTGGCCATGTCGCTGCTCCAAGGTGTTGCAATCAAGGGGGAGCAAGTCCGAGCGCTTCCCAGCGCTCCGCTGAGTGCTGTGGGGAGCCGGCAGCACGGAGCAGCACAACCCTGCACAGCGGCACATCCCTGCTGCAGCCCATGTGCAGCACGGCAGCCTTGCAGCTCTCTGTCCTGCTGCAGGTTCTTGGGCAGCCTGGGCACTGCTCAGTCCCCCAGTTCATCACCGTGCAGCTACAACAGCTCTCGGCCCACGCTGCAGACAGGCTGCACAGAGGGCAGAGCTCCACACGCTGGGACAGCGCACAGCACTGCTTCCCGAGGCACGAGTGAGCACTGCTCCACCGCTGCATCCAGGCCTTCGCCCTCCCGGGGCAGTCTGGAAGTGTCTCCTTGCACCTCGCCCAAGGCTCTTCTTCCCACCTCCTGTGCAAGCAAGGACAGGACATGATGCATGTTTGCGTGCACACATGTGTGCACACACTGACACTCCTTCATGCCTTTGGCACTGTGTCACCCCCTGTGCTCAGTCTAGATCGCCTTCCTACTGCTGCCAGCCCTTCGCTCCTCTCCTTGGAGCATTTCCATTTGGGAGTGGACACATTGGAGCTGCATTTGGCTTTACTGGTTGTCATGAAGTCCTTGTTGGTGGATAAGCCACTAAAACACCCATTTACAATATTAATTGCACCTTTTAGGTAAGTACACAGGTTTGTGTCTCTGTAGAAAATCTCATGCTAGCAAGGCCCAACTTGTGAGAGTTTTTGCTCTGTCCTTCCTTGAGGACAAGACTCAATGGAGGCTAATGGTATAATATTGCCATTTCTGTTAGATTGCATGCCCTTGTTTTAGTATGGCAACACATTTTTAATAGAGTTTGGAAATATTTTTTTGTGTCTTCACCTCTCCTGCTCCGGGGATGGTTGCTCTCAATTTATTTCTGCTCTTCTTATCTTCTCAACAACTGCATCTCTTGTTCCATGTCCTGCTCATTTTCTGCTTCTTATTGTGATTTTTCTTTAATTTCATCTTGTTCCCACACTTCCCAATCACACATTTCATCACTTCTGCTTCCCTGTTTCCAACAATACACGATTTCTTTATCTTAATTGTATCACCCAGTCATCTGGTTCCAGGATGGCATCTCTTACCTCACAGTGCAGTCCCTTTAATCATTACTGCTCCTGACATGTATAATAATAGCTGAAACAAGCTGTTAGCTTTCACCTCCCAGTTACAGTCGCACTTCTTTTTTTCCCTCCCCCATGTAAGCCCTAATGACAACACATAAACCCAGCCCTGCAGACACCAGCCCTGCCCCACTGCGGGGGGAAGCACTGCAAGAAGGGTCTGTGGATGGGCGCAGACGCAGAGGGACCAGGTGCAGCTGCTGACAGACCCGGCGCGGAGCCCCACACACTGCCCGGCTGGGCGCAGCCGCGGAGGGACCTGGCGCGGAGCCCCGCACGCTGCCCGGCCATGGGCAGAGGTGCCCCAGCCTTGGGGCCGTCGCCTCCTTCGTGCACCCGGCCATGGGCAGAGCTGCCCTGGCCCCGGGGCCGACGCCTCCTTTGTGTACCCGGCCACGGGCAGAGCTGCTCCGGGAGCCACCTTCCCAGGGCAACATGAAGCAGGGGGGCAGAGGCTGGTCCGGCCCGTGCGGCCCCTCAGGCACGGGTTGCCCAGACCCTTCTCTGCAGACATCAGGAGTAACTTACAGACCAGCCGCACCATCCTCAGTGAGACATCTCTGTCAATGCACCAAGGACACTAGCAGAAAAATGTTCCTGCTACGCGGTTTGGAAAATTGGCTGTGCAGCTGCCGCATGCAGCATCTCCAGCCTCTATTCCATACAGCACCCAAAGCCCCTGCATAGTTCTCAGGGATCATTCAAGTTTGGAGCAATGTCAGTGACCAAGATCTATGGAGATCTTGGTCAGTGCTGCAAGCGTCAGCTCCTCCTCAGGCAGCCAGGACGAGGAGACTGGCTTTATCTAACCAGGCTATAGGCAAAGATCTCCCAAGACTTCCTCAACATCCCAGGAGGAGACATTCCATGGGCAGTCTGGCTACCTGCGTCCCCACCACCAGCACATTTGTGGATGAAAACGATGCAGAGCTAAACACCCGGCTCCTGCCTCTCAGAGCCGTGACACCGCAAACACATCTCTGCCTCGGCTCGCGGAGGTTGGACACGTGCGAAGGAAACCACCGACACTGCGAGCAGTTAACGCTGCGGCAGCAGGCTCCGTCCGTCCTGCGGGAAGGTGAGCGAGGTGCTGGCTCCGGGCGGCAGCAGCACGGACACGTCACAGGGTGTCGTGGTGCCAGCCCTGAGCTGCGAAGCACAGCGGGGCTCTGGTCGCAGCAGCAGGGCTGAGCTCGAGCTTGAGTAATACAGCTCAGATACAGAGAGGCTGTAAGGAACGGTTCTGCGGCAGGAAAATCCCACGAAAGAGCAGTTATTCAGTCTGCAGAAGAGCCATTCACATGAGGCACAATATTTTCTGTTTGCCGATTGCTCCATTTGACATGAAGCGAGCCTTGCCAACCCATCACAGCACGACCCCCGGGGCTGCAGACAAGCAAAACCCATCGCTGCACTGGGGAAGGAGATGCAGTCGGGGTGGAATCGCTCCAAGCCCCTTGGCCTCGCTATAGGGTTGGTTTATTTTCTAAAGCAGCTGAACTTTGTAGGGTTCAGAAGTTTAACTTATCACAGCCACAACCTTACAGAAATCGGGCAGGGATGGAGCTTGCAGGAGCCAGCAAACAGCTGGGAGCAGAGCAGGTGCCAAACACTTCCAGAAGCGACAAGTTCATCGTCTGCTCCAGGACCAAGAAGGGTAAATACAGGTGAGGGAAGAGGAAGCTCTTGGCACGTGGCAAGAAGGAAAGCAGATGCCTCGCAGCCAAAGGCGAGTAGCTGGAACAGACGGACGGCACCAACCAGCCCAGATATCTGTGCATTATGGGGAGAGGAGGGTAAACGTGCACAGGTAGGGAAATGAGCTGTGGAAATCTGTTTAACAGCCCTGCAAGTCTCATGCCTGCCAAAGCGCCGGGAGGAACGTGCACAGAGTGAGCAGCTTTGGAGGCGGCTGGTCCCGGGTCTCTGTCTTGGGGTGCTCCCTCCACATGGGCAGCACAGCCCAACTGGCACCGTGCCGAGGCGCTGGGGACAGGGCAGCGGGACAGCTCCGCTCCCAGCAGGGAGCCCGGCACATCGAGGCACCATCAAGGAGCGGGGCACAGCACGGGCAGCGACGAGGTGCAGCAAGGAACCCTCCATCCAAACACCCGCGTAGCAAACCCGGATCTGGCATCCTGCCACATGGGAAAACTGCTGCTTCCACTTGCTGCAGCTCTGCAAAAGCAGCTGACAGGACATGGGCGCTTCAGCAGGCCGGGAAGAGGCAAGAAGCAGCGGGAAGCGTTAGCTCTGAAGTCCCCAGCACTCGGCTCCGAAAGGCACCGAGAGCACAGCATAGCAATAACACCACGCTCATTCCCATACATTAAATGGGCATCCTCGTGTGGTTTAAATCTTGTGCATTCAAGGCAGGTTGATGTATTCAAATATTTCTTCCATGCAAATAAGACTCTATATAATCCATTCTAGGCAGTAATAACTTGACAGCTACTGAAAGCTGGGAGGGACTGCCATGGGCACGAGAAATACAGATAACAGCACTTAAACAGCGAGTGAAACACAGCGCTAGCCAGCGGTGCAACAGAGCGGGGCTCCTGGCGGGCACCCAAAGGAGAGCGAACGGCTCCGCCTGGATCTGGGCCAAGCACCTGGGTCAGCACCAGCGCTTCCAGTTCCTCCCCTCACAACGAGTTGCCAGGGAAGCCAAACACATCCCAGAGCGGAGCCCTCCAGAGGGGCTTCCAAGCCTCCTCACCGAGCGCTGCCTTTGCCACAGCCCCGCGGAGGCGGCCGGGCTGGGAACTCCCACAGGCACCGGGAGGGCCAAGTCTGTCCCGGCACACGTGCAGGACCACACTCAGTCCAGATCCCGGCCATGCTGCTCCCCCGGGCACGCAGCAGCTCCTCTCCACGCCGCCCGAGCGCTGCCCTCCCAGCGCCCCCAACGGCTGCTGTTCGGGAGGCCTCTCTGCCTCCCATCTGCACGGGGTTTTACAGGTAATAGGGCCAGGAGGGAGCTGCTGATCGCCCAGACTGACTGCAGGCTGGACACAGACCGTGAGACTTCCCCAGATTAATTCCATTTTTAACAACCACAAAGTGTTTTTAGAAAGAAAACATTTGATCTTCACTGCAGTACTTGCAGCGAGGAGGAGAGCCTCAGCGCATTGCTCCAGCGTTTAATTACCCTCGCAGGTTCTCATGTGCAGCTTACCTCTAATCTGACCCCATCTGCCTTCAGCCGCATCTACTCAGACCCATGTCTGGTAGCTGGTTTCCTACACAGATCCTCACACACAGGGGTAAACTGTTGCCTCAGCCTATCTCTGATGAGGAAAAAAGGGTCCTTACCTGCAGGCCCTCACTGTCCAGCCTCCTTTCTGGCCCCGCAATCATCTTTATAGCTCTGCCAGCTCCCTTTTCAGCACAGATACAGGACCATGCGCACTGACACAATCCCCACTTCTACCCTCCTTGCTCCTGCATCCCTGATACAAGCCCAGCCTAAACTCCCTCCTTCCTCACTATCAGACCACCACTCCCAGCAAAACTTCTCCTGCCCTTCTCACCACCTGCACAACCTCACTTCTCATTTACATTTATTATTCTCAGCTGTTTTCTCTTTCACTCATTTACATCTTTCTCCTGAAATTCTACCCCCGCAACAACACAGCCCACAGCTGACTTCAGCTCTGTGAAATCAGGCCCTGCAATATACCCAGTGGCTATCCATATATAGCCAGTGGATATCCATACATACCCAGTGTTTATCTATATATATCTGCTGTATATCCACGTACAGGAGATTTCCAGAGGCTGCAGGGCCCCAGTCCAGCACCTGACACCAAGGGCCTTGTGCTGCCCAACAAGGACGAGTTGTTGCTAGAACAATCAATTTTTAAACCTCTCCCGCCTGTTCCCTTGGCCCTGCAGTCACTATAGTAACAGCACGGGGGGTTCCTCTCCGCAAGCACTGCAGCTGCGCGGGCAGCACCCCGAGCACGGGGCAGAGCGCAGGGCCCCAGCGTCGCGGGGCACCGGCTGCCACCAGGACCGGGACCGGCCCCCCTGTGCCCTGGAGGGGCCGCATGGCCCACAGCGCCCGGCCTGAGCAGCACAGCTGGCGGCGTCCTGGGCTGCTGCCTCGCTTGGCACGGATAGTACCCAAAACAGCCCTGGCACCCCGGGGAGCGTGTGCACCCCCTCCAGGAGCCGGCACCCCGGGGGAACGCGCGCACCCCCTCCAGGAGCCGGCACCCCAGGGAGCGTGTGCATCCCCTCCAGGAGCTGGCAGCCCGGGAAGTGTGTGCATCCTTTCCAGGAGCCGGCAGCCTGGGAAGCACATGCATCCCTTCCAGGAGCCAGCATCCCAGGAAGCGTGTGCATCCCCTCCAGGAGCTGGCATTCCAGAGAACACACGCATCCCCAGGCTGTTGCAGGCAGGCAGAGGCTGGGTCAGGGCCCGTCCTCCTGAGCTGTTCTCCTCCAGTGCATGGCCACAGGGAGCCCATGCGTGTCGCAAGGCAAGAAAGAAGAGTACACCATGGTTATCGTGCCCATTGAGCTGAATTAAGGGATTAAGCAATTGATACCAGAATCAGAACCATGAAGAGCAGAGCAGCGAAGTGCAGTCAGCCTCTGACACTGGTGGTTCCCAGCAGGTGCTCCTGGCTCTCCTTTCCCCCATCATCCCCTTCCAGAGGGGACACAGACACAAGCCGTGGGTGCTGACCCTGTCCCTGGGAGCTGCCGGCTACCGGGAGCCCTGGACAGGGCGCAGCCTCCCCAGTTCCTTTCCCTGCAGCAGGAAATCCCTCTCCCGGAGTGCAGGGACACGTGTCACGCTGCAGCTTGAATTACCAGACATGCCTATAAAGGTAACAATGTCCTCAGGCCTTGGCGGGGGGGGGGGGGGGGGGGGAGGTTTACTTTGTTTCTCTCTTTACCTCCATTCTACTCAGTAAAAATGCAGATGAAGTGCAGTCATTAACTTGACTCTTTCTGTAACGCGGATGATGTGTGCTCTCCCCACCCGCCCACCTCCCGGATTTAGGAGGTGGAGAGGGAAGGAGCGGAGTGCGTTGGCTGAACTGCAACCTTAATTGGACTCATCCCCAGACAAGAGACACTGTGAATTTTTCAAAATCAGGCATTATCAGTTATTCAATCATTCTGCTAATCGCATGACTTCCAGAAGACCTCCAGCTCTGTGTAAGAGTACATATGAAGTACCAATTATTGACAGGCTTGTCATCAGAGGATTAATATCTAAGCCCATTTCCCTTCCGAAACGCAAGTGGAACAAGCACGGCTCCCCTGAGCGATATTACCTCTATATTCAAGTACTCTTGGAGATGCTTCATCGCACCAGATTCCAAAACTGCATTTTATAAATCCTGTACTATTAGACACATTTATCCTGCAAACAACTTTATGGCGTAATTTGCAGTTTTTCCCTGGCATTACCAAGATGTATAAAACCGACATACATCACAGGTCAGCACACGTGACATTCGGCTCTGTGGGCCGAATCTCTGTCTCTCTCTGGCTTTGCAATTGTAGCAGTGCAGCTCGTGTTGAAAGGAGAAGATGGGTATGACCAATCCTGCTACCACAGGGCTCACATGGAGCAGCTAAATCAGCTCTAATCCAGAAGTCTGTTCCCCAGCAAGTCCTGTCCCACGCTCCCTTCCTTGGGCGGCACCGCAGGGCGCCCAGCTTGCCCAGCATGAGTCCAAGGGGACCCTTGCAGGGCCCGGGCGCTGCCAGTACCACCGTCTGGGCCGGCAGGGCCCCTGCTGGGTCGGGCCAGGCTGGCCTGGCCTGCTGCTTTCACCGCCAGCGCGGGGAGCACCCAGCGCCGCTGCCGCCCCGCACGAGGGCTCGGGAGCCTCGCACCGGTAGCAGGGGCACAGAGAGTTAATTAAAATGCACTGAGCAAGTGCTGGGTTTTATTGTGCGACACGAAGGGGGCCAGCTCCGCTCTCCCACAGACACATCTGCATAATCCAGGCTGGGCTCCCGCGGCTGCACTGCGCTGTGCACGCTGCTGCCACTGATATTGTTTTCATCTATTTTATTGAAAAAACACTACCCAAGGTTTAGACTGCATAACAAGCCCTGCTGCTCCGTAATGTCTCGCTTTCTTCCTGCGGATGCATCTAACTGGAAGCTCCCAGGTAGTAAGTGACCATCCCGCAGCCAGCCATGCCCACATTCCTGTGGCCTCAGCAGGACTCTGGAAGCTCCCAAGAGGCAGCAGGGGAGCAGGAGGGAAGCAGACCTGCCTGGTGGGCTGGGGCTGCGGAGCTAGCACTGTGCTTGGTGCAGGATCGCAGCCGGTGTGCTCGAGCGCAAACCTCCCAGCCCGCAACCGCACACATGTGCCCAGCAACGGGCACCGATTTCTGCAGGGGAAGGAGCTGCAAATGAGTCCCAAGTGAGACAGATGCAGGACAGGTCTCAGCAGCAGACGACTGCGTCCTGCTCAGCGCAGCCGGGAGCTGGAGCCAGGGGCAGGGCTGGAGATTGGGTGCAGCCCAAGGTGCCGCTGCCAGAGCCACGGTCGGACGGCTCCCGCTCAGCAGGATGGAGGCTGCATGGGGGGAAGCAGACAGTGCCACCCCATTAATCATGATAAAGACCAAGCTCAAAGAAAGCCTGGCTTGCAGAGTAGTAATTAATGAGCTCTTTAACTCAGGCTGTAGCACCCAAACTACTCCATTAGACAGCAGTGCAGTGGGAAGGGCCCCGCCGTGCATGCTGGGCGCTGCAGGGAGCTTGGAGCTCACGGCTTTCCCTGCCACGTCGCGGGTGCAGCGGCAGCGCCGCGGCCCCAGCCCCGGCCCCACAGCGCTGCTCACACGAGCCCGCAGAGAAGACCCTGGAGCGGCTGCTCGCAGCCTGGCCCAACAGCGCAGCCTGCCCAGCACCAGCACCGGCACCGCCCAGCCTGGAGCACAGGCCGCTCTTTCTTCCTGCTCCGAGCACTCCCAGACATCACAGACAGACCCCCGGGGAACGCAGGGCTGCCCAGCGAGATCTCTGTGTCAGGCCACAATTCCCCTGCGCCGGCTCCATGTTCATGGAGCACGTGGGTTCATGCAGCACATGGGCTCACAGAGCACGTGGGCTTGTGCAGCACGTGGGCTCGTGGAGTACATGGGTTTGTGGAGCAGGTGGGTTCGCGGTGCATGTGGGCTCGTGCCGCCTCCATGGACATCCACGCACCACAGCCCGGCTGCTGCAGGGCCAGGGTGCTCCGGACACAGTCCCGGCCGCCACCAGTGCTCCCGCTGCCCTGCGCTTCCTCAGGAAAACACCAACAAAAATATCTCCGGTTCCCTGATTAAAACTCTGCTAGTCTCTGCTGCCATGCAGTGAGGTTACTGTGTGCACCAACCAACGTTTGTCTGACACATTTTTCTCAAAGACTGCACGTCTTTTCTTTTCCAGAAATGCCAGTCATAAATGTCACATGTTAGAGCCCAAGCTTGCTGCTGTGAGCAGGGAAATGTATGCCATGTAATAAATTCTTTTGTGGGAAATAACCCTGGTGACTAGAGGAATTTATGAATTTATTACTCTTTGTAGGAGCCTTTTCTCCTATGACTTAAGGAGAGATCTATCATGCTGCAGGAGACCTTGCTGCTTCTCCGCTTGCAAACCTTCATGGGCTTTATGTCACATTCCTGCCCTAGGGATTCGCTCCATGCGATTGCTCATTACAAACACGGGAGCTTGGCCCTCGGAGCAGAGCGGAGCACCGGGAGCTGGCCCAGGCGTGCGGTCACCGTCCCTGGGCGCTCCGCAGTGCTCTGCAGGGCACCATGGGCTCCCTGGGGCCCCTCGCTCCTGCCGACAGCTCAGGGAAGCTCAGGGGAAGCCGACGTGCTGCAACATGGCGCCGCGCTGCCTGCTCACCAAGCCTGCTCCAACGCGCTGCCAATGCGGCCCTCCCAACACCAACCTTCTGCCTCGAGCACTTCTGCGATTTGCATGGCACAGCATCAATTATTTGGGCATGGCTTTGCATATAATGGCCTGCAACAGATTGTAAAGTTTCTCCATTAGTGAGATAATTATAAATACTGAATACAAAATAACGGCGTGAGCAAGGGGGAATGGAGCCATCTGGGCCGGGGAGGTTTCGGCCAGCAGGGAAGGGAGCGAGGGCAGGGCACTCTCCGGGCTCAATCCTCCAAGCACGTGCTCTCCGGGCCTCAAGGTGCCTCTGGGAACAGGAAATCCACTGTGTAGGAAACAGAGTCTAAGAATTAAAAAAATAAATAAATAAAAATAAAAGTGAGAAGTGATAGAAATTATTTTGCCAAGAAGGAAGTTCAAACTTTGCTTCCATGTGATCATTGTTTGTTCCAGGCTAGCGGATCACTTGGTTTGTTTAATGATTCAAAGCAGAATATTTTCAAAAATCTTTGAAAGCTTTCACAAACAGACTCCCATCCAGCCAAAACCCAGCTGGCAACATTCCCGCCTGCGAGGAAAGATTTATTTATCATGTCTCAGTAATGAACGCCTGCTTTTATATTGTTGAAAAGCGAAGTAAGCGAAGTGAGTGGCCACTTGAAGCTACAGCCACCACCGCAAAACAGGGGGCGACTGCCCCGAAGGATCCCTGAAATCTCCTCCCTTGCCATCCGCTCCAGATGCTGGGCCCATGGGCTGCTGCTCCCAGCGCACCTGACCTGCTCCATCCACTCTGGCCCCGCTGCTGCCCATCACGTGCACCCACTGCCCGTCCTGTGCATCCACTGTCTGTCCTGCCGTGCACCCACTGTCCATCCTGCCGTGCGCCAGCGGGAGCGGCTGCTGCCCGGGGCCGCTGCTGCCGAGCAGGCACCCGGGGGCACGGTGACACTTGCAGCTACACGCTTTATTTCTTGTGTTTTTCAATCCATTCATAAAAAATGCATGTGGGATGAAAGGTTTCACACAGTAAACAGAACTGGGACATAGGGCTTCAAATGCCAGACTGCACAAACACCCCCGACGCCGAGTAGCTGCAGCTGCGTGCGCTGCTTCCCCAGCAGCCGCACAGCCCGTGGGGGCTCCGCGGCTACCGGTGCCTCCCCAGCACGAGCCCCGTCCGCCCAGCGCCCCCGGCGGGGCAGGACATGGGGGTGGTGGCCGTGGCCTCAGTCTGGCAGTGCCGGGTGCATCCAGGCGCATCCTCCCGCTTGCTCCATGGCGGCCACCACAGTCTTGCCCGAGTGCCGGGGCCCGCAGGGCCCCCTGAGAACGGCCCAAACGCCGGTGCGAGCGGCAGCCCCCGCCACCATCAGGCTGCTCTCCAGGGCATGGAGGCAGGGGCACTGGCTGACAGGAACCCACAGGTCTCCTAACGGGAAATTAACGGTCTCCTAACACAGCATCAGGGTTTATTTTTCTCCTCCTTTTAAAAACCAGCCTAGTAGGAACATCAAAGCAATCCATGAGCCTGGTCATTCCCATAACATATTATTATAAATGAAAAACAAGCCTGTAGACGAGTCAGATGGAGAACCATCTTCCGGAGGCATCCTACTGAGCTCAGCAAAGGAGAAAAGGCTGACACAACATCTTTAAACATTTTTAATTGCCCTGTCAAACTGACAATTATAGAACTAATTATTGGGAAGACAATACCAGATACACTGAATAGTGCATCACCAGTGCTTTTATGTAATTATGCAATTTAAAGAATTGAAGGCTACAGTAATGGACATTATCTAGTTAATTAGGGACTCCCTTTATGCTAATAACACCATTTATTTTCAACTTGCTGTATTTGTTTTTTTTTCTGTAAAACCAGGCGTATTTCCACAGATGGTGGAGGATTCTTTGCAGTAGATAATTTTGGTTATTTATAGCACCCAGATTTTTTGTAGGGCAGATGATGAACTCCGACTGGCTTCTCTTCCATTCCCAGTCCTGCTGCATTTCGAGGTGCTGGTGGCAGAGAAGGGCCGGGCTTCCACCGCGTTGCTGATCCGATACTGGCGGTACCTGTGCTCCCCAGGCCACACGGCCCCGGTGTCCTGGCCACAGCAGCCGGTGCCAGCGCAGCAAAATGGCAAGGAGGCAAGTGCTGCGAATGGAGCCTGTGACAGGAAGGAAAAGCCATCGCAGCACCCGTCCCCCTGCTGCTGCAGTGCCCGATGGCAGCACGGGAGCCCTCCTGCAGCCCGACCCAGTCCCCTCAGACATGAGGATGGTGCAGAGACACGTCCCTGGGCAGGGGCAGCTCACGGCCAATTCAGGGATGGATTTCATGTGAGCAGGCGGCAGCAGAAATGGACTAAACTCAAGCCAGTGGGCAAAGCAAGTGCAAGGGAAGCCCAAGCCAGCAGGGCCGGGCGTGGGGATCATCTGCCCGCGCTGAGTTGCACGGAGCCGCTGGCGCCACGGGCCCTGCTCCCATCGGAGCGCAGCGCTCTGCGCCCCGCTCGGGGGACGGGGCCCAGCTGCGCCCACAGAACTGCCCGACACAACCCCCTGCTCCTCCCCTTGCTCTCAGAAGACCATTTAATTCTTGCTACTGAATGGGTTGTCAGATCTCCAAGCATGGACAAAAATAGTGGTGTTTCACCCCAGAAGCAGTGGGAAATGTCATAGTAATGTATCAGTTTACTCGGTGTCTGGAGAGAATTAGGTCTTTTCAATGGATCTGCTGCCTGCATCCAAACCGGGTTACACTTTCGAGCAGGAAAAGGCAAAGACGACAAATTAACTTCTCTAATGGCCAAAAACAGAGAGAACTAAGAGTGGGAACAAGGGATCCCCCATGCGTGTGCTGAGCCCCATGCAGCTTGCGGGTCGTCCAGGCAGCCTGTGCCCCGGCAGCACATGCGTGAATCTCCTTGCACGGCACCAGCGACGCCGGCAGCTCCCTCTGCGCAGAGCACCCCGACATCCATGCAACGCGAGCACCCACCGGGGCCACGGCATCGGCACTTTGCTGAACGAACAGCACAGACACCGGCGTTCTGGGGCAGGTCACTTTGCTAGCCTTGCGCACCAGGCACTGCCACAACACACCAGGCTTCCCATCTAAATGAAAGCTGTTGTTAGGAAGGAAGGAATTCAATAATGGATTTGTAAACTAATGAAATCTTGGCAAATGTGAAAACATCCTGGGCTTTTGTTGGCCTGGAGATTTATTCAGTCCTGCTGGCTTCCCAGCTGATGCAGAACAGATCTAAATCTGCTAAGAGAAAGGCCGTGCAAAGCGCCCTGGGCTGCTCCTGCGCAGTGGGGCCGGCAGCGGGGCCAGCAGCGGGGCTGTGCCGGGCTGTCCCCGGCTGTGCCCAGCTGTGCTCGGCTCTGCCCGGCCCTGCCGCGCTGCTCCACAGCTCCGATGCCAACCACAGGCATTGCCCACAGCGGGGTGGATCCAGCTGGCGCCTGGAACTCCCTGGAGGGCGAGTCTGCTTTGGAAACAGGGCAGCGACTGTCAGACGCGCCCGCTCAGAGCAGGGCGCACAGGGAGGATGCCCAGAGAGGCACGGTGGGCCCTGCGCACGGCGGCAGCAGGACGGGCCATCCGGCCGGGTGACACCAGCCGGCTCCTGCCCGCGCTCCCCGCTCTGCTCCGAGCGCCAGGGACACTTTGCTCTGCGACAGGAGTCAAACACATTAACTCCAGGGCTCCCGAGCGCCACTGAGCACCGCGCCTCCCCATCTCCCCAAGGGCCAGCAGCTTATCCAACATCTTCCTGATTATGTGTCAAAGCAGCAGCATTCACGGCAGTTTTCATTGCTTTTCTAAACGCTCCAGAGCCCAGGAGCGCCGGCACGCAGGAAAGCCGCGCTCCGCAAGCAGCACCATTACAGGAGGCAGCACAAGCAGCACGACAGGGCACGGATGGGATCTCTGCCTGTAGGCCCCACATCCACCCACGGCGGGACCTGCTGCTCTGCCCCATGCCCGGCCCGCTCGGCAGGGCCTGTTCCGATGGGACCGTGCAGCTCTGCCCCGCAAAGCCCCAGTTTGGAGCAGGCCCCGGGGTGGGACGCAGGCCCCGGTGCAGGGATCCGCTGCAGCCCGCACTTGGCAAGGGCTGCTCCCTGGCACGATGCTACCAGGGCTGCAGTCAGGCTTTGCCAAATATTTAATAGACAAATGATCCAGAACTAGCACTGCCTTCGAGGAGAGGCAGCATTTCATTTTCATTGGGGAATGCTCAGCTGGCTGATTTTATGACAGTATGTCTTTTTTATATATATATAAAATTTGTGAGTGAATTTAGAGCTTGTGAAACCAAAGCAGTAACGGCGCTGGCAAAGCCAGGACAAGGAGGGGAGTGGTGCTGGTGTCCCCGGACCAGGGCAGCAGCACCAGGAAGGACCTGAGCTTGTCCCCTCTGGGCACCAGACCCACCAGCTGCTCCCTGCTCCGGTGCCCCCCTTCCCAGAATATCCAAGAATATCCCAGCTCCCTCCGCACAGCCAGGCCTGCCACCCCTTCCCACATCATTCCAGCTCCTTCACCCAGCTGCCTTCCCATACACTAACACTGAATTCCCTGCAGGATCACCTGGGTCTCTTGCAATGCCCAACTCTTCGCCACCCGCAGAGCACCAAGGGCAGAATCAAAACTTCTCCTAAGGCGGGGGACAAGGGGGTCAGGGCAGGGGGAGACAACTGCTTCGCTTCCACATGTTCTGGCAGTGCCCCCTGCACAGGGACGTCACGGGCAGGGCGCGGAGGCTCCAATAAACAACACAGGGCTCCCTCCCCAGCCCGAGGCCTCCTGCCTCGCACTTACGCTGCTAATTAAAAAGGGAGAGGAAAAGCCCATAAATTTTACAGTTTACTCTAACTTCAGTTCCAGCTGGTTTTAAAAGAGCTGATGAAGGTAAGTGCATCTGTGCAGATCACTGGTGCATCACAGACAGAGAGCCAGAGTGCTTAATTAAATGTTATTCTAGGAATAAAATTTAGCCCTCAACTGACAAGACCGAATATTAAAGCATCAATTTCCTGAAGGAGACTGGCTGTAATCAGAGTCTCCTGCTACAGGGAAGCCAAAATAACCCCAGTTACTGACACGAGCATCGCTCAGCCCAAGGGGAGAAGGTCCCTCGGCCCCCGAGCTCCGGGCCTCCTGCTGCACTCACAGCATTTGCTTGCTGCCCTCCCCCAAGCACTTGCTTCCGTCGGGGCCCTGGACCTCACTGGTGAGAACCACACGGTGCCTGGAGGCAAAGCCCAGCCCCAGCTGCCAGGCCTTGAGCTGGGCACAGATTCGGCTGCAGAAGCCACAGGTGCCACAGAGCACAGCACAGCTACCACATCCTCCACGTGTTGCTTTTTCCCAGTGCAATGCACTGCCTAACTGCTCCAGCCCCAGGAAGAAACCATAGCGTGCAGCTTCACTAATATTGCTGTGTCTGCAGCTGGAGGACTTCACATATGCAGATATTACCTCTCCTCTGCTCAGAGGTCCTTTAAAACTTAATGCTTTCCCCAATATTGCCCAAGTCGCAACGCAGGCTCCTCCGCGGGGCACCAGGAGGGGCCACCTGCGGGAGCAGCCGGCTCTGCCCGCGCCGCGGGGCTGCCCCCCAGAGCCAGTGCTGCTGCTCGCACCCCATTGCCCTGCCCACTGCCTCCTGCCCTCCTCCGTGGTCACCGCTGTGGCCCTCCACAGGCCTCCGAACCTAATGCTATTAGCTGGGAGGGCTGGCGGCTGATCTGCCCTTTGCTGGTACTGTCATATCAAATAGCTGCTAATTGACCACTGCATCTCCTTTTGCGGAGCTATTAGCAACGGCACCACAACAGCACTCTGACATTAATTATCTTCAAGTTAGCACTATCTGAAAACATAAATAACAGTTTGCCGTGATGGCAGGGTGAGCTCACCGCTCGAGGCGAGGAGCACGGCCCAGCTCCAGCGCCCACCGCTGCATCCTGCGGCCCGGCACGCGCAGGAGCACGAGGAGCACGCGCAGGAGCACCAGTGCTCCCTGCAGCAGCTCCCCTTTGCCAGGGCGCAGGGAGGTCCTGCTCCTCGGGCCACATCCCTCCTGGGTGCAATGGGCTCCTGTCTCACTCCCCAAGGACAAGGCTGAGGACACCTGGCCTGGCAGCTCCTGAACCACTGAGAGCGGCACTCGCTGGGCTGAGCTGGACTGCTGGGTTAATGCTGGATTTGCACTGTCATCCTTCAGCCAAAGCCTGCCTTTAAACGCAGCAAGAGAACAGCCTGTACAAACCACGAGACATGTTCCTCCAACAGAACATCACCAAAGAAAGAAAAAAGATCAAAAGTAGCAAACTTCTGCTCATGCTGTCTTTCCAGGCAGCTCTAGGAGTCTCCCATTAAACCAGTTAGCTCGGTCAGAGGGGCTGACTGTCCCTGCACCCACCACAGTGGGGTCAGCCTGGCCCACCCGCCAGCAAAACCAAAGGCTCCAAGCACGGAGTTTTCACACCCACGTAACAGCATCTCCCTGGTGTGAGAGGCTCCCAAGCAGACGGTAGCCCTGCCGCAAGGCAGCCCCGCACGGGCACAGGCTGCTGGCTCCTCTCCAGGGTGCGGATGCCCGCACCACTGCTCCCCCAGGCTGGCACCAGCAAGAGGCTCTGCAGACAGAGGGTCCCGAGCAGAGCCCTGCAGTGAGAAGAGTCCCCTGGCCTGCCCTGTCCAGCTGAGAGTGCTGGCAGCTGCCACGCTCAGCGACACCGCTGTCCCCAGGAGGGTTTCATGGTGCCACAAGGAGCCCGGTGCCTTTCCATCTAGAAGTGACCCAATGGAGATTATGCTGTCAAATCCTTTCTGAACAATGTAATTATTGCCTAGGCTAATTACTACCATGATACAAAGACTGAGATGAAGTGAGGATTAATAAATTGATTTTCACAGGCTCATCCAGAGGCTGGATCCCAAACTGCCTTCCTGCAAGGAGCGCCAGTCACGGCGATGTGCGCAGGGACAGTACTGCTGTCCCTCGGAGGTTCTTTGCAAACAGCAGTTCAAAGCTAGCTGGCTTCCACGGCGAAACAGATTTCTACGTATCGAGACAGACGGGTGCAGGACGGGTGCAGGTCCTCCAGGTGAGCAGTGCACCAACTGCCTGGTGTCCCCATCAGCTCCCCAGCCCCGCTACATTTGAGTTTGGAGCCCATAGAGTTTTCCACCCAAGTCTCTCGTCCCGGCCTGCCAGCGCCCTCCCGATGCACCCTCCCTTCCCGAGGCTCCAGCCCGAGCCCTGCGGGCGCCCCCGCGATGCTGCCAGCTCCGCTCAGCCCCGCCAGCCTCGTCCCTGCTCTTCACCAGGCTGTGCCAAGCCACACGGCACCTCCTGCAAGTCACATCCAGGAGGAAACGCGAGCAGCCTCCAGCCCACACGTCACGCCCACAGGTGACAAGCTCATGAAGAGAAGGGATCTGGCTGCCATCCATCTCCCTGCTCTTTGCCTGCATCTGGTCTTCCCCGGGGAGCCTGGAGACTTCGCAGCTTGGGGAGCAAAGACAAGGCCCCAGCCCCAGCTCTCCTCCCACTCCCTGCTGGCACCGGCTCCGTTCGCAGCTCCCTGTTCGCGGCTCCCGGCTTGGCGCGTTCTCCGGTGGCCTCTCCTCGCGGCCCCGGTGGCCTCCTGCCCTGCCGAACCCTGGTCACGGCCCAGCGGGGCCAGGGAGCAGAGGATCCTGCATCCACGAGCACAGGGGAGCTGTGCACCCAGCCCTTTGCCCTGACGTGCCTTTCCCTGCTGGTGGTCTTGGTCCTGCAATGGGTTGACACTAGCAAGAATAATACAGTGACAGAGGGGGAAACCTGCCAGCACCGAAGCGCACAAGCAGGGAGCCCTGTGGGCAGGAACTCGCAGCGAAGCCCTCAGCAGGCCCCAGGTGGCAGCCGCGTTCCGGCCTCGCAGTGCCGCGCTGCGGCCCACAGGGAGCTGCGCGGGACACGGAGCAGGGATAGGGACAGGGAGCAGGGACAGGGAGCAGGGATAGGGAGAAGGGATAGGGAGCAGGGACAGGCAGCAAGGACAGGGAGCCGGGATAGGGAGCAGGGGTAGGGACAGGGAGCAAGGATAGGGAACAGGGACAGGGAGCAGGGATAAGGAACAGGGAGCAGGAACAGGGACAGGGAGCTGGGACAGGCAGCAGGGACAGGGGAAAGGGAGCAGGGATAGGGAACAGGGAGCAGGAATAGGGAGCAGGGACAGGGAGCCAGGACAGGCAGCAGGGACAGGGAGCAGGGAGCAAGGGCAGGGAGCAGGAATGGGGAGTAGGAACAGGGAGAAGGGACAGGTTGTAGGGACAGGCAGCAGGGAGAGGCTGCGGGAACAGAATACAGGGAAGGGAGAAGGGACAAGGGACAGGGACAGACTGTAGGGACAGGAGCAGGACACCCTACAGGCGCAGAATCACTCCGAGCTGTGGAGCCACGTGAGCTCTCCCTGTCTGTATTCTCCTTGTGTTGGAAACCCTGTGCTTGGAGCCCATCACACTCCTGTCCTGTTAAAATAACCAGGCTTGAGAAAACGAAGTATGAACGCTTCCCTCTCTTAACAGCAGCTCGTGGCGCAGGAGCAAACTGGCTCTCAGCACCTTCCATGATATTTCACCAATTGCCCTTCTGGGCAAACGTGCCGCATGTTAAACAAGCCGGGCTCATCTCCCTGTGGAGAGTGGAAGTTTTAAGGAAATTCAGACCTTTAGCCAAAGGTAGATGGATATGACCTTCCGGAGCATAATTGTAACAATCTTGCCAGTTTTATTCCCTTGAAGTTGAAATATTTCAAAAACTAAATGACCCAAGGTCATTAAATTTTGTAAAGAGATTGCTGCAGGTATTTCCAGACATCTATCAAAAACTAAGTCACCATGACTGCCCGTGATGAGAGGAGTGCGCAGATAGGCAAACAGTAAATTGTCCTGCTTTATGTCCCTTCAGAATTTTTGCTGAGGTTTCCTAATTTTTCATATGCAATTTGATGATCAAATTAATTAAAACTGGAATTGAATAAGCAATATCTTTATCCTCTTATTATCCTCTCTGATATGAAAAATGAGTCCAGCTATTGAAAAATAGCATGTAGGAGAGACATACCTATAGATATATATATTTTTTTACTTTTCAACAAGTTTCTTACTTAAGGCAGGTTACTTCGGGGACTGTTTTTGCTTCCTTTGATATTTAAAACAGACAAGCAAACGTTTCATGCTTTTTTATCCCTACCCACAGCTGTACCACGTGACGTCACTGCACTGCAGAGCACCCAGTAACTCCTTGGACAGCAGCAGCACCTTCAATGTGCACCAAGCGATGAGCTTGATGCAGAAACAAATCCCTGGGGAGCCCCGACCCTGGGTCACTCACACCAGCTACGCACGAGACATGGCATGAGGCACAGCACGTGCACGGCGTGTGCATCGCATGGGCACAGCACAACACATGGCCTGTGTATGGCACAAGTATGGCCTGATACATGGCATTACACATGGCAGGTGCATGACACATGCAGGGCTGGTGCATGGCACGAGCATGGCATGTGCTTGGCACGCACATGGCACATACATGGTACGCGCATGGCACACACAGGGCACGGGTCCTTGCTCCAGGGGCACAGCTCACAGATTGTTCAGCTACACCAGCAACTCGGTGGCACCTAAGGAGTGTGACACATTCATATTGCAAGACGAGATTGGCTTTTCTTGCCATTCACTTTGCTTTGTTTCAGTGGGAGGAAGACTAAACAGAACGAAGGCAGAGCTAACACGATCAGCGCGTGCATGGAGAACAGCCCGAGCACTGTGAAATCACATAAAAGACTCGATCAGAGTCAATATCTGCTGCTGAGCTGCAATAGCTCCTGTGATTCTCCTAACAGGATTTTAATTTTATGTTTATTATTTGGGGACCGGCGAGGCAGAGGCAATGCTGCGTGGCGGCGCAGCCCCCTCCCGCTGCCCGAGAGCTCTGGAAGGCCGGGAAGACTCCAGCACAATGCGGGCGGATTTCCAGTATTTTTAATTTTTGCCTGTGCTCCCCAGGCTTGGCAGGAGAGAGTGAACTTAATTAAAATCAATGGAGAAAAAAAAAGGGGGAGATAAATCACAATATGAATATTCTCGGTGCCGGCCATGCTCCCATTCCCTCTCTACCAGCGAACTGGGTCCCCAGGGGAGTGAAGCTCGGCCCCGCGTCGCGTGCCCAGGGCCACCGGCCCGGCCGAGGTGCCGGCGCCCGGTCCCGTCGGGACCCCCGTCCTGCCCCGGGGACCCCGCTGCGGCACAGGGTCCCCACGGCCTGCGGGGAGGAGGGCGGGTGGGAGCCACGGGCCTCCTGGCACCGCGCAGGCAGCTTCCGCCCCACCAAAACACAGCTGTATCTGCAAGGCCAGGCCCTGCCAGGTGAGTCCTCCTCTTAACCACACTCCTAATGCGGAAGACCGCAAGAGCCCATGCAGGAGCGGTTAATATCAGCGTCATTTAACTGTGGAAAGCTTTTCCTATCGCAAACTGGTCTCGCGGGCGGACAATAAAACCCGTGGTTTAACTGGAGGCCAAGGGGCCTCGCGGCGCTCAGCGGTGGTGCCGGGCGCTCCGTGCGGTCCCGCGTAGCCCAGCCGCGCCGCAGGGCTCCCTGTAACGCCGGCCGTGGGGGTGCCGCGCACATGCAGGGCTGCTCGCCACCGCCTTCCCCAGTCAATCTTGCACAGATTTATACTGCAGAAACAGGACTATTAAATATTCCCTTGCTGTAATTCAGCATGCAGCAAGAGATACAGATTTAAATATTTAGTAGCACATAACTGGCTAAAAGCCTCTGCAACATTTTTAAAAATCACTTCTTAATAAAACTGGACTGAAATATTTCCCACAGTTAGAATTGATAGTGGGTAATTGGTGTTCCTGTGATAAATAGGAGCAGATATATATTTATGAACAACAAATACTAATGAAGAGAAAACGTGGGGCCCAACTGCGGCAGTCGCTGCTGTTCCGTGGGGGCCCGGTGGGGCCTCTGCCCGCGAGGGCAGCGGGGCCGTGTCCGGGTGCTGCTGGTGACACCGCGTGCCTGACTGGCTGCCGCCTGCGACCGCCCGGGCCCAGGGAGCCCCGCGGGCCCCCTGACCCGTGTGCTCCAGCACGGGACCCCAGAGGCACGGCCACAGCGGCCACGCTACCTCCTCCCTTTGCGACACACGGATGCATCTGCAGGTGATCATCTTGATTACTGCTCAGGCACAACACAGGCAGGAGCCTCATGTCGATTCCTCTTCGTTTTTCACCTAGCAGGAGCAGGTTTTAGTGCCCTCTATGACAGAACCTGAGTTAAACCACCAGCTAGAGAGCAAACCCCATGGGGGCACTGGCACGAGGGCTGCTCCCAGCGCAGCTTTGCAGGGCACCCATGGGTGCTGCCCCTGTCCCAGACCCCGCAAGGGACTGGCGCTTCCCGCCCGTCCCGCTGCACCAGTCACGCTGCCTACAACAACCGCAACAGCTGCACGGAACATTGCTAGCATTAAATAAAAGAGGCATTTTTATTCTGCAATAGAAACCCTGTGATCTTGGAAAACAATTTGCATAAACAGACAATTTGGCTATAAACAATCTCAACATTAATCGGTATTTACATATAGAATAACTCGCTCAAAATACAATTAAAGACCTTGATGGACTGGGAAATGTCAAAACATTTAAAAGGCTTCAAAGCATGTGCTTGACTGACATGTCCCTGGTCAGATCCCCGCAAAACACAGGAGCCGGGTTCGGGGCTGGGAAGGCCCCGTACCAGCGCGGTGCTGTCGTGGAGCAGAACATGGCCCAGTCCTGACGCTGGGAAGCTGCGTCCCCGGGACCCTCATCCCGAACTGGGCATTGCCACCCACAGTCCTGTGCCACCCACTGCACCCCAAGCTCCTCACGGCCGGGAGAGCTGGGCGCTTGGAGCCGCTTCCCCAGGTCACAGCGCCCACGCGGCTTGTGCACTGCTGCAACAACAAGCAAGAGCGCTCATCCTGCCTCTGCTTCCACAACATGGTGAAGACTGCTCACAGACACATTTCTTTTCCTCAAGGTCAGACTCCTTAAGGGTTACTTCCTAAACAATTCCACAGATTAGGATCCTAAAGATACCAACCTTTAATTATAAACTGCCTAATAAATGTTAAAGGTACTTTACCTTTTACTTTTTACTGCCACTTATCTTCCATCTCTGCCACTGTGTTTACTGGGAGCTACGTGAGGGTGCCTGTCCGCAGCCTCTCCCCCTCGGAGGACGAGTGCGGAGCTCTCTTGTAAGCCGTGTGCTCACACGGGGTATCGGGATGCCGTCCAGAACACCGAGCCCATGAAGCAAACCCATAAACGGCCATTGAGCAGGGACATGGAGGAGGGCAGAGCCCAAGCGTCACCCGCACGGAAACCCCAGCAGCAGCCTCGGCCGGGGAACGTGCTCCGCTGCTGGCGGCACCTGGGACACCGAGCGTGCGGGGCCTCTGCCCGCGGTGCCGGCCTCAGCACAGCCCACGCCGCCACAAGTTGCAATTTACGGCAGCATACGGATGCTCTCTTTTTCCATTTGTCTGCATTAAATAATTATTTAAGCTTTATAAGGTATTTATCAAGTAAACTGTCGGCATCTGAAGTTTCCTTATTGTAGCAGGAGATTTAGAGCAGCAATTTGTATGCACCCTGGCCTTTGCACAGAAAGGGCTCTCTGCAGATTGGAATTATGATATGAACATAATGTTTTATGAGAAGCTAGAAGTTAAAAATTTGGGGAGGAGGGAGAAGAAAGGCAAAATTTGTGTGGCTCCGTGGCACAGCAGGGGTGCTCGGCTGCGTTTCTGCTGGACAGCCAGGGCAGCCCCTGAGGCCGGGGCTGCAGTGGGTGCCACGGTGGGGTGGCTCCCTCGTGCCCCGGCCGTGCCCGGGGAGGGCACCAGGAAGGTGCTGGGCACGAGCTCTGCGGGCCAGGGCTGCCCCTGGACACATGTTGGGCTGCGGCTCCTTCCCCATTGATCGCACAGTTTTCCTAAACTGGGGGTTCCATCACGCCTATCCTGGGGGCCCAGCACAGAGGAAGACTCTGTGTGGACCGGCAGCAGCTGCTGCCTCCAGAGCAGGTTCCCCAGGTCTGAGGAAACCTGGTGGAGCTGGGCTGGGAGCAGCAAGGCAGCGGCTCCTCTCCCCACCTCCAGCCTCAGCACTCGTCTCTCCCACGCAGCCCTGACAGCCTGAGAAGCCGCTCTGTGCTGCAAGCTGCATCTCTGAATTTCAAAGGTGTCTCCTGCCGCTCCTCCCCTCCCTCCCCTTCTGCCCTCTCTGCTGAGCGGTAGGTGCCTTCCTGCGTGGGAGCCGCTGTTCTCATCCCAGTTCCGTGTCCACCCGGCAAGGAGGAGCTACTGCTCACGGGCATGAGCTCTTGGCAGCCTGCACATCTGAGGGCCTTTGCTGCTCTCTGCATGAGCAGCAGCTCCAACCACACACCAGCCATCACCATATCTACAGCCTAAGTCATCCCCCTTACAGTGGGTCTTTCATCAGGTTCATCTAAAAGGTCCAATTCAGTGATGGCCTCTGATCTGCCTGGACCCTGCCGAGCAGCGACTCCTGTCCCAGCAGCCTCCACTTCCTGCCCCGGCCTCCCTCCTGTGGTGCCTCCGCAACTGCACGTCAGGAAGAGCATCAAGACGTGTGACGTGAGCAAGGCAAGCCCAGGAGATGGCACAGTGTCCCTTCCCATGCCCAGCTGCAGCTTGGCTCCATGTGGAAAGAGCTGGGAGCCCTGGGCTGCGCTCAGCAGGCTGGCGGGAGACACAGATCCTGCCCACGCCAGCCAGCGGGCACTCGTGCACAGCTGAGCACCAGGGCACCAGCACCTCGTACTATGTCCACCAGCACCTTGTACACAGCTGGGAACTGCTGCCACCAGCACCTTGCACCACGGCCACCAGCACCTTGTGCACAGTTGGGCACCACGGCCACCAGCACCTCATACCGCAGCCACCAGCACCTTGTGCACGGCCGGGCACTGCCGTCATCAGCACCTCGTACCACGGCCACAAGAGCTGTGCATCAACCTGCATGAGCCGCTACCACCTGTGGGAAGAACAGGAGCAACTGCAGAGGTTGAGAGGAAACATTATTTGTGAGACACAGCCTGGAGCAGAAACCCAGCACAGGCACCATCGCTCAGGAAGCTCCTTCTGGCTCTGAATCACGGCGTGGTTAGTGCAGAGATGGAGACACGGTCTGCTTCAAGAATGGCCATAAACCACCATTTTCTTTATAGATTCTTGACACTTAACCTACTCAATGCTTTTTATTTGCATTGATCACATTCTATAGTATGATTAAGTTTGTATGGAAGAGAACCAATTAGTTTTGTTTTACACTTATCGAATGCACTTTATGGTCAGACAAATTAACTTTCAACAGTTAGTTTGATTTATCCGGCAGCATAAAGCTGGACAATCTGTACTCTCAGATAATCAGTTTTAAAAGAATTATCCTTTTCATTAGTTTTCCTGTTTGGAAGAAACCATCAGACCTGGAGGGAGGCGCGAGGAAGCAGCAAGCTGCCAGCAGATTGGCACTGTCCTGAGCTTTCAAACCCCAAGCCCCATCTGCCTCTGACAAAGCCTTTGCCGAGAGGCACCAGGATGCTCTGGCAGCGCCGCTCGGCCTTGGCAGCCAGATGAGGAGCAAGGGCGAATTTGTTTCAGCAGGAGCTCCCTGGTCCCAGGGAACTGCGCGCAGGCAACAGCCGTGCCGTGGATGGGGCGGCCGGGCAGCCTGGGAGCAGCTGGAAACGCCACGCTGAGAGGGCTGCCTGGCCAGGGCCGGGGGCAGGAAGGCGCCCAGGGATCCTATGCAGACACAGCAGGTACCCAGGCCGTGCTGGCAGACAGCCCTGCGTGAGGGGGGACCCGCGCCCGCTCCTGCAGCGGGCACCGTGCCCAGGGCATAGGGGCTCCATGCGGCTGAGGGGAAGGCAGGGAAAAACACGGCTAAGAGAGTGGGAGGAGGAATCAGTGGCCACAGACTGTGAAACTTCTCACAGGGAAGGGGTGGAAATGCTGTTGCTAGAACAGATGGTCCTCGTCAGGGCAGTGCACAACCGGGGGAGGCCTCGTGCCTATAGCATGGTTGAAAGGCCGCTGCTTTCCTCTGTTGCTGTTGGTAGGACATGGCCGATTCCCGCCCTCAGGAAGCTGCCTGCTCCTGGCTCTCCTTTTCCTCTCCCCTATTTGCCCAGTGCTAATGCTAGCAGTGAGTTTGCCCGGGCTGGTAGAGACCTGAACAGAGATGGGCCCCAGGGTGCCTGGTCGTGCCCTCGTGCGAGCTCTGATTCGGCCAGGCTCGGCAGCGGCTTCTTGTCAGCAGAGCAACACTCCCTGCACTCGGCAGAGGGGCCACGCGGTGCCCATGCAGCTCTGGATCTCACACTCGTTCATATTCAGCAGCTACAGGTAAAAATAATTTGTTCCCAGTTAATAAATGAGACTTGGTTAATAAATTGGTGAGTGTGACCAGGCTGCCAATTTTAACATGCAATGCAATAAATGAAGAGGTTAAAAGCTTATTATTTCCTAAGAAGTAACTGTTTTCATACAGGATTGGATGCTGGAGAGGTGCTGCTACCTTTCCGGTGAGTTTGATGATCATTCATCTCAAGCGGTCAGGATATTTCCCAGATTTGCTAGCCCGGTAGGGAGGAACCCCTTCCTGGCAGTTGTGCCGCTCCGAGCACCTCCTGCTGCAGCAGCATCCCCAGCCACACAGACACGGCAGAGTCCTGACGTCTGCAGGCACTGCACACAGCGGGAGGACTCTGACCCCAACTGGCTCTTCAAACTGCAAGATTTTCCCACAAGCTGCAGCAGCTGCAACATGTTGATGAGGCCAAGAAGCCAGTTACCAGGGAGCAAAGCAAACAGAAAATGCTGGTCAAGAATGATTCCCCAGCAAGTTTACAGACACTACCCCAGACATCGCCTCTGAGAGAGCAACAAGTCCCAAGTAGCAGGAAGGAGAATAGAGATGATCTGGGACCCAAAACCTGGCTTATCCACCCTGCGATTGCTGTTTGCAAGGAAAGTGGCTCTCTGAACAACCAGAGATAGGCAAAGGACTCGGGTATAAACCAGACCCAAGCTCAGGGAGGCTGCAGACAGGGCTCCCATGGCAGACGTAGCTGCTGAAAGGACAGGAGCACCAGCGAGGTTCCCATCCCAGCCACATCGAGGGAAAGGGGCTCGAAAAACAGGCTGCTGAGGGGAGCACAGCGGGACCCAGGTGGGGAGAGGCAAAATGAGCTCAGGCCCGAGAAACAATTTGCTGTTCCAAAATGTAATTAATCCGTAACATCCTGTGATAGGGATTGATTTTTTTTTTTTTTTTTTTTTTTATAAACAAGTTGTTTGCACCTCAAGCAGCAATTGTTGCTGCTTCATCTTCCACTGTCTAACCCAAGGTAAACGATGGCCCTGGCAGCCGCAGCCCTACAGCAGAACTCCTCACGCCCGGAGCTGCAATCCCAGCACAGCACTCAGTGTGTTCCCAGTACGAGGGCTGCTCCAGCCCTCGCACACAGCAAAGCTGTCATCGACTGTCCCCAGCCCCAGTGAGCAACACCGGTCCATGGGGCGTCGCAGAGCCCTGCCGTAAACAGCCCCTGAAAGCCTGAAAAAACCCATCCTGTTTCCCATGTCCTCCAGAAGAGCTCCAGGGAGCACACACTCATTCACACCCGGTACCCCCATCAGCAGCACATGACTCTATGAAGAAATACCAAAAGATTTTGCATGGATGAAACCACTGCACAAGCTGAAGCAATGAAAGCAAGGAACACCAGGTCATCCTCAAATCAAGCACATCCAGAGGCAGATACTAACTCTTCAGAAACAGCAACACACCACCCACTTTCCCTACGAACAGCAGCAAGCCACCACTATCTGTCACGAGAAAAGGGACATATGGAGCTTCTGGAAGACGTTCAGCCCACCAGCCAGACCATGGGCATTGGAAGGACAGGAAGAAACGTATAATTGCTAGAAAAATCATGTGGCCTCAGGTCTACAGCGCCTGTGGATGGGGCGATTTCAGAAAAGAATATGATAAATTCATCTGCTGGAGAGCTGTCTTCCCTCAACATCTTGGTGAAAGTCCCATTTGAATAATGCCAATGCTTAATTTTGGACAAATTGGAAGATAAAAGATGGCAAAAAATTTAACAGAGCCGTAGTCGCTGTAAGAGCTGTGACAGCTATTCCCCATGCACCATAGAGCAGTGTCGCCCCTACACTCAGCTCTGCGCAATAAGTGGGAATTTGAATTTGCCAATCATTTTTGCTTCCTTATTGATGACGATGGGGAAATAAAGGAGCTGTGATAGACGCAGATTTTCCTGAAGTTTCTCTCTACCATTTGTCATTTCAAACTTGCAATTAGAATCAAAGGATTTGCTCAAAATGTGTTTCAAGGGTTTTTCTATATTTCTGCTCTGTACATAAAAAGCCTCAACTGCTCCTAAAAAGGCTTCAGTTCTGTCATCTTCAGCACACAGCAACACAGACATGCCATAAAATAATCAGTGTTGGATTGCACCTACAGCATCCTGCCAGCAAATGTCTGAATTCTCCACACTGGTCCTGACTATTCTGAGATGACTGTGATGTCGCCAACATGGAAATTAAGCCCTGCTTCTGTCACAGCCTGTGCTGGTAAAGCCTGTGCACTCGAACACGGAGGGCAAGTCCAACACCACGGAGCACGAACCCGCAGCAAATGGGGCAGAGTAGCGGGGCAGCCAGAGCCAGGAGAGCTGCTCCCCTCTAGCAGCCACGAGGACTGCAGCCTGGGGGAAGCGTCCGCAGCCCCGGGGACACCTTTGTCCAGGAGCCAGCACGGCAAAGGAGCTGAACCCAAGAAGTTTCAGCCTAACAAAGATAGCTCTGATTTTGTTTTTAACATCTCATTTCTTTTTCTCATGTCTTTGCTCTCTGCATTTCCGTCCAGAACAATAGCAGGAGCAGATATGCATGCTTTAATCTCTTTGCAGTGAAACCGGCGAGTGCTGATTGATCTCTCTGCCTCTTCTGGTCAAGCATTTTTATCCTGCATTGCTATGGGGAAAGGTCTTTGCTCTTCAGGCTCCAGCTTCTGTCTTTTTGTGAACTGAAGGGTTTTTCCCAAAGAGAGTACAGAAATGCTCCAATGATCTTTAAAAAAAAGAAAAAAAAGAAAAGTTGTGTAGATTTTGAGAGATTTTGGACTGGAGTAAAAGAAAAATTTTCTAACAAGCTGAATGTCATTTTTTAAGAAGATAAGAAAAAGGCTACTGGAGCTGTCAGAGTTTAAGCTTCAACCTTTATGTTTACAAAGCAAAAAGGGCAATTAAGTGTGGAAAAATAAATCTTTCCCGGACTCTGCCAGTGGTTGTGCCGGTTGTAGTCAGTCTGCTGAATGACAGCCTGGTTTAGTGCCTTAGGCAGGGACTCAGAATAGAGCAGCCCTGACATTTCTTTGATGCTACACTGTGTATCCTAATAAAGACCTTCCTTAAAGCCATTCCCCTCCGTCCTGCAGCCAGGCGCCACACAACAGCCACTGCAGCCGGACACCTCGCCCCAGCCTCCCCACACCGGTACTGCCTGCCCCTTCCCGCTGACCGCTGCACTTTTGCACGGCTGAATTCGAGGAAGAAGTGGCTAGAACAATGAAGGCCCTGGTTAATGGGCAAGGCCCGTGCTCTCACCTCCCGGCTGCTCCGCGAGGCCCTGCGGCTGCTGCTGATGGGCACTGTGGTCCCGCGGGGGTGGCAGATGAGCAGGCGGCCGCCCTGGCCGGACAGTGGGGCCGGCAGCGCCCGCAGGGCTCAGCCGGACACAAGCCCCAGGCTTCTCCTGCACATCCCGTGGGCATATCCCGCAGCTCTGGACACCACGCACAGGAGCGGGTCCAGCCGGCCCGGGCAGACACGCTAAGGGCGGCCAGGCCGGCTGCCCTCTCCAGCAGGGCCCAGCCACATGCATCCGGCAAGAGCTGCACTTGGAGCTCACTGCCCCCTTGTTCCTGCTCGCGTCCTGGATAAATAAAGCTCAGGAATGATTCAGCTGAGCAAGGAGATGCAGGCCATGCAGTAGAGGAGGGGAAGAATGTGCTGATGGCAGAGAACCTAGCGCGGACACTGGTACCTGCACCCCGATCCCCGGGGGCAGGACAGGCCACCAGTGTGGCACTAGTTGCCAGGCAGGGTGGCACCCCATCCCCATCACAAAACCCTCCAGTTCTTCACAAGTTTTTACTCTCTGCAAAGACCAAACACGTGAAAAGCAAGGAGAGCGGAGGTGCGGAAATGTACTGGGAAGCCCATGTGCTGGTGCTGAGTGACAGCAGATGGCAGAGGCAGGGCTCAATGATAGATGGAAACATCAGTAATGTATGTGCCAAAGGCAAAGACAGCAGCCACCTGCCTGACTCCCAGGGCTGCCACCCGTTGCACTGTGGATCTCTTTGGGACCCTGCATGCTCTGGGGCCTCCTCCTGTGAGGATGGGTGCTCAGCACCAGCCTGGCCTGCAAGGGCAGCTCCCTTGGGCAGGATGCGCCAGCACGGAATCAGGTGCTGACCCCGCAGTGCAGATCTGCTCCACGGCGCCTGAGCACCATTCCTCCAACACAGCAAAGCAGCTTTCCTCCTGCTGCAGTTTGGTGCCGAGAGCATCCCTGACTGGCGGGCAAGAACGTGTTACGCCTCCATGCACAGAGGTGCCGAAGGGGGAGGGCTGGCTCCCAGACAAACCGTTTGTGCTCAGCTAGATGCTGCTCCTGCCACCTTGCACCCCGGCTCCAGCTGGCAGCACTGCAGCAGCGCCTGGCATCCCATCCGCGGAGCTGCTTGGCTGCACGGACACTGCCTTGACTCGCCGCATCCACCCCAGCCCATCCTCACGGGGTGCAATGAAGCAACCCTCCCAATTGCTCCTGCAGGAAACGTGACAGACGCGCTCTCTCCGACCTTCCCTCTGCCCCAGCCATAAGCCTGGAAGAGCGTCCTCCCTTCAGCAACACCGTGCGCTATAAACCATGCAGGAGCACACATCTGGGAGACAGAGTTCAGATGGAGTTAACTTGTTGAACAAGCACGGGAAATCCTGCTCTCATTATTTACCTAAATGAATGTGCTGACCAGAGAAGATTTCACTTGCTAATAAACACAGAGTCACCTCCCCTCTCCCCGCGACTCTGCGGAGCAGCCGCTGCTGCTGCCACATCCCTGTCAGCAGCAGTTGTGTGGCGAACGCGCAAGCCTGCCAGGCCAGAAAAACTGGATCCTGCTGGAAATAGCTGACATTTTTGATGGACAGGGGAATAAAAATTAAAGAAGTTAATGAAGGGCTGATTAATAATTTGCTTCCTTCACTGTTTAAAAAACACAAGAATCTCAGAAGAAATTATTCTAGGCACAACACAGAGACTGCAGAATTGGGTTTGAGCTCCAATGGCAAAACAGGCTAGGGAAAATTGGAAAGATGAAAGGCAGTTCTTAATTCTTTGCAGTACTTATTAGTCACAGAGGGTGGCATGGATTTCTTATTGCAGTAAACTGTAGGTAAAGGAAGAGGTCACAGGAGCTCCTGGGAGTTGTTTCTGCCTTCTCTGGGCTATTTACACTGGTCTCCAGAAAATACATGTATTGAAAGGTTTCACATAATGCATATTTGAACAGGAAGTATTGCATCTACATGATAAACAAGTGCAGAATCCACGTGTGCCCTTCCTAGCAGCTGCCACAGACAGCAAGAAGAGACAAATGAGACAGCAATTGCTGTTTTCATGTTGGGCTCTCTGCCAGTACCAAATGTGTTTACATTAATATATAGCTGACTGCACCAGGCAATAACAGGAAGTTTCCATGCTCAAATAGCCAAACTGCAAAACAAACCACCCCAGAACACAAACCAAAGGCAGCCTCCTGGAGCCCAAAAGCAGGAGTTCAAGCTGCCTTCCAAGCAACAAGCAAAACCGACACCATGAGCAGCAGCCCAGGGGAGCGGGCGGCCAGGCCAGTGCTGTCACAGCCACTGCTGCAGCCCATGCCTGGCCCTAGCACAGCCCCTCCGAACACCAGAGCCAGGGCGCATCATCCCAACATTTCGCAATGCTGAAAACTAGTCTGAGCATTACAGAGAGGAGGTTGGAGGAGACAGAAGCACTAGCAGACACTGGAGCAGCACAAGTCCTTTCATTTCCCCAGGGTTTCCAGCTGAGCTTGTCCAGGGAATTTCTAGCAAGGGCATAGGTTTCCTGTGTTGTTTTTGAAGCTTTAAGTGCGCTACTCTCACTGAACAGCCAGTCAAATACCTGCAGCTCACTCAATACTGGCGCTGAGCTTGTCTCCCTCTCTTTGCGGCCTGGGAAGTCAGAGCACAAGCCCGGCTCACCCAATGCCCTGCACCATGGGCCCGACAGGCCTGGGAACGGCAGGGCACCCGTCCCACCGCCCTGCTGCGCGACACGGACACTGCATGCTCAGGCCAGTCAAAACTCCTGTCATTCCGAAATACATCTCCAGAAGCAGCCTTGGACTATCACACATTCACCTTGGGCTGGCCCAGCCTCTCCAATGTTCCTTTCATCTTGCCACAACAGCCAATTTCCCACCGGACCCATGGCCTCTGCGTGCTGTTGCAAGGCGGCTGCCACCACCCGCCCGGGCTGCTGCAGCTCAACAGCAGCTCTTCATGATTTGTCAGCAGATAAGCAGCGCAAACACCACCTCTCTAGCTTGTTTTTTTCAGTCACAGTCCAAACACTGAATTCCTGGCACTAATTCCTGCCCCTTCCTCCAGTCAGAAAAGACACTACAGAATTAGAAAACATCTGTTTTGGGAGAACGACATAAAAAAATACGTAAAAATGTCCTCAGAAGACAGGCACAGCCAAGTCACCTCCTCGTGCTGCTCTCCAAAGCTCTTGCTGAGACCTGTATTATTATTCGCTCCCGTGGAGCTTTTGTGCCAGTATGCACACCACTAAACTGGAAAACTAAACACTTGGCGTTGTTGTTGCCTGTAATGAATCTTGCAAATAGCAAAAATGCAATTAATAATAACAGTTAGCACCGCTGAACTGCCTTTACATTTACAAAGCATTGTGTAAACATTAACTAATCTACTGTACTTAGCAATTATATAGTGCTTTGAAATTTCCAGGACCTGTACAAACATTAACTAATTAATCTGCTTAATTATTTCCATGCTTTACATGCTAGAGTTCCACATACTGGCAGCACAAGCAGGAAGTCTTAGCAGGGAGACCCATCCGCGGCTGCCCTGCGCTCTCAGCACTCGCAGCACCAGCTGCGTTTCAGGGAGACACTTCCTGCAGGAAAAGTTCTGCCCGCCAGGCGAGAGACACAGAAAAGCCTCCAGGGAGCAGACACTGAGATTTCTACCATGGCCTCACGGAAGCCCTGGTGTGGGGAGCGCCTGGGAAACGATCTGGTCCAAGCTCCATCAGGGCCTAGGGCACGTTGCCCTTGCCCGTGTCCAGGTGCCTTTTGAGCGTCTCCAGGGAAGGAGACTCCACAAGCGCTCCGGACACCCTGCTGCCGTCCTCTGTTACCTGCACAGGAAAGCAGTTTTTCCTCCTGTTCAGATGGACCTTCCTGTGTTCCAGGGTGTGCCTGCAGCCTCTTGTTCTGTTACTGGGCACCACTGAGAAGAGTCTGGCTCTGTCTTCTTTACACCCTCCCTGCAGATACTTACACATGTTGATGGGATATTTGGTAATACCAGATTTTTAAAAATCTAAAGGGGACCAAAAGAAGAGCTCCAAGAATGATTTCACATCTGCAAACCCTGCTTTGCTGCGGAATACTGAAGTTGATCACCTGATTTAGCACATCAAAGGGGATTAAAAAAGAGACTTGATCACAGTTCCTAAGCTCTCATACAAGGATAACACATGAGATACCTAAACAACATCTAATCAGATCCAATACCTGGAAAATAAAGGTAGAAAATTTGAAAACAAAATTCACTTTTCTAGAAGTGAATGCGAGCAATGTCTGAACTGGAAAGGCAATCCTGAGGGGCAGCTAGAATTAAATTTTGGAATTGTATTTTGGTGCAGTTCACTGATTTCTGCAGGTTTTACTGTTGCCTCAGGGCTGACCACTTGCAGAATACACATGAGTCTAGTTAAAGCACCTAGGTTTAAAAAAGGAAAAATCTACAGGGATGAAGTAATAACCTCCTGGAGAAATGAGGGCAGATACTCTTGGCTGTGTAGTCTAAGTGGTAGCAATACTGCCTTTCCCACCACACTACACAGGCAGTTGAATTGTCCTGATATAACAAGGTGCCCGGGAAATTAGACAATCCACCCTAATTACTAAAACTGTAGAAATTTGAAGCATTTTCCATCAGAAAAAAATCCTAAAAGAACTAGCTCTGCCAATCAAACTATTCTAAACAAGCATTAATGTACACCCACTCATGCAGAGCTGCATCTCTCTGCTGTTTATGCCATTTTAACATTGTCAACAGAGTTTGCCGAAGCACTCGCAGCGCTCCCCTGACCTCCATTATTTATGATGGCATGTGAAATTGATTGTGGTTGAAAGATCCTTACTGGAATAAAATGAGCTTCTCAATTATTGCCACACGAATAAATCTCTGTTTTCCAGCGATTCCCCCTAGGGAGCACTTGTATAACCCCGAGTTCATGACAACAGATACCTCCAGCTGGGGGAACGCAGGTGGCTGCACTGTAAGGGCTGACAAGTCACTGGGCTGCAGAGGTCAAGTGAGTGTCTGCCCGTGACCGTGGGGAAGGGAAGCTCCAGGAACCAGGCAAGGCTCGGCAGTGCTTTCTCAGGGATAAGTGATAAGCTCTCCAACAAAGCAGCTTGTACCGTTTTTCATGCTTTCTGTGTAAAAGGCACTAAGCATTAATGAGGCTATGGAAACATGAACAAGATGAACCAGCCTTTCAGAGCCCCAATCTCCTGTCTGCCTTCCTTCCCCCAGAAAAGCTTTGGGTAGATGCAATTCAACAACTAAATTTAGCACATTCCAACAATGCTGGGAGGCCTCTTGCTGCAGGTTTTGCCTCCTCCCTGCCAGATGCAGACTTCTACACATGCACTTGTGAGACCGCCCAGACAGACCCACCTGCAGCCTGTCCTGCAGACACCAGCTTCTCTCCACGGCTGAGCCCTGACAGGCGGCCACTCCAAGTTGCTGGTTTTGCCTCCCCTGTCACGGGCAGCAGGAACGGGCCTGGAGTGTCCTGGTTGTGAAGCCCATCCTGCAATGGGACTGTGAGCAGAGCCGATAGGGCAACAGCCCCATCTGCTTGAGACCCGTGTCCAAGAGAGGTGCTCATGGAGCCTCAGCACAGGAGACCTTCCCGGGACCACGCAACGAGCCAAGGACGTCCCCTGCAGCACTTAACATCCCATTTCTGCTCTTCTACTCGTTTCGAAATCCCTTCCTCCTAGTCTCCCATGGGGATTCATTGTTCAAAGCATTTAACTACTTTCTTGGTGACCTTTAATATTAAAGAACATTATTAATTCTTGCTTTAAAACAGTCTATTTTGACATGACTGGAGAAAAGGACACCTCTCCATTTTAGGATTATGGACTCTCTATTAATCAAATACCAACGACAGAACACTGAAACCTTTCCAAATTCCCAATGAAGCGTCTTCCTCCCTGTCCCCTTCTCCCCATTCTGGTTACCAAGACCTCCACATGAGCTCTGGGAAGCAGCACCCTCGAAGGGACAGGAGCTCATCCCTCCCCGAGCTCTCACTCTGTGGGAGTTCTCTTGATTGTTCTTCAGCGTTTGTCTTCTAATGCAGAGGCTACAGTGCCAGTGTGCAACTTATCTTACCTCTTCCCTACCCATGCAGAAGGTAAGAGCCCCGCCTGGGTAACCCTAATGTGATGGCACATGGGAATGGGATCAGTAGCCTTGGAGACATTTGTCCCTCTCCAGCAATTACTGATGGACACCCAAATTTTACCTGGCAAAAGCTGGGCAAGGTGAAGCACAGACTGGCTGTTCAGCAAACCGGGGCTGATGGATAACTGTCTTTAGAAAGAATGACTCTCCTCAAGAAGCAAGGAAGCTGGGACAAGCATCCTCCTTTTGTCACATGGAACCACATCAGCTCCCTGCAGACCATGCCAGGGTGCTATCCACAAGCAGGCAGAAGCAGGACAGGATGCTCAAAGTGACATTCCGACATCTGAGCTTCCACATTGTAAAAGAAAGACAAGGAGAGGCAGGAGGCCTATGCAGAGAATGAAAAAAACCCGGAATAGAAACTGCCTGACCAAACCAATTAAAGTGTACTTTGGCATCCTAATTCTTGCTGATGTATGAACTAAAAACGCCTGGAGGAATCACAGATTCCATGCAGAAAAGGTACTGGGGCTTTTTCTTTCCACAGCTATGAGAAATTTTCAGTTTGATCGCAGATAAGAAGCATGAAGAGCATGAGACAAACAGGCTATATGTCATGATGTACAGACAACAGCTGGACAGCAATTAGCAAAAGTTTTAAGTTCCTAGAGCAGATTTAATTGCTTCTGAATAACTGATGCCTTTCAGGGACCAATTTCGTTTCAGATGGTGTATCAAACATAAACCTTCAAAATACAGTGCGAACATCTTGTTATGTTGTGATACTAGGACACTGTATCCTCTCAGCAGAGATCTTTGTTGCTTTTTTTTTTTTTTTTAAATGTTCCTTTCTATATAGTTCCTGCCCAAGTCAGCCCTTCTCCAAAACACACTTGTTTTACATCAGTTTTGGTGTCTGTTTCTCCCTGTCCTCTCTATTTGCAGTACCATTTGGAGAGGGAAATAACCAAAGACTCAGATCCTGTGCAAAGCAAAAGCGGAGGAGTCACTCACATTATGTGACCCATCCTATGCATGTTACTCTCAGCTGGCACTTCCATGAGGAACTCTCTACACCAGACACCTCGCTAAGATTTCTCCTGTACCTATCTATGCATTACTGGATGCACCAGCTTTGTTGGGGTGACACGCTCCATGCATCACCTTTCAGAATGACACTCCAGGAGCTGCATATCCAGCCAAGAAAACACTGTTGGTTTCTTGCAATTCAAATCTTAACCAGATTTCAACCTGGCTCCCTGAATCACCACCTCGTCTGACTGGGGCTGTTCTGCTGTAGACAAAGTCATCCCACTGCCTGCCCAGGCTGCTGCACAGAGGCACCACCCTCACTCCTCTTCCTGTGTGGGACGTGAGGGCCAGCTCCCTGAGCTCCACAGGCCTAACCTCTATGAGCTGCTAAACCAGGTGCAGAATCGACTCCATAAACAGTTAGACAGTGTTTAATATATCCACTCAGTGAGGAAACGTTTTTAATATCCCTGTTCTCTCCTTCCTGCCTGAAGGGGGACTGCACACACCCCTTCCTCGTCAGGGATGCCCAGGAGGGCTGATTTCTCCCTGAGGAAGTGCAGACCAGGGTACCAGACAGCCTGGGTTCTGTGCCGCGATTGCCAGCCCTCCTGCTGGGCCGTCCTGTCCTCTTGACAAGCCAGGGAACTCCGCAGCCATCCCACTGTGAAGCTGAGGAACCCACCTGCAACGCACAGCCACGGAAGAGCAGAGCACCTGGAGACCAGCAGGACGAAGGCGGCAGCCCCAACACCCACGGCGGAGGCTGCTGGAGGTGCCCGCACAAGCTGCCAGCCCCAGAGGACAGGGCCCTGCCAAAGCAGCTCTGCAGTGCCCCAAGCGCAGGTCACCACAGGCAGGCCTCCAAACTCCTCCAAATGCAGCACTTGTCGAGGCTACCCTAGCTCTGTGTGTCACAGCCACCAGAAAAATCATGATGAATCGCCTCAGATGTCAGCAAACCCCAGCTCCGCAGGAAGAGGCCTATGCCCAGCAGGCAGCTGCCGGTCTGCAGTGAGGCTATGCCAGGCCCAGGAAGGAAACCCTTCATCACAGTTGTGTCCTTAATATTCCTTATCCATGCAGCTGCAATTAATTCAGCTTAATTTCTATGACTCCTGCAAATTAACTGGTTAGAAAAAAATAGGAATCATTAAAAAACATTAATTTCTTGCATGCTTCCCTGAAGCAAGTTGCTGCCAAGCTGCCTGCTGTGCTCCTGTGAGCCTAGGGCACTGGGTGGCCAGAGCTACAGAGCGGGTGCTGCACGGGGATGCCGGGGCCCAGGCACAAGGCTGCACCCCGGCACTCGTGCTGCTCCCCCAGCAGATCCGCACTGCTCTGGGGACGGCTCCTCCTGCCCCAGGGACCCAAGAGCCTCCTCAGCATCCTAACAACTGTGGGGTATAAATCACAGCATCCTAACAACTGCGGGGTATGAATCAGCACTGCTCTCCCAACGGAGCCCAGGTCCCCGGCTGCAGTGACACCAACACAGACTGCCTGGCCATGCTGCCCACACACTGTAAAACCTGCAGGCAGGGCTGCGATTTGCAGTTGGTTCCTAAAGACTGGGGGGAGGAGGACTGTGTAGATGAGATGACTTGAGGGCTGGAAAATTGCTGTTTACTGCCCATGCACCTTGGAGAGCTGGGAACCCTCAGGAGAACCTGCCAACCCTCATGGGGCACCCAGGAGGCGATCAAACCTGCAAGATACCGGGCAGGCACCAGGCAAGAAGTTAGAGCAGCAGTGCTACAACCTAAGGTGGTTTCATTCGCACAGTTCTCCTGGGACTTTTCATTCCCTTTGCTTGCTTTATACCCAATTAAAAAAACAAAATCACACCAGCAAGCAAGATACCATACCTTGCCCACGTATCTGAAAATTATTTACAGTCAAATTAACAAACACACCTAGCAGACTGCTAATAAACATAGCATTTACATTTTCATTGCAACCTATTAAAGCTGGATCCTTTCAAGCTGCAGTAACAGAAGAAAGGCTTCCAAAAGCCAGACATAAATATGGCCACTCAACAAGCCAAAAATCAGGCATTCAGCAAGCTGCTCCTGTTCACCCGAAAAGACATTTATTCTGACTTATAGAGCAAACACTGCCCATGGTACTGGTAATCGGAATTCTAATAGAGTTTGCATTGGCATTTTAACACCAATTAATAATTGGGTTTTAAATTTGCATTTATTAGAAGATTTTATGGATCCGGGAGGAAAAAAGTAAAACCAAAGCAAAATATTCACAAAACATTTCCCATAATCTGTACCTGCAAGCCGTTGCCCAACCGTGAAGAACAGCAAATGTTCCTCTGCATCTTGCCTCTGTCCTGCTGGCGACAGGAGGGCAGCTCTCAAAGCAGCGCCAAAGCCAAGTGGGCAAGTACCCAGTGCCCAGACTCCTGCAGCTGTGTCCCCATCTGTCCCCAGGGAGTAGGGCCAGGGGGCTCCACAGCAGCACCAAGCAGCAAGGGGAGCTGGGATAAGGAAGCCTCATTTATCCTGCTGTCCTAGGTCAGGACTGAGCAAGGGGCTCTGTGTCTTTCCATGGAGGCAGGGAAAGCTCAGGGCTGCCGGCCCCCTTGGGTTCCCCAGCAGGCCTGCACACTGACCGCTCCGGGGAGGCAAGGGAGCAGTGACACAGGTGGCAAACGCAGGCGAGGGGCTGGCAGCTGGGGGGCCTGTGTTTCCTTGTGTCTGCCAGGCTGGGAGGCAGGGAGATCTCCCAGGTCAGTTGAGGCCTCTTAGAAAGGTCAAGTAGAGGGATAAGAGCAGCACAGATGAGCTGTTCCCCAAGGCCTCCTGAGCTTTTGCACTGCTGGACACAGTCAGTGCAGAAGAAAGTGCCCAGGTGTGCTCTGCCCCAGGCAGCAGCTGTGAAGGGCCACAGCTGAGAGGTGCCACGTGGCCCCTGAAGCAAAAGCAGAACTGAGCCGCAGCACCTGTGAGGACCAGTGCCCCCAGCAGCCCCTTTTTCAGTCTCTGCAGCTGCATCTGAGGCATCACCCCCCAGCAGCTTGGCGGGGGCGGCACAGGGGGAGCACGCACAGACTGCAGTCCTGCAGGCTCTGAGCAAAGCCAAGCCCAGGAGCCCCTGCCTCTGCACAGGGAGCTTCCCCTCTGCCCATGCCAGCAGCAGGAGAACAAGGAGCTCGGCGCCGTGGGGAACGTGCAGCCCAGGGTGCTGTGCTGCTCCTGGGGGAGTTGGGGTCAACCAGAACTTCAGCAGCCTACAAGAAAAAGAACCAATTATCTGGCAATTGTATGCAGTCCATTTCAGTGGGAGGCTCATATCCTAACCAGTCCTTGCAGTCAAGGAGAATAAAATATATGCTGACATCAGTGTACAGAGGTTCCCATTGGAAGCCACTTTCACTGCAGTGTCATGAATCTTTTCAGAAACAGCTTGAGAAGATTCATTCTAGGTATCAATCTTCCTGGGGAGTTGGGCTGACAATGGTCGTACATAATAATCCTTAAGTCAATTCACATGCACAGTCAGTGGTTGTCTAAAAGCTTTGGCCCTAATCAGTACATTAAATGGAAACTTATGACTAATAACTCTGAAAGGGTCTCCCTGGGGGCAGCAAAATGCTCCTCTTTGGCCACTTTCAGCTCCTTGGTCATGTGCTGTAACCACATACTTTCCCCTCAGCTTCAGGAGGGGAGACTGGAAAGTCATAACTCTCCTTCTGTTTGCTTAGGTGACATTTTTTATGAGCCAAGTTTTTCACTTCATACTTGACAGGGTTTCTGTGACTCTCTGTCTGTCCTGTAATCACAGCGCCTCGCTGGAGCAAGACTGGAGCCACAACAGCCGCTGGCTGAGCCCTGCGCTGCCACAGGGGAAGCGGGAAGGCGGCTCCCCTCTGCTCCGGCTGCCTCTGGAATGCAGACATTGCTGTCCAGCAGCAGCAGCCCAGCTGCTCTGCCAGGAACAGCCAGGGAAAGGAGCAACTCCAAGTGTCATTATGGAGCTGAGTGCAGGAACCCACGTAACTGACTGAGAAGCAACAGCTGGGGAACCCATGGCTCTACTGGAAGTGACAGGCAGATGCTGAGCAGCCTGGGAACTGGGGAAAGCGTAAGTCATGCTGGAACGCGCCTACAAATGTGGAAGTGACAAAATGTCATGCTTGAGCAAAAAGAATCACAGAGAGATGTGCTTGTTTCAGCTTTTTGGTGCTGGTGTGACACTGTCCGCGCTCTGGGCAGAGCTCCAGGGAAGAACAGGCACGCGGGCTACTGCATTCCCAGGACAGGACTGCACGCAGCAGATGCCGAGCACTGCAGAACACCGGATCAAAGGAGAAACAAGAAACCACCTCCTCTCATCTCCACCACGAGGTCCCTGGCCAGATGGAAGCACACCAAGCTTGGCAACCTGCCACAGGATTTTAGGCCCTTACAAACCATGCACAGGAGAGGGAAACTGAGGCTCATCCTCATCAGGCACAGAAGACATTAGGAACACCACCACCCTTTCCCACAACAGCCACGTGCTGTTGCCCAGCCCTGGCCACAGGGACGTAGCGCGGGGGAGGCCGCGACGTCCAGTCCCTCCCAGTGCCCGCGTCCCAAATGGCCGTTCCAGCGGCGCCATGGCCCCGAGCAGCCTCTGCACGGCCTGCTGCCCATGCCAAGCCCACCCAGCCCTAGCTGTCGCCATTCCTGAAATCTCTGCTGCACAGAGCATGGACACAGGCCATGAATACCTGGACACATGCTGCCTGCCAGAGACCCTTTTCTGCCCTGTGTCAAGAGAAGCTGCCAGGGACAAGTGACTAAAGTCCTGATGCACTGAGATTTTCCGTAAGAAGAGGTTCATCTTCCCCACATTGCTTTCTGCTCTTTCAAGCAAGAAGCTTGGGGAAAACTGCAGTTTTCACATTGACCTTTCTGACGCCTGATATGGGAGACTCCCCGGGTGAATCCTTAGAGGGAAGCCTGACTCAGAAACTGAAAACCCTTCAGGGAAATGAGGTGGAAAGAAACAAGCAGAGAAAGAGAGAAATGCAGACAAAAAGGAGGGAAAGTTGAGGTGGCAAGGAGCAGAAAGGGAATAGAGATTCTTCAATTTTGTTTAGTTACTTACTTCATTCAAAGTTATTTTAGCTTTCTATCCTTGACAGCTGAATAAAACCTCTCTGCTATCCCCAAAGGCCAACCCGTGATTTCCTGCACAAACAGCATGCACAGCAGGTCACTTTTAAACCTTGCTGTGCCAAAACATGAATGAAAGCTGTAGCATCATCACCACCTCTGCACGCCACCCCGTTGAGCAGCTGGCCCCTTGCTGTGCTGCAAGTGAGCATCACGAGCCCAGCACCCGTGTGCACCACGCACTGTCCTGCACCGCCTGCGAGCGCAGGAACACAGGGCACCAGCGGCTCCTCCCTACAGCGCGAGCAGTGGCCAAACAACTGAACGTGCCAGCATCCCCACCCCATTGCTCCTGTCTAACCGAGCCCATATTTTCTGCTGACTGTCAGACAAAAGTAGCATTTGAGAGAAAATTTACTGTTCCCTCTTCCTCACCTTGGTGTGTGCTTCGGCTGCAGAGCAGAGACCAGCTGTGAGGTTAAGCAGGACGCTTGGGAGGGAGGCAGCATCAGGGCAAGCAGGAACTTGACTCAGAGGGACATTGCTATGACTTGCTGGCAGGTTTTCAGCAGTGAGGCATCCCCTGGACCAAAGTCTTCTGAATGATTCTCTGTAGAGAGAGGGAATAAAAAGGAAAGCACTTTACAAAGCAGATGCTGGCTGCCTTCATCACCCCGACCCTCGTGTGGTGGGATGTTTCTCTTGGTTTCTCTTGCACACACAGAGATCAGCCTTGGCTGGACCATGTGAGGAGCAGCCCTGGGCTAGGAGCCTCCACAGCATCCTCCCCAAAGCTACAATGAGGACAGGAAAGGGAGTTTCAGGCTTGACTGTGTCCAAAGCTGGTGTAAGGAGCTCTCTGTATGCTGCTTTCTGCAACAGCTGAATCACAGATGGTGTTTCATTAAGCTTGAGATTCATCTGATATTGTTAGTGTTGCGCTCAGTAATAACATAATCATTTAAAGAAAAAGTCACCAGGACTAAGCAGGACCACTGGCTGCTGGGTTCTGGCTTCCCCCAGCAGTGCCTGGCAGAGAGAGCCCGTTGCCTTCCAAGGGGGACAGGCAGGGCAACACCGGGAAAGCCCCGCACAGCTCTGTTATGGGAAAGCACTATATGAAGCTGCAAACATATCTGTCACCTTCCAGCACATTATTTACCAGTTCTCTTCAACATTCCCCAAACAACATTTTCTAGAGACTGTAATTCAATACCTCGGACTCCTGTAGCATCACCCCAGAGGGCAACATGATGAATGCATGACGTCCCTCCAAAGCCAGGGAGCAGGTTCGTAACACTCCAGATGTTAATTATCCCTCTGCATTCTGGAATTCTCATCCCAGCTGTGCCTCAGTATTTATCATATATGTCTACACACACTCAAAATATTCTGTTTTAAAGTATATGCAGCCATTTACCCCTTTTGTGCAATGCTAGTCAGCTCAGGGGATCAAATGCCAGGGCTTGATCAATAAAGCTCTCACTAGATTAGAGACATCAGGGCTCAGCGCTCAAAGTGCACGCCTAGCAGAAGAGCAAGTCAGAGAACGCTCCAAGAATGTGAAAAGCAGGAACACAAACGTGGTGCCTGCATCCTGCCTTCCCCACCTCCTCCCCATCCACTGCCCGAGTCCCAAACACATCCTCAGACTAATCCTTGCACCATGATAAATGACAAAACTGCCCAAAGCAGTGTGTGGCGGCGTCCAGGCCAGGCTGCTGTTGCCAGTCAGGCAGGCCCGGCTGCAGGGACAGCCCGGGGGCTCCACGCCGGCTGCAGCAGTACCTCTCTGCTCAGCAGTGCCGGCCCCGACCCGCTCCAGCTCCAGTACCAGCCACAGCAGCGGCCTCCTGCCCGCCCGCTGCCCGGGGTTCTCCCCAGAGAGGCAGGGAGGCACCTCCTGCTCCACGGGTCCCTTCAACCTCTCGCTCTGCTCTTGCTTCCCTGAGATCCCTATGCTCACCCTATATTGCCATGTCTGCTGACTCTTATTCCCAAACCTGTAGACATGCATTTTCACAGCAGTGGCATAGAGAGTGCCAGAGACTCTCCAGCAATGCTTACATATAACTTAAAAATGCAAAGATCAGTCCTCCATGCATTTACAGGGAGCATATCTTTTATCTCAATATCAGTAACACACGATAATGCATCTTCCCCTTTGCCACTGCCTCATCACAGCTGCAGCACTCTTTCACAAGTGCCCTGAAGCCTTTTGTTTGTTCTTAATAACAGATCAGGTTCTTTGCAAAATGTGCAGCCCCTGAAAACAGACACAGTGCACCCAGTCTGGGGTCCATGAGAGGGTCTCTGTCCAGCTTCCCTCCAGCAGCTAGAAGGCTTCATCCTGTCAAGGCACCCAAGAGCATCTTGCTCCTTCCAGAAGGCAGGGGCAGCAGTAGCCCAAAGGGATCACAAGCATGAGATGCCGAGGCACTTGCCATTGCAGAAACACGTCTCCTTTCAGCCCCCCAGGAGACAGCACAGCAAATACTATTATCCCCACTTTGCTTCCAAGTACCTCACACAGGTAATTAAGACCCATACTGCCACTTCTTGAGCTGTGGATTGCTGATATTTAATGACATTTTCCAAATATTTTTAATAGAAATTTCAGGTCTTGTTCCTAATCTGACATTTATCTTCTATTAGCATGAAAACAAATAGAAGGCCTGAGAATCATTGCTTATATTATAAATGACTTTATTGTTGGTTTTATTACCTTCCCCATTAAGCTGTCACAATCTGTGCCTCTTCTCATTTTTGTGATGACCAGCCAGTGAAATCTGTCATCTTTTCTATGTGATTTATACAGGATCCTAGTGATAACTTTATTCATGTGGAGGATAATTATCAGCTATATTATTGAGGTTGCTCAGTTGCCCTAGGGGATAATATGTCAGAAAGGTTAAAATATTGACAAGCAATAAAGCATGTATTATAATTATACAAGTGCCAGGGTGGATAACTGGCTGCGAGCAAGGAGCTGAGCTACAGATTCGCATTTGCCCAAAGACAACAATGACACGGCCACAGCTTGCGTCTTCCGCTAGGACTGCAGGAGCCTAGACCCATTATGGAGGGGTCCCAAGCAGAGAATAAGCCCTATCCCATTAGTATGTACGGATTACTTAAACCGTGATGATCATGCCCTCTGAAGAGATGGTCTGTCTGTTCATAATTGAACAGGATCTGCTAGCTAAAAGACACAAGTCTGTGTGCCCTCAAAAATAATTTCTTCACAAGAAGAGTGAAAGGAGGGAGAGCAGAGAATTAGCAACTCTGAAATGAAGCACACTGATTTCTTCTGGGACTGAAGCAGCAGGTGCATGTCTTATTGGCAAAACTGTGTATTGCTATAATCTGAAGGACTTTGCTGAGCTAAACTGTTCTTGGTTCTAGGTGTTAGCAAAATGAAGCACTGAATAACTCGGCACTGAATAACATCTGAACCAAGACTATAAAGCTAACCCTTGGTCATTCCTCCAGATCTACTACTGTTACATCAAGAACAGTAGACCAGGGACTCGGGAGTTCATAAATAATTTCCCATGGAAAGCACGTACACCAGCCAGACGAAATCTCTGAGAAAATGTGAAAAAGTGGTAGATTTAACCTACTTCAAAATGTCATTTTTTGAAGGAAAAAAAACCTGATCCACATCTTTCTAACTGATGCTTAAAGGATGTGTCTGTACAGCAGCAGCGTGTTAAACACCACGCCCAGGCCTGGACTGTGGGCAGCTGGATAAATTCACTGCATCAAATACTGCCATTTCACCCCAGTATATTCATAACAAAAATATACTGTTATCTAGGGGAAAATATGACCAAACAAGAGGCATAAGACATTTAGTAAGCTATATTGTTAAACTATTCTGGAAAGGAAGTACATACAGCACACAGCTCTCTTCTCTTACCCCAAATCAAGAAGTCTGGCGTTGCAGACGCAGTCTTGTGCTTGGGAGCAACACTTGGTCTATTGAATGCAAAGAGTGCACGGACCTGTTCTGGAGCAGATTTACGAGCCTGTTCTGCCCTGACATCATTTCAACTTGTTCCAAGGCTTAGCTAGGGCAGGCCCACAAGGCTCTCCAGCTCTCCTCTGCACCCAACGCTGAACATGACTCTGGACGAGGAGCTCTCGGGTACCACATTCACACCTATCTCCAAGCCAAACATGAGTTCACTTAGAGTTGAACCACTAGAGTGGTTCTACTGGAGTTGAACCTGCTCTTTGTACAAAATATTGCCCCAGTCCTCAGTTGTCCAGACCTCTGCCCCTGCAGACTACCTGAGAGCTTCCTTTCCTGCTGGCTCCCCAGGGTTTCTTCCCCCTTTCAAGCTGTTGGCTCTCTCTCAACAAAAAGGCATATCCCACTTGGACTTGCCCTTAGGATCCAGTTGTGGCAGCCCCAACTGCAGCTCCAGCACAAACACATGCAAGTCCTCAGAGCACTGGACCTGCTTCCCATTCAAATGGCTTCCGGGAACTATCACTGCACAGGTCATTGGTTTCATCACAAAGCAACGTGGTTTGGCCTCCCAAAGGGCTCTTGATCTCAGAAAAATTGTTGCCAACTTCTGCAATTATCACCCCTTCAAATTACACTGCAGGAAGTGCAAGAACGTGGTTAGATGACCAGTCAGGGCGGTGCAACCTAGCCACACACAGTGCTGTCCAACACGTAAAACGGTAAGCTGGAGCAGAGACATGAACTCGTTTGCTCCATAGGCACCTTGGGAGCTGAGTACACTTTACAGTGTGGCACCAGCACACAGGGAACAGATGACATAAACAGAAATGAATTAATACTCATGATCTCAGGAGGGCAATGGCTGCGACATGCAACATCTGCTCAGCCTCCAGGTTCAAAGCAGCAGGAATTTTAAATGTTACCATTTACAAAAGACTCATCTGCCTCTTTTCTTTGACTCAGACCTCTGAACTCACTTCATTAAGGAACAGTGTGAGCAGGCTGGAGTAGTACAGGACCTCTGTCACAGCCCTCCAAACATGGTCCGCACTGATGCATTAGATTGGCTCCACGGAGAAAAATAAATCTACATTACAAAGCAGGAATGCACCTTATAAGTAAACTGAGACATGTGTCCCCTATGCATGCATGTCAGGGCAGGAGACAGAGTCCTCGTTTCGCAGGTCCTGCTCCAGGTTTAGCTGACCCACCAAAATGGCCCCTGTGACGCCCAGGCAGAGCGGCCCGCACTGTCTGCGGCCAGGGGCTCGTGCTTGGCAAACCCATGCCCTAGGGAACAAAGGGACTGACCTATACTAGCACCCTCCCTGTCCCAGATCCACCGGTTACCCTTCTTCCCACTCTCCCTCCATCCCTAACACAACTTAATCCGCGTTGGCAGCACAACTGGTCTCTTGTCTGTACGCGGCAAATGTCTTCTGACCCTCTGTCCTATCGTCGCTTCAGTCTGGGCAGTCTCAGGTCCCTCGGGACAGCCTGGGTGCCCCATGCCTTCAGGGACAGCTCTCAATGCTTTGAAAGGCAGCGGCACAAGGTGAACCCCTTCTCCCCACAGATCTCCTCAGAATTGCAGCAATGGAGCTGCAACTTCTGCTTTAATCCATCTTGGCAACACCAATGGTGTAACCGAAAAGAAGCCCTGCCTGAGGCAGCAGGCCTCAATACAACCCTCACGTTCACAGAAGGTGGTTTAAGTGACAGGTGACAGCACTAAAGAGCAGTTGGAGACAGTGCCAGGTGTGGAGCACAGGCAAACACCCGAGCATCTGCATGGGGCTCCGGGCAGCCCAGCGCCTCCATAGCCCATGGGTATCATTGTGAGGAGGTGCCATGCACAGGACTGGCCCTCCCATGACCTCTCCTAGCCCATGGGCACTGTGAAGAGGTGCTGCGTGTGGGGTTAGCCCTTCCATGGCCTCCCCTCACCCACAGGCGTCACCCACAGGCGTCACCTGCACAGGGCCGGCCCTCCCTCGACCCCCTCTCCCCTTGCTGGCTGCTGCCTTGGGCAGCTCCAGGCACAGCCTCCCGGCAGGGGCAGAGGCTGCTGCTGCTGGGCCGCGCCGAGGGGCACCAGGAGGGCCCGCGCCAAGGGGCACAGGCCAAGGGGCACCGGGAGGGCCCGCAGAGCCGGCTCCCCCTCAGCCCAGGCAGCTGGCAGCAATGCGGAAGCCAAGTGCCAGGAGAGCCACAGGTAGGACCACAGCATCGCAGCCAGCTGCAGGCACAGCACGGGCCCTGCGCGGACAGCAGTTGGTTAAATGCAGCAAGAAGGGATGCCTCTCTAAGAAATGCAAGGGAAATCATAAATGTCAAATCAAATTAAGAGGCTATTCTGGCCAACTGTAAATGTTTTGTTGACTAGGACACATGTGAAAAACTGTCTCCAGAGTACCAGCCTACTACTCCTACTTCGCACAGACCAGGACCCAGAGCCTATGCTCAAGTGACAATGCACCAATCCACTCACTTCCCTGAAAAATCATGTTTGAATTAAGTCCATCCCCTTTCCTATGAGAGCACTGGGAGGCAAACTCTCTCCTTCTTTGGAAGAAACTCCTCATAAGATGTGCTTACTGAGAGCATTACAGAACACAGGCACTCTGAGACAAGCACGTTTAAATAACACACCAGTCCTCATACAATGCATACAAATGCCTACTTAGGATCACTGAATGCTAACATCTAGCATCATAATACTTTGCAAAACACCAGCAGACTCTCTCCACAGGACTATTATCTCTGATTCTTAATAAAACCTCTCTTTTAGTATTTTCTTCCCGTTGTGCTTTGCAGAGACTTCTTTTTAATTTGGCAGAGAAAAGCAGCAGTGAAAAATGACATTCTTCTATAACGCTGTTTCCTGCTAGAGCTCCCTCCTCAATACCAGTCATGTTTATCCTTGTTTATCAGAAGGGCAAACTGCAGCCCAGTCCATTGGTTTAGGCTAATCTCATAGATATGCTGAAATAAAAATCATCTTTGCCCCGTTGAAAGCTCTATTGAAATGAAAAGATGGGAAACAAAGTCTTATCTTAGTTATGCATTGTATAAGTTAAAATAAACCCTTCCAATTGTGATATCTTCTCAAAAGACAAAGGAGCTTTCTACTCCTTACCAAGAAAAAGGAGATGGTACCAATTTTGATTGTCACATCCCTCAGAGTTGAGGCTTTTGTTAAATTGGGCTCTGTTGCAAGCCAGTTAACTTCAAATGTAATCACATATTTGACATGTCTGGGGTGAACGCTCTAACAAGCTTGGTAATTGTCAGCTGTGGTAAAACAGTGGGGAGTGGGGGGGCACTACTAAAAAAAGAAAAAGGTATTAAATGTTATTAACACATTATCAGCCCTTTATGGCAGAATGTCACTGTCAGTGGCAGGGCCCAGTCCCAGTGCCATCCTACCCACCCCTCCAACCTGCCTTACACTGACGGACCCCAGCCCCACCAGCGAGCAAGTGCAACCCACAGCCCTTTATTATAATCAGATTACATCTGCTGGGAACCCACAAATGACACAGCACCCTCAGAAGTCCTAGCACAGAGAATCATAGAATCATAGAAT